>SJYQ01096311.1:191649-250899 GCA_006410935.1 Redunca redunca | reverse complement strand
TTTGGCCTCAGGTCAAGCAACAGGGAGGGAACACAGCCCCACCCATCAACAGAAAATTGGATTAAAGATTTACTGAACATGGCCCTGCCCATCAGAACAAGTTTCCCCCTCAGTCAGTCTCTCCCATCAGGAAGCTGCCATAAGCCTCTTATCCTTCTCCATCAGAGGCCAGACAGAATGAAAACCACAATCACAGAAAACTAACCAAACTTATCACATGGACCATAGCCTTGTCTAGCTCAGTGAAACTATGAGCCATGCCGTGTAGGACCACCCAAGACAGACAGGTCATGGCGGAGAATTCTGACAAAACATGGTCCACTGGAGAAGAGAAGGTCAAACTGTTAGGGGAAGCACACTGATCGAAACCGTCCACCCTGGCCAGGCACCATAGTAACCATTTGCCTGAGCTGTTTTGTGACAGGAGATCCTGATAAGGAATATGGAACTAATAAGCCACCACCAACCGGAAGAGTTCGGGAAAGGTCTAAAGGAGACACCGCGTGTCCGTCCACTTCCCAGAATCCTTCTCGCTAGCATCCGTCTTGGCTGAGCGATGCGTGCGCCACCAGGAAAGACTCTGAATTAGAATGATTGGCCAAAGACCCCCCGGAAACTAATCCCATCACCGTGAAACCCGAGACTGCGAGCCGCGAGGCAGGGCAGTTCTCCTGGGTTCCCTTCCCCTGCTGCTCTCCCCCCGGGAGCCCTTTCCCAATAAAATCTCTCGCTTTGTCAGCACATGTGTCTCCTNGCTTTGTCAGCACCTGTGTCTCCTCGGACAATGCATTTCCGAGTGTTAGACAAGAGCCCGGTTTCAGGCCCTGGAAGGGGTCTGCCTTCCTGCAACAAAATCACTTCAGTATTCTTGCCTCGAGAACCCCATGAACAGTATGAAAATCAGTTGTAACTAAATTTAAATAAATGATCTTCAAATGTTATTTCAAAAACTGTACATTTAATAGGTGTGTTGTTATTGTAATTTTTGTTTAATGACTGACAAATGTTTTCACATCTGTAGTCCATGGGAGACAGGCCAGATGCCTCCACACTATGTGTGCAAAGGGAAAATTAAAATACAAGGAAAATGTTTCAAAAGTATGCAGACTCCATTGCACCTACTTCCAACTCTCCTTCCACATCTGCCGCTCCCAACCTTGTGCTCAAAAGCAATAGATTCCCCAAACTAAAAGAACTTCAGCCAGAGGGAAAGTGTAGTCCTTAGGCTAGTGGCTGCCCGTGGAGGTGACAGGGGCCTGGGGGAGGATGGCAGGGACCTCTCAAATCCCCTGGTAGACTTCTTCTCAACATGCTATGGTCAACAGAGTACAGGTTAGCTGACAGGCTGTGAGCTTATTTTCTTAGAAGATCACCTTTAAAGGGGTAAGAGATCAAAGGAAAACAAAGCCGGGGTCATGTCAACAGAGCGACACTCACGTAAGCCAAAATCTTTTCAATTTCTCTCCACTGGAACCGTGAAGTTGCAATTCTGCTGTTGTCTCTCACTTCATATACAATGACACCCTTGGCACAGATCCCCAGGGCCATTGCCCCTTCCAGCCTTGTCTTCTCTGGGAGAACTTGGTAGACCAGCACACCATATTCTGGGAGCTGCTGCGCCACCTAGAACGAGAACAAGGCCAATTAAGAAGAGACAGGCACACTGGTCTAAAATAATGGATTTCAAACCATTCCATGAGGGGTGGGGGGGGAACCATAACAGATGTTCTGAAAAAAAGAGTAAGATTGCCAAGTAAGTTTCGGAAACACTGAGCTGAACATATCTGCTCACTACAGCATCTCCCTGCACCTCTAATGCGGGAGTGCTGTTATATTTTATTAATAGAATGAAGGAATCCTTCCCTAATGGAGTACCTTGAGACACTAGGAACACTGATATTAATTATGAAAGTGATACCAGAAAATAATAATATCCTGAACAAGGCTGTAGAATTCAGACTCTTCTGAATCATCTCACAGGGACTTCTTTTTCTAAAGCCTGCTGCAGTACTATCTGATACAACCCCTTCACTTTACAGATGGAAACACTGAGGCCCGGGCACAGAAAGCAGCCTTCCCAATGACCAGCAGCACTATTACAACAAGATGACATCCCGCAGAAAAAGGAGCAACCGCTGGCGGTTCTCACCGTGTGGCAGTGATCTGGTGGGGTCCCCAGAGCCCGAGATCTGTCTTCAGTTTGCCAGTTTAGGAGACAGAAATTTGTCAGGGACCTGAGGGTCAGCCCGAGCTGGGAACTGCAACAGGCTAACCAAAATCCTCAGAGACTGGTGCATAAACCTAATACAAATATATATTTTTTAATGTCTGAATGGTAATCACGCCTCTGTCCTGGTCTCTGCCATCTTCATCTTCGCCTGGTAGCCTCCAGTTCTTACTGGAAGGTTGGTGCACCCGGGCTCAAGGCAGGTGGGCTCAAAATGTGTGCATGTGTTCTCCACACATTTGAAACTCTCTCTGAAGGGTTTCAGAGGTGAGATCCGATGCTCATCTCTACCCCAGAGCAGAGGGGACAAACGCCTGCCCAATCTCTCTCATCCTCAGGTCGGGTCACAAAAATGAGGACAAATTACGGCTTTGGAGAGCTCCTTTCTCAGGCCGTTTTCTGTCTTTTCTCCCTGTATTGATAGGTAATCTGTGCAGATAGGTCACAAAGATCTTGACTACATTTCTGGAGCCTAAATCTCGCTGTTTCTTTTAACTTTGGAAAGACCCTGTCATCGTCACCATCATCATCATCATCTGAAACAGTATTTATTGGACATTAGTGCTGAAATATCCAATGGCCAGACTAAGCGTGTACTTAAAGTATGACGGAGCAGGCCCAACCCAAAGCAACTGGGTGAATTCTTTTAAAGAATTTGATGTGATATTTCTAAAAAAAAAAAATTAAAGCACTATAATAGTCATCATTAGAATAGATGATGAACGAATAGAATAGTCAATAGAATAGAATTCTATTGACTATTCATCATCAGTAGAAGATTCTATTCATCAGTAGAATAGCCTCTATTAGACTTTCTTTTATTTTTTAAATTGTTTAGTATTTATTCTAATTTTTAATTTTTTAATTATATAGAAAGGGATATGATACTGAAGTACCTGGAGCCACAAAATTCTTAAAATGGTTCAGTGCCATTCTGTAACACAGCAGGACCCTACGGGGCTTTCCTGGGACAGACTTCCCTATCCAGTCTGTTTCACGTGCCTCTCGTTTGTAGAAAACCTTTAGCTTCCTAGGCCTTCCCTCTTTTGACCCTATCATTGCACTTCTGGGAATCTGTCCTAAGAAAATATACTAAATGACCAAGATCAAAATCCTTTGATCAGAGTGATGTTTGGTGCAGACTTCCAGAGTTGGGTTGAGAAAACTAGTTCCTTGCAATAAACGTTCCTAAAGGCACCGCCTTATAGAGTACTTGGAGAAGGAAATGGCAATCCACTCCAGTATTCTTGCCTGGAGAATCCCACAGGCAGAGGAGCCTGGCTAGCTAGTTACAGTCCGTGGGGTCGCAAGAGTCGGACACGACTTAAACCACCACCTGCAAAGCTGCCACCTGAAGCTGAGGGGCTGGTGGCTCAGAGTAAAGAACCTGCCTCCAGTGCAGGAGACGAAAGAGATGCCGGTGTGATCCCTGGGCCTGGCAGATCCCCTGGAGAAGGAAATGGCAACCCATTCCAGTATTCTTGCTCGGAAAATCCCTTGGATGGAGGAACCTGGTGGGTCCATAGGGTCGCAAAGAGTTGTACACGACTGAGCCGATAAGCACAAAGGTACTACCTTAAAAGGGATTATTGGGCAAGGTTTACAAAGGATGTTTACAAAGCATTTGTATTTGTCTGGGGCATGCATAGGTTATAATGCTAAGTGGGAAAAAATACAAGGTACAATCAGTATCACTTCAACAACAAAAAGAAAATATGTTAACAGCATATGGCAATCCCTAGTTATGTGGAAAAATGGCCCCAATGGTTGAAGAAGTTTGGAAAACACCAAGTTGACCTTGAACAAGCTGTTCTGAGATTAATATGCTAATATAGGTGTGAATCTGCCATCAGCGGTACCCAAACGAACTTTCGCCAAATCTGATGAACTAGCAGGATTAGTCCTCAGTGAAGCATAGGCCAATAGGTGTCATCTGATCATGGAAAAGGGAGCCACAAGGAGCTATACCTAAATAATCCAATAAATGTTTATTGGAGTAACTGCTCTCTGTGCTGAGTTCTGGGGACCCAAGTCCCTCTGGACATTTACAACCTAGAAGAAGCGACAAGAAATGAACAGAAATGTCTGTGAGGTAGACTGTCAGCAATATATGTCAACAATGTATAAAATGTTTCTAACCTTTGACCCTGTGATTCTACTCATGAGAGTCTATCCCTAAGAAATTAAGCAGAAATGCAGCTAAAAATGTATGCAGAAAAAAATATGAACCTCAGCGTTATTTAAAATAGTCCCATATTTAAAATAATTTATGTGCCAAACAACAGGATACTGAGAAAAAATTTGGGGTACCTCATGTGTTGATTCAAAAGAAAGCTTCGAAATTTTAGTGAGATGAAATTTAAAAACAGCCCACAAAACTGACTATATAATATAAACCCAATTTTAAACACAAATGCATGTGCACGTGTGAATGCACAGACGAAAGAGGGAAGGATGAACATACACAAATGGATTGTGCCGTCTCAACAGGGAGGAATGAACCGGAAAGTGAATGTGCTCTTCACTCAGCTGCGTCTGACTCTGCAGCCCCTTGGACTGTAGCCCTACAGGCTTCTCAGTCCATGAAAGTCTCCAGGGTAGCACACAGAGGGGTACCCATGCCCTTCTCCAGAGGATCTGTGTGATCCCAGGATCCAACCCAGGTCTCCTGCATTGCAGACAGATTCTTTACTGTCTGAGGCATGAAGGAAGCCTATTTGCGTGTGTGCGTGTGCGTGTGTGCGTGTGCATGCGTGTGTGTGTGTGTGTGTGTGTTAGTCGCTGAGACATGTCTGACTCTTTGCGACTCCATGGACTGTGTAGCCCACCAGGCTCCTCTGTCCATGGGGTTATCCCAACAAGGATACTGGAGTGGGTTGCCATTATATCTATATATATCACTTTGCTGTATATACCCGAAACTAATGGAGCATTGTAAATCAACTACTTTAATTTGGAAAAGATATCCCCCAAAAACCGTTTCCCCATTTTCCCTTGAGTTGGTGGCTTTCTTTGCAACTACTGGTCACCCTTCAGTGAGAGGAAGGGGGGACACCCTGAGCCAGGGCTGCGCAGAGGCCTGCAGACCCAAACCTTGGCTCTCTGCTGGCTCCGTGGTCCTGCACCCGCTCTCCACCAGAGGTGTGCTCGTGGCTTTGAAGTCCTCCCTCGTTTACTGTCAAGGGGATGCTGCCTCCACTTAGCAAGGGACCGGAACAAAGGCTGGATTAGGGAACACACTGAGCGCCTTTCTGCCAGAGCTGCTCACATGAAACGCTCAAGTGTTTACACTGTACCAAGTGCTGCAGAAAGTTCCAAGTGACTGACCAAAAGCAAAGATAGCCCTCACCTCAGCAGTTCTGCTTTCAAAAGACTGCCTCTATCAAAAGCTAGAAAACACAGAATATTTTTGTCTCAGGAGACATTGTAAGAAGAAATATAAAAACCCTGGAGTTCCCTTTTGAAACTGCTCCCCAGCTCTAGAAGCCCCGCCAGGTCCACCAGCCTGGGGATGCTGGGGGGCCTCCTCCCACGTGTCTCTCCCCGACCCCCAGCTCCATCTGCCCAGGCAGCGCGGCCACCCCTCCCATCCTGAGGCAGAGTAGCTGGTACTGCGGCGGCTCTCACGGGGCAGCTCTCGGCTATCACAGTGCTGCGCGCCTCTGGGTCCCCTTCTGTCCTCTCTACAAAACTTAAACTCCCCAGAGGCAGAAAGCACATCCTTCCTGTCTCTGTTTCCCGTGGTGCCTGGTCCACTGCGGGTGTTAAGCTGTGAACTGAGCAAAAGCTATTCACTGGAGGCACTGTGCACCAGCAAACATGAGAGACTTCGCTTTTGGCTCACACTCAAGTTTGTACTTCAGATGTCAAAAATGTCTCTATGAGAAAAGAGGCCTACCCCCACTCACAGAATATTGACTGTGTGAGATTCACCCTGTCCCAATAAATCCTGCTCATTTGGGGGATCATTTCTAATGCCATCTACTTCCAAAAGTCTCGAGTCCTGTGTTTGTACCGCCCTGTGGCTCTGAGCACATCCATCCCCAGAGAAATCTCTGGAGGGTATTGCTGACTACATGCCCTCTCAAGAGTCCAAAGGCCTCACCCTCAAGAACTCCAACTCAGCATCCTCTCCCCAAAGCACAGGACTCAGACGGTGCATCTCGGAGACTTCGACTTGGACCCGGAGAGCCGTCATCCTCTCAATGAGACTTGCGGGGATATAATCTTCAACTCGAAAGTAGGCTTTGTTCTCTACCTGTTGGAAAGATGCAGAAGAAAGGGGACACAGCCAAGATACCTTCTAGAAGACTCTGAGCAGAACAGACGCCTGTCTGCAGTCACAACTCAGTTAGGGCCCCAGGGAAAAGATGCTCTTTTGAAGTGCCCACTGGGATATCATATTCTACCATACTAGAGACTGAGCCCAACCACATAACAGAAACAGAAGGGAAAGGGGAAGAAGCCACCTGTTTTTGACCCTCTTTTGTACGCCAGGAGGTCCCCAGAACATATTAGCTCCTTCTGTCCTCAAGGTAATTGTGAGAGGACGGTACTATTGTTGTCATCGACAAGATGAGCCAAATGAACGAGAAAGTCATTTAACAGAGCTAAGTTCACACCATTTGGAAGTGACAGAAACGAAGCCCTCGCCCATTCCACAATGTCACGCCACTTCCCAAGTTGCACAGTGAAATCCTGGCTCTAAAGCTGTGTTTCTGTGTGTTCATCCGGCACGTCTGTCTGCATGTGCTACCAGTACACTGCCCCTCTCACAAGGGGGGCCTTGACTGTGGCACCATCTCTTCACAGCAAGGTGATCAAGAAGCGCCCCCCGAACAGGAGAAGGTCTGTACACCAATAGCCCGCCCCAGGCCTGAGCCGCCACCGGCTCCTCTTTTGGAACCTGAGGCTGCAGCCCCACCAGCCGCTGCAGGACGGTCGTTATGGTCGTCATCACTCACTGCCCGATACGGAGTTCCCTGGTGTGGACTCTGGGGCACGGAGAGGCACACAGACATTTTGGAGGAGTGATCTCAAGGTTCACAGTAAGGAATGAGGAAGGTAGAGCTTGGCAGATAGAAAAGCTGACCCTTCCCTGGTATTCCTGAATCAGCCCATCCTAGTCTCAGGAAGCCAATACCAGCCTAATCTCGGGCAAGACGCAAGCTGAGGGCAACTGTCCACGAGGGAGGCAACCGGAAACTGGGAGCTTCTGGCCACTGGGAGCATCTGGCCTTCTCGGGGCTGGGAGTGGGCATGTCGCTCTGACGAGGGGTCTGACAGGACCAGCACAGCCTCCACTAAATCCCCATGTTCCTGGTCTGGCACAGGAGTCCCCATGTGGCTGGAGACAGAATCCTCCAGCCTAGGGCTGGCCCATGCCACTTCTGAGCTCAGCTCAGAGACACTGAGGGGAAGAAATTGCTTGGTAAGCCAGCACACAAAATAGCATTCAGAATGCTATTAGCAAGGCCCCAGTCCAGAAACTGACCCCGAATGCAGGCAAAATGTAGAGGAACAGGAACTCATTCAATAAAGCCTCTTTGGGAAGGCATTTCTTCAATTTTTTATGGAACGAAACAAATTTGTACCATATGATCCAGCAATCATCTCTTTGGTATTTACCCAAAGGAGCTGGAAATGTATGTCTGCAATGGATGTTTACAGCAGCTTCATTCATAGTTGCCAAAACTCTGAAGCAAAAGAGGTCCTTCAGTTGGTGAATGAATAAATAAACTCTGGTACATCCAGACAATGGAATATTATTCAGCACTAAAAAGAAATAAGTTATCATGCTGAAAAGACGTGGAGGAAACCTACATGCATATTACTAAGTGTGAAAAGGCTACGTATTATATGATTCCAACTCTATGACATTTTGGAAATGGCAGAGGCTGTAAAAAGATCAGCAGTTGCCAGGGGGAGGGGAGGAGGAGGAGGAGCACAGAGGAGTTTCAAGGCAATGCAATTACTCTAGGGAATTCCCTGGTGGTCCAGCGGTTAGGCCACTGCCAGGGCCCAGGTTCAGTCCATGGTAGGGGATCTAAGATCCTGTAAGCCACGTGGTGTGGCCAAAAAAAAAAAAACACAAAAAAAACCCACTACTCTGTATGATTGTGTAAGAGTGGATATCTGTCATTATAAATTTGTTCAAACGTATAGAATGTAAAACACTGAGAGCAGACTCCAATATTAACTGTGAAGTCTGGAAGATAAGGACACGTCAATGTGTAGGCTTATCAGTTGCAACAAATTGCAATTGATAGTGGGGGACAGTGATAGTGGGGGAAGCATATGTGGCGGCAAAAGGGCATATAGGAAATCTCTGCATCTTCCACCCAGTTTTGCTATGGACCTCAAACTGTTCTAAAACAGAAATCTATTAAACATTTTTTTTTAATTGTTTAGGACATGAAACATTTTTAAAAATTTAGGACCTTTGACCCAGTCATCCCTTTGCTAGAACCAGAGAAGTCAGATCAACAGAAGTCAGCATGAAACGGAAAAGGCTCCAGCACAAGTCTTTCTTTGTCATTTATGCTAAAAAGGAAAATGAGAAGCAACTGGCACAATAATCGTAGTGGTTATGAGCACGTCCGTGGCGCCTCTAGGTGATGCCCACCAGTGAGAAAACAAATAAGAAAGCCAAGTTCCGGCCCTAGTGAGGCATACACGTGGTTACCCGAAAAGCTCATTAGGAAGGCCAGGGGAAGACGCACTATTGAGTGAGAAAGCAGACTGCAAATCAAATGTGGCAACGTTTACAACTGCATAAAACCCCCGTGTGTGATCAAAGGCTGGAAGAGAATGCACCCAGAGGAAATTTGTTCTGCTGCAATGATGTGATTAAGGAGATTTATTTTTGTACCAAACTGTCTTTGTCTCCCTTTTTAAAATGCAAATGTAATCATGTTACTTACTTCCCAGCTTAGAATTCATCAGTGCCTCCAGTCTTTCACTGCAGTGGTTTCCAAATCATGTTTTTTTCCCCGGCACCAGAACCATTTATCAGACAAAATAGCCACCCCTTAGAAGGGCCCACGAGGTTCCTTCCTGGATCTGACTGGCAGCGCTGCCCAGCCTCGAGGCCCATTAACTAAGGCTGCCGTGAAATCCTTGCAGCTCTGGACGGGCCAGCCTCCTCCTCCTGCTCACTCAGTGACCTAGATATAGGGAGCGGCCTGCACTCTGAGACCTCCTTATGCCCTTTGACGTGCCACCACAGTGCCTGGCACATAGTATAGCAAGGCCCTAGAAATGAGTCCCAACTGTGCTCTCACTAGCTTACCTAACCTCAAAGAGGCACAATTCTTCAATCTGCCTGCCAAAGCCCAAGGCAGTGTTTCGATCCCTGATCCAGGAAGATCCCACATGCCTCGGAGCAACTAAGCCTGTGCACTACAGCTACTGAGCCTGTGCTCTAGAGCCCGGGAGCCGCAGCTACTGAGGCCACGTGCCGAAACTCCTGGAGCCCTTGCGCCCGAGACCCCATGATTTGCATCAAGAACAGCCACCACAATGAGAAACCTGTGCGCCAGAGAGGAGCCCCTGCTCGCCGCAACTAGAGAAAGCCTGCACCGCATCTAAGACTCGGGAAAGCCGAAAACAAATAAATAGATAAAATTATTTTTTAAATTTTTAAAATAAAATGCGATGGAAATAACACCAGCTTTGCAGGGTTGGCACTGGCTTAGATGACGCAGGCAAGGAGCAAGCCCTCCGTAAATTAGGGTTGAACAAGTAGATGCTCAAACGAATGGGCATGTGTAATCTGTTGCTTTCACACACACACGTGCATGCACACAGTCGTGCAAGAAAGGGAAAAGGTCTGCCTCTAGGGGCCACATGGGGGCAGCAGAGAATATCCTGGAACCACACTGGAGGCCAGAGCAGATGCAGAGATGGAGGGGAGACAGGATCTGAAGTAGAAGCTGAAGGTGAAGGATGAGATCCAGGCTGAGGCAGAAAACTAGGTGAGACCAGTCAGGAACGGGGCAGGTGATGGGCACAAGGGGCACCAGAATGGGGGCCCCAGGGTGAGGCCCTGGCCCGGGCTGCAGAACGTGTGGAAGGGGCTGGGCCTGTGTGCGCCCAGCTGCCTTCAGTGGGCCCGGCCCACTGTTTCTGCCAACTCCCAGCGGTAGAGCTGGGGTATCAGGTTGAAAACTGAATGTCTGAATCCACAGACTGAAAGCTGGTCTTTGCTTTCCAGCAGAGCACTCCTGAGTCTGGGGTGGGGCAGGAACATTGCAAACAGCAGTTGCGACGTGCGCGGCCTCAGAGATGCATCACCACCAGCTGCCCTTACAGTAGTTCTGACCTACTCTTATCTCAGATTTCCATTTTCCAGATAAAGAGCTGGGCCAGAGAAATAATACCTAATGCCACATGGCTACTTAACAAAAGAGGCAGGGTTTGGACCTCGTTCCGTCTGGCTCAAAAACTCCTTCAATCTATAGAGCCTGCTAAGGCCAGCCCAACACTGCCCTGGGAGGCCACACTTCCCTGTCTGTAGGAGCCATCACAGGGCTGGACTAGAGGTTGCAACAAGGATGGTGACTGATTCGCCAGGGCACCCGTGGCTTACAGCACCCTCCAAGGGCCTGGGCCGTTCTCCTCCCAAGACCCCCCTCAAGGTAGCCGCACAAGGGCAGGAGTGAGCAGGCCCAGGCATGGTTAGGACTCCAGCTCTGGAGGCGAGGAGACACGAAGGGGCTCCAAGCAGTGACAGGCCTGGAGTTTTGTCAAAGGGGCAGAGGGATGTTATATGGGCTAGGCTGGCCCTGGGAGACTGCCTGCCCAGGCAGGGGGTAGGGTTGGGACGTGCCAAGAGAAGAAAGTGAGGTCTCAGTCCCTGTAGATGAAGTGGGAGCAAGAAAGTGAGGGTCAGAGAAGGGTAGGGTGTTGGGAACTGAACTTCATTTCCCTGACAAGCAAGTTGCTGACTTTCCTGATGGATGGCTTTTATCCACAGTGTTATCCAGCCAAGAGCCTGTACTCGGTTCATCCACCCACTCCTCAGATCAGATGCTCTTGAGCAAACTCCCCGTGTTTGAGGCTCTGCTTTGGCGTGGGGGAAATGGCAGAACAAAACAAACAAAATCTTTACCGTCTGGTGGATTCCACTCTAATGGAGAGACTGAGAGCAAGGCTGATAAGGAAATGGATACTCCATACCAGACGGTGAAAAATGCAAGGGGATAAAGAGGGACTCAGATGGCTCCGGACATAGAGGCAACTTCTGAAGATGTGCTGGGAAGAGAGCAAGATACTGGTGACACCTGAAAGATGGTTTTCAAACTGCTGCCTGTAATCCATGAGTGACCTGTGAGTGGTTCATAACCAGCACTTATAAATTAACTAGACTAGAACAGGAAATACCAGTATGTATCACACAAGTGCATCTCATTTCCTAAACTTTTGCCTCACTTCTGTTACATGGACACATGTGTACAGGTTGAGTTATAATGTCTGTCTTTTTTTTTTTAATCGGGGTCATAGCACAAAACTTCTGAAAGCCAGTGATGATGAGCTCAATAAATTAGTACATTACTGGCTGTAGGCAAGACTTTAGATTAGAACTAACTCATAATGTATAAACTTGACCTTTTCATTTTTGTATCCCCCAGAGCCTAGCAAAGAACACTTGATGGATATCTGTTGGATGGATAGGTGGATGGATGGGTGGGCGGGTGGGTGCGTGGATGCAGTTTACCCCAGTCTCAGTGGTAGGTGCTAAGAACACAGGCCCAGTCTTCACGTTTACAACAGTTCCCCACTGTCCCATAACTGCCTCTCCAGCGACGCCACCCAAGGGCCCCTGATCTCCACGCCTACCTCCTCTGGGTAACTGCCAAATTCAGCCTGCAAAGCAAGGACCCCCAGCTGCAACAGCGTCTCATCGTTGCAATACAGCTTCTCCTCCAGGATGTCTTGCCGAAGTTGCAGGTAAAATTGATGCCTTGTCCAGCTGTGCCTGCCAGAGAGATGCAGGAATAAAGGTCGCTGGCTGCGGAGGCGAAGGAGAGCACTAAAGCCAGGGGGTCTCCCCAGTCTGTGGAGCAGGAAAAGGAGAGAAGGTGGGTGCAAGTGGGCAGAGCCCAGAGGGCAGCGCCAGTGACACAAGGGTGGCCTTGCTTATCCGTACCAGGCCCCCTGTCGCTCGCTGAGGGCTATTCTGTGCCCAAGACACAGGGTTACTCACTTCCCACAATATCCATGGAGATGTTTGTTCCTGTGGCTCAAGTAAGAAAACCAATACTTAGTCAGATGGTGTGTCTAATGAGCAAAGGATAGAGAGAGTGATCCAGGCCCAAAGCACTGACCCTCTCCTCCCATCCTCATTACTGAGCTGCCAGGAGGTGGGGCATGTTGGGGTCAGGGGAGAGAGAACGTGACCTTGACTAGCATATGTTTGAAACAAAAGGGTAAAGTTTTCATTTTGACCAGGGCTTGTCCCCAGACACTGACTTTTCCCCCTCTCCTGTCACATTGGAATCCAGTAAAAAGAGGACCAGACACAGTGATTGTTGTAATGTGTGCACACGTTAATTTGCCAAGCACTTGCCTACCCATGATCTCTAACGTCAGCCTGGACAGACATAAATGGCCTAAGGGACAGCAAGAAGTTTGCAGCACTCACTGGAGCAGCCCACAGTGACTCACGAAGAACTTTATCCTTAGAAAGAGCACAAAGGGGTTTGGGGAGCTCTTCTTCCGGGGCTGCTCACTCCAGCCTTCAGGGGCTATTTTGCACAACCTGGTTTCAGCATCCAAGAAAAAGAACTCTTTACCTGAAATGGAAGTAGAGAGTGTTTAGAGGGAAAAGCAGCCAGGCAGGCACCACGCATCAGACTCACAGCCCCGAGCTCTGCCCGAAGGCTGAGACAAGAGCTGACTGAGTCTAGGAGAGAGAGCAGGAAGCAAGTTGTCTGGATTTACTGCCCCAGGACCCTTGTCGAGTCCATGAGGGGCCAAGAAGAGGGAACAAAGACGAGAGTGTCAGTGAAAAGAAACTTAGCACCCAGAAGAGAAAATGTGAATGTTTATCTGAGGAGATATCACTTACCATCTGCCTCCCAGTGACCACCTTATGAAAGTAAAATTAAAAACACAGAGCTGAGTATTTATTCCAATTCTGTC
The DNA here is from genome assembly GCA_006410935.1 of Redunca redunca. Lineage (NCBI taxonomy): Eukaryota > Metazoa > Chordata > Mammalia > Artiodactyla > Bovidae > Redunca > Redunca redunca. Next base: position 237,527 of record SJYQ01096311.1, on the reverse strand, counting down.
GAGGGCCGGGCGCTCTGTATCTCCGTGTCTAGTCTCAAGCAGTTTTGTTAGAAGGAATAGAACTCAGGGACCTAACATTGGGCTTCGCAGGTGGGCACAGTGGTAAAAAAATCTACCTGCCAATACGGGGGACTAGGGTTCAATCCCTGGGTCAGGAAGACCCTCTGGGGTAGGAAATGGCAACCTGCTCCAATGCTCTTGCCTGGAAAATTCCATGGACAGAGGAGCCTGGTGGGCCACAGTCCATAAGGTCACAAAGAGTCGGACACAAATGTGTGACTGAGCATGCTCAGCACAAACACCCCGAGACACCAGGGCTACCTGCGGCATCAGGCCAGCCGTGGGCCACCTGGGAGCCACTTACCTTTCATGTAAGCCAAGCCAAAGTAGGTGAGCTCCCCGAGGTTGGCAAGGGGTGCAATGGCACTGAAGACAGCTCCCACGGTCGATGTGACGTCACATTTCACCTCCAGGCACTGCCCGCTCAGCAACACCACACAGAGGCCCCTGAGAGCCAAGTAGGACTTCGCTTTTTTGTTCTGAAAACATGAACAGTATAAACTGTAACAATAACTAAAAGAGTCTTTACCACGTGGAGTCTTTACCACGGGCTAGCTACTGTGCTAACCACTTTATGCGTCTCTTTTCATTTCACTGACAAACAACCTAAGAGATGAGTGTGTGTAGGATTCCTGTTCAGCAGATGAGAAGCAAGGTTCAGAGACTGTAAGGGACCAGCCCAGAGTTGCACTTAGTAAAAGGCAGAACTGGACTCAAATCCCTGCTCTTTGCCAGGCTCTGCAGGGGCCAGGAAGGATGGCGGGGGGCGGCTCATGTAGCAGATGTCTCTCCCCTGCAAAAATCCCTGGGGCTCCACTTCCCAAGAGGACTGCCCAGGGCCACAGCGGTGAACCATACACCCCCAGAATAGTGAACAATGCAATACTGACCCCAGGTCATCACAGAGCACAACTTGGGTGGGCAGAGAGAACTTGGGTGGGCACCTGTCCAAGGAGGAGGGAGGGCTAGAGCTTAGCAGATTGCTGTGAACCGAGAAACTGATCGGCAGAGGTGCACCCAAGGACATGCAGCAGCGTCTGCCTTGTCCCTCACCCTGCTCAGATTAATTCCAGATGCATCTGCCTCTGTAGCCCCACCCCGACCGCTGTCACCTCCGCTGAGCCGCCCAGAAGAGCCCATCGGTCCACTCCACAAAAGCTGGTCCACCGCATCTCTGCCCACACTGCCCACTGCCCCCTGTGCCCTTCCCTCCATCCTCTCATGCAAGTTCCTACCAGGTTTCCAGGTCGGGCTCAGGACCTCTCGTCTGCAACCTGGAGGTTGAGCCACCCACTCCCTTCTCTGCTCCCCTGGTTCCTTGTGCTCAGGGGCCCTGCTTCCTAAGGGTGAGGGCTGAGCATCCCCTGTGCCCCAAGCCTAGCCTGAGGCCTGGCCCAGACCTCCTCAGAAAGTCTTTGTTAAAAGACAGTCATGATGGACGCCGCAGATGGCTTTAGTTCCATTGAGACCAAGCCTGCAGCCACGCCATGACCCTGCCACAGCCAGCGGCAGCTCCACTCCCCAGCACTGGACTGGGAACCCTATGAGAGTGGGATTCCCCGTGACCCCAGGCAGGCACGGCCACGGGCACACTCTAAGCCACGCCGGTTCCCACTCATCCGCACCTGTGTCTCCTGGTTGCTGTGTAACACACGTGCCCATGCCTGAGTTTAATTCTTTGCAGTTGCCCTCTTGAAATTTGTAATGACTGTATGTTTGAATGTGCGTTTTCTAAATGACGTCCATTAGAGCATGCACAAAGAGCTTGGGTCCACAGCGGTCCTGCCTGCCCACCTCTGGTAATGGGTTTTGGCTGCCAGCTTCTCTGTTCCCTGGTGCCCAGGCCCCTTCCAGTTTCCTCCTCCCTCTCCCTACCCTGTAACCTCTGCCAACCTTCACTCAGGGCAGCTACCCGCTTATATATTCCAACATCTCTCCCCTCTTCCCCGGAGTGCTGATTCAGGAAGGGTCCCAGTCAAACATCTCAGAGCAAGGCAGGGAGTGGCTGTACCCACAAAGGACTAACAATATGAAAGCTCTTTCCTTGAGCCTCAGGAGGGACAGCCTGTCACTCACCCCCAATCCAGGTCTGCCTGGGTTGAGCCAACAGACCAAGGGAAGGGAGATTGACTTTTCCTCTCCAGAAAATAAATGCATAATGCTGGAACACAAACTCCGTGTGAAAAGGAATATCTGTTTTTTTCATATCAAGAGATCTGGGGTGTGGAGCATCGCCTGGCACCTACTAGATGTTTCAACAATATTTCCTGACTAAATAGGAAGATGAAGACAGAGCTTGTCTGGAAGGACAAGCAGGACTTGGTGAGACGTCACAGAGGTTTCTTCCAAAAGGTGAAGAGGATGCTAAAGGATGATGTCAAGTAGCAGTGTGACTTGGCAAGGGCTGGCAGGCTCCTGGAGGAGAGGGTAAGCCCCTCAGAGCTTGATCAGCCTTGAGTACTGCTCAGCTGGCCGCTCACCACCCTTCAGCCCGGCCCAGTCTAACCCAGCGGTTACCACAATTGATCCAGGCAAATACAAGGTCACCGGGGCCTCTCCAGCCATCAGGGCAAACTCCGGCCTGGAGAACTGAGGAAACAGGCAGAGTTACTCTTGGTAAAGAAGAGAAATCAAAGTCAAGCTCCACAGGGCTGGAGCCCCAGCTTCAGAACTGAGCTTCTCCCATGGTTTCACGTCCTCCTACCCACGACCAGCCTTCCCTTCCCCAAAACCGGCAGGAAGCAGGTTTCAATGAGATGGGGTCACCCGGGCTGAGGCCCTAGCTAGGCTAGGCATCTCAGAGCAGATGTCTTAAACAAGCAGGTGTGGCTTTGGTGATGTTCTAGCTCTGCATCTGAGTGTCCACTTCATTTTAAGTGTCATAATTCATGCATCATCATGTAATCTTTTATATGTCTCAAAATTATACAACACGTTGCATGGATACATGTATGCAACAAGGTTTTGAAAACAAAAATACTTTGAGATTTAGATTCAAAGTAAACATTTTGCCTTGCTCTGGATGTTGAATCGGTAGTGTGCCTGAGCATTTATTCTCGGTATCACAGTACTTCATGTTCATAGCACACGTGTGACCCAGGAAATGCCTTGATGCCATTTTTATTTATACCCAGCCATCATCCTGTGGGGTGCACATTCTCAGCCCCTTTTGCAAGAAGTGGAGGTTCCAAAAGGTTAAGGAATTCAGCCAAACCAACACCAGTAAGTCACAGGATTGGGTGGGCCTTTTTCTTTAAGATTTTTTAAAATGTGGATCATTTTTAGTCTTTATTGAATTTGTTACAATGTTGTTTCTGTTTTATGTTTTACTTTTTTGGCCACAAGGCATGTGGGATCTTAGCTCCCCAACCAGGATCAAACCCCCATCCTCTGCATTGGAAGGTGAAGTCTTAACCACTGGACCTCCAGGGAAGTCCCTAGGTGGGCCTTCTAAAGTGTCCCCCAAGGGTACCCATCAGGACTTCTGTCTCAAGAGGCCAAAAGTGCAGCCAGGGGGTAATGCATGTCCTGAGAGAGTTGCTAGTATTATAGAAGCATTCGGCCCCCATCCCTCCAAGCTCACGAAGACCTGAGAGTGGTCTTGGAGCCAGCAGGGGCTGGAGCGGAATATGGCGCTCATCGCCACCCAGGAGAGGATGTCCTGAGGCTATGCCAGGCTCCGCTCATCCCTGATTAGTTGAGCACATCAGGAAAATCTCTCCACAACAGACAGACAGGCAGACAAAGCCTGCTGGGGGCTTCAGGGTCTGACATTCCCCAAGGGCTCCTGATGCGCCAACAGAAGGCCAGGCAGAGGCGGCCTCATCCGTGAACAGCCTGCTCTGGAGGGCTTGTCACAGATCCAGGGGTGCCTATCCCCGTGGCCACTGTGGCCTTGTGTGGTTAGCTTTTCAGCTAATGTCAGAGTCATGCATGGAGGAAGGGGTGCTTGTTATCTAAACACTGAAAGTGGCTCTGACTGCTGGCACCAGGGCTGTTTCGGGCAGAAGGTACAACCTGGACCATGCCCGAGCTCACCCTCCAGCACAGGTGTGGCAAGCTGGCCCCTCAGCAGAGACTAGACTTCCTGCCAGGAGTCTCGGGTCCCCAGAGCCATGAACAGGCCCCCACCCCGTGACATGGCCTCTCCTGTCAGCCTGGACTTCCCAGCGGGGCAAGCCGGCCTGCCACTCTTGAGCCCCAGCTCCCCACACTCATCCCAACTCTCCTGCTCTTGTGCCAACCAGCCTGGAGAATCTCTCTCCCGAGCTACCCCAGCCACTCCTTTGCTTCCACACGTCACCTGTTCAGAAGGCGCCTTCCAAACACGTTCGGCCTTGTCAGCTCTCTCACCACCCGCCTTGGTCTGTCCCCACCTCACATCAACAGCCGTGAACCTCCTGAACGGTGGGACTTGGCACCTTCAACCTGCTATCCTGCAGAGTCTATAGCAAGGCCACTCCATAGCACCTATCGCCCTGAATCGCCAGGTGGGAGGTTATTTCAGTCCAGCTCTGTGGGTCTCAGCCCGGGGAGGCTGGCTCTCAGCAGGATCCTGCCCTTTTCATCTGCCGCGTCAGCCACACACGGCTCCTCTCACACCGCCCGCGACAGTGCCCTTCGATCCTCTTTGCTCACCTTTCCCTTTCTTTGCAAAAAGCCCCTTTGGGAAGGAGTTGCCGGCCGTGAGTTTTCCGGGAGAGCAGAACCGGAGCTGAGTCGTGGGCCTTCCTGAAGGTCTGGGGGAACTTGAGCTGGAAGGGCGCTGGCCAGCAGTCAGAGAAGAAGCAAGAGTTAACAGTGGAAACAGCTTCCCTCTGGGCTGAACACAGCCTAACCTCCTAACACAGAATCAGAAGCTAAATAAATCATTGTTTTTAACGCTGTGTTTCGTGGTGGTTTGTCATGCAGCTCATGTAATGTAGGCAGTCTCTACATAACAGCATGCTGTTTCCAAACTGAGCCTCACTTGGTTCCAAGAGGAGAGAGAACACCCTGACGGCAAAACTGCCATCAGGCCCCTCATCACCTGAATCCATATCTGCTTAAATGTGGCTTCTTCACCTGCCAGTGGAATAGGGTCGGGTTTTCCTTGAAAAGCAAGAGACTTCTCATTAATAATCAAAAAGAGAAGAAGCGGGGTTCAGCCGCTCCCACGCCAACACCCCACCTCGCGCTCACAGCACTGTGCCCACCTGTTCACAGTGATGCAGCAGCGACCGTGCGCCGAGGTGTTCAGTCCGGGCTCCAGGGAGCTCTGGGTCCCTGTGCTTCTCTCTGAAACTAACCAGACATCATAGTGAAAGGCCGGGCAGGCACAAATAGCACAATTTTCTTGCATTAAGCAACTTAGGGTACGGATATCAGCGTCTCGACTTGATAGCCGTGTGATGTCGACAAAGTTGCTTGAACTTTCTGTTTCCTCGTGTGAAAAACATAAACAGAAGTCACAGCGGGTTGGGGGAGTTAGGGAGAGATAAAGCCTAACAAGAAAGAGCACTTTGTTTTAGGGACAACACACAGCAACATTATTTTCTTTTTCAAATCTCACATTCAGTTGAAAAGTAGAGAACAGTAGAAGATTTGAAGATTATTCTAAAAGCCATTCTTCCAACACACTTAGAGCAACAATAAAAGCAATCTTTACAAATTGCTTCTCCTTTCATTTCGCCTAGAAATCAATTAAAGGAAAAAATTTTCTTTCATGATGTTTGCTTAAATTTGTTTTTATCAACTCGGACAGTTAAAACCCAATATAAAAAAAAGAGTCTACGTTGGCTATAAATAACTCAGCTAAATTATATCTCCAAGTGAAGCTTTCCTCAGGACATGGGAGGAGTCCTAAGCTCAGTCCCTTCTCTTCAGGGGCAGCCTGGAAGAATGGGGCTTGCCCGGGCTTTCTCTGAGCCCACAGCATGGACATCGGGCCTGAAACGACAGAAGGAGCAGGAAACGACACAGTGGTATCACCAGCTGTCCAGGGAGGCCAGGGCTGCACCCACCTCTGCAGCGACGCGGACACCCCAGAGCCCACGCCGCCTGGCTCTCACAGCTCCCTCGATGCAGCCTGGTCCTGAGCAGGTGGCTTCTGTCTCGCTGCCCAGAGGAGCTCTCCTCCACGGCCCTCCTCTCCACCTGACGGCCAAGTGCATCACACATCCTCATCCCAAGGTCAAGAGCGAACGCTTACATAAAGACATACAGCCTGGCCGTCAGTGTGGAAGAGTCTGTCCTTCACACTGGGAGTCCAGCAAGGAGAGCTCCCCACATGCTCGCCCACCAACCACACACTCGCCCCCACCCCCCAAAACCTGCCCACTCATGCACACCTGTGCCTTGGCTCACGCGCCCCACCACAGGCCAGGGGCTCCCTGATGATCGCCCCTGTGCTTCCAAGACTCAGAGCTACATCGTCTCCACTTCCAGGCCTCTCCGCCTCTGCCCTCTCCATAACTGCGGATACGAATGTCTTCTCATCCCCTCCCCTCCGCACTCGACTCGCATCTGTCTCCAGTACACCATGTTGCAACAAATTCACTGGCTTGTCTGCCGCCTGCGACCTCATTGTGTGCTTTACACACCTTGTAGCTCACCTGACTCAGTGCCCCGGTTAGAGTTGAATAAGTGATCAAAATCACTCTACAATTTTCTGAGGACAGTGCTGGGCCTCATCGCAGTGTCCATCGGGGACAATGGCACCCTGATGGATGGCGGGCTCCAGCGTTCTTCAGATAAGAGCCCCTCATTCCCCACTGAATCCTGTGGCTCAGTGCACAGGGGTAACGTGTTTACACGCCAAGAGAGAAGTTCAAAACAGGAGGATAGGTTGGGAGAGGCAGTTTCCGACTGACTGCGGGCAGCTTCCCCAGCTACCCCCTGCTCTCCACCCACACGGCTCCCTGTTGGTCTTGGTCTCAATTCTCCAGCACGCCCCCTGCTAAAGGGCAGCGCTGCACAGCTGGCCCCGCACTTGCCCCACCTGAGTCCCAGCTCTGTCCTGGCCTCAAGGGGAACCAAGGGCTGGTCCGATTCCTGCTGTGGAGCTACCCGGGACACCAGGCTGAGGCCGTCCCCACCTGAGACCACCACCTGACTCAGCTTGACCCACCCACACATCCTTCCATCACTCCCTCTCCTAGGAGCACCTCCCCAATAACTGACTTGCACAAAAATGCCCTGACTTTGCTTCAAGGTATCCCAACCTAAGCCAAATGCTTAGTATGTGCCAGACCCCTTTTTAGGTGCTGGAGAGCACACGAAGGGTGCAGTCACACAACGTGGCAAGTAGTACAATGAGGCGACCACAGCAAGGGGGCCCTCTGCAGGCATAAGACGGCAGCGGAGATGGAGGGACCAGGGGCCACGCAGGCACAGTCAGGGAAGGGTGCTCACATCAGGCCTGGATTTGAATTTTGACAAGAGAGCTAACTCATGGGTCATATATATATAATCATCTTAATACAAAGAGGCTCTTTTAAAGATCCCAAAGGTCTTGGCCACATTAGAAATCTAGGCTCCCCCAAAGGTCTTCACCAGCACTGCCCAATAGAACTGCAATAACAGGAAAGTTCTAGATCTTCCCTGTCTAGCATGGCCCTCTCCAGCTGCAAGTGGCTAATGACCATTTAACTGTGGTAGGTGTGACTGGGGAACTGAATGTTATATTTCCTTCTAAAGAACTATAACTTAGCTCATTTGAATTTTAACAGTCGCACGCGGCCAGGGAAAGGCCCCAAGGTTGAAAAGCACAGATCCACACTGACCTCAGAGATGGTGCCCAGGACCAAGCTGACCAGCTGTCTGACATGGAGACTGGCAGAAGCTGAGTGGACAGCCGCTTCTTCCCAACGAATCTGACAAGCTTCCAGGACAGACTCCAGCGGCAGCCGCCTGCCAGGCTGGTCTTCACACATGGTCAGCAAGATGGAGCGCAGGGGCTGGCAAAGCTGCAGGGGCTGGAGAGCGGGGCAGCCCTGTGAGAGGCTGGCAGGCCTGCAGCCACCGAGGGCAGCATCCTGTCAGGCGTGCCCGGGCACCGCAAGACCGGCTGTCCTCATTAACTAGACAGATGCCCGCTCCTTCTGCGTGGCTTAGGGAGGGACACAGGCCACTTCACCGAGACCACAGAATGCAGAGCAATTATCTCTGCACCAGCTGCATGCAGTTTGCCGCTCTCTAATCTGGAACGCCCTGTGGTGCCTGGGGAGCCCAAACACACGCTTGAAATCCCTACGAAAAACAGGTGCTTGACAAAATGGATTTCTGCCTATGCCAAGGACCCAGATCAAACCAGGATCAGCCTTTACCTCACATTCCCCTGGGCAGCCTATCATTTTCTCAGATTGTTTAGGTGGGTCTCACCGGGTCTTTCCCCTAGAATGTGAGCTCCGAGACCATGGGCGCTGTGGCTCTTTCACTTGGGAATCGCCAGTGGTCAGCACAAGGTCAATAATCGTTGACTGAACTTCCTGTCACATGAACTCATCAGGCAAAAGGAAAAATGGGTATTTTATTAAACACTTTCCTCATGCGTTTAAGTGGCCACCATTTATATGGAAAGGGTGTCAAATTCAGACTCACAATCAGATGTTTTCCTAACACTCAACCACACTGCAAGTCATTTTCCAGACGAAGGCTGTTGTGCCCTTTCCTGCCGTGGAGCATCAGCTGTGAATTTCCATTTTTACATGTATGCAGACTGCTGAGCCCTGCACTCGTACAGCACGTCACAGGGCCTCTGGCGTGCCCAGACTGCACAGCAATTTGAGATACAAGGTGGGAGACAGTCCCTGTCTTCAAGAGGTTCAAAGTCTAATGAAGATGGCCCCTCAAAGAGACAAGCACAGTCCAGGGTGGCAAGGGCTTTGATCTTGGGAAGCACAAGACAAAGTCCTAACACAGAGGAAGGCACGTGGCCCATGCGGGGGAGGGAAGAGGGAGATGGGGAAGGAGCTTGAGCGAAACATCAGAGAGCACACTCGGGTTAATTGGGAGAAAAGTGGGAGGTGAGCCACAGACGGAGGAAGCAGCGGGGGCAAAGGCGGCACGTGTCTGGAAGGAAGGGGACCACAGGCAGAACCAGGCCCAGGGCAAAAGGACAACGCCCCTCTTCAAACGGCTCAGAGCTTTAATGCAGAGCAGGAAGTCAAGTGTGGGGCCCCTGCAAGCGCAGTGTGCTGTTACACAGGCCACGCACTCTGTGCTGAGCAGTGGATGCAACACCCTGGGGAGTGGAGAGCTGTAATTCCACAGAAGAGGAAGCTGGCCAGGCCTCTTTCCGGAAGGAGCACCGGAAGCACCAGAATGTTGAATTGGAGAAGACAAGGGTGAGATGGAAGAAAGGAAGGGAGGAAGGAGGGTAGGGAGGAAAGAGAGAAGCCAGACAGACTGGGTAGAGTTCTCCAGCGTGTACTCTCATTACACTAGTTTCCACAAAATAGTCATAATGTCAGACGAGTATTTACACATGCAAGCAGACACGTATGCATTCTGTAGTCAAACTTTTTATAAAATGCTATGATAAAGCTTAAAAGTTTCTGCACTTTAAGCCTTCTCAGAGTCTTTAATAAACTACTCTGATAAATCCTCAAGAAGAAGACATTGTAGGGAATATTTTCCCAGATGGACTAAGCACAGAACCCTTTTTCATGGAAGCATCTCACTTCAGTAAGGGCTGCTTTAAGACCTTTTCTATAAACTGGTATCTTCAGCATCTATAAATTTCTCTAGCTTCCTACTTCCTCTGGACTAGAGTGGCATATAAGTCTTATCTTGCTTGCCAGTCCCAAATTGTGGCTGCCTGGAGTGCCATGTTGAGTAGGATTCTGAGGTTCTTTCTGGACTCAGCAGAAGCAGTTCTTTCATATCAACTGGCAATCCTTCCTAGAACGCAGGAGGGCAGCGTGGTGGTGCATAGCTCAACAGATGTGGTCCCTGCCTTGGGAAAATAGACTAAATAAATCCAAAGACATCACCTGGCAAGACTTTGAGAATCCTGTTCACAGACCTGATTTGGTGGAACGTGAAACCCTGCCGACCAGTAGAGAGTCATTCCCAAAGAATAGACGTGCATCTATGCGAGAGAAAAAGCACGTGGTTAGGTCTCTCATCTCTGTCATCTGTGGTCCTGTAAATGAAGCATAATCTGTTTTCATGTGTGGCAGACACTGTTGGCTGCCTAGCCCAACAACCATCTGCAACTCCTTTAAACATTTCTGCGTCTTACTCTAGAGGCTAAAAGTCTTAGTGACCACGACACTCATTTTGTGTGAGAGACATGAAGTAGGGGGAGTCTGAAAAGGTTTGTTCTTTACTGTCAACAGGAGCACGTGCATCTGGTCCCACTCTTTCCCCCCTTGTTTCTGTCTTGAACACTGATGTGATACATGGAATCATGGCAGCCATCGTGTGACCATGAGGCAACAGCTGAGGAGGATAGAATGAAAATATAGTAAATGATGACATTTACTAAAGCTGATGACCAATCTCTTGACTTCTTGTTATATAAATAACTCATCTGTGGTTCCAGCCACTATATTTTAGGCTTTTTGTTTCTTGTAGCCAAAATTGTCTCTACATGACATACTATGTATGACTCAGCCTGATTAAAAAGCATCATATTTTGTCAGAAAGCAGCATGGTATAACATCTCCATGGAAAAACAAAAATCATCACTGATTTGACATCCAGAAATAATCAACGCAGACATTTATTTTTAGAATCTTGGGCGTGTATGTGTGTGTGTGTGTGTGTGTATACACAACTAACATCACATAAGTGTTAATACGTATACACATAATATAAATTATATTATATATATTTAATTACTTTTCAAGTGATTAAGTTTCTACAGTTTCATTGTAATGCTGTCTTGTTTCATCTCCACTCTCACTGGACATTTAGCTTGTTTCCAGTTTGTCACTAACATCAACAATACAGATAAACATTGGTGCAGCTACCTCGGTCTTTCCTCAAGCCTTGGGATGCATTCCATTTGAGGATGTGTTGGGTCCTGTTGGGCTTTGCCACCTGCTGCGAGACTGCTTACCTACAGCTCTTCCAGCACTTCTTTCTGAGTATTTATAATAAGCTGATTGATTAGGTCATATTACCCCCACTTTACAGATATAGAACCTGGGGTTCAGAGAAGTTGACTTGTTCTCACCTAAGAGCTAATAAATTATGGGCAAGACAGCCTGGGAATTAAAAAAAAATCATTTAAAATTCATCAAGAAATTTGTTAAATCCATTCTGCTTCAGTATTCCTTGGGGCTGAGCTGGGAGCTGGGGATGGCCTAGGACCAGGCCTTTCCCAAAGGACGGGCCCACGGATGCTGCAGAGACACCACGCCTCTTACCTGAGATGCATCACGCTGCTCATCATCGCTCTGTCCCTGGAGCAGCTCAGGGGCCTTGAAAGGAGCTGCCTCTATATGGGAAACACGGTCTTGGAAGGAAAGACTTCCGGTCGCAGAAAGCAAGACTGACCAGGGGCAGACCACATAGTTCAAGGAATCTGAAACCAAGGCAGGGATGGGAGTGTAGAGGCAGGGCCACCATCTGGGGATGGGGGTGCAGAGGCAGGGCCACCGTCTGGAGCAGCGCCTGTGGGCGTGTGCCCAGCAGGTGTCTTCCAAAACCCTCTCTGAGATGAACTGTAAGCAAGACCCAGGGAGTGGAAGGACTTCAACCCTGACACATGCAGGCACGGGAGCATCTGTCACAAAATNATTCCATGGTCCGAGAGCCAGAGCTGCCCCCCGTGCCTGCTCAGTCCAGCACCTCGGATGACAGGTCAGTAAGCTGTTTGGGAAGCTTCACATTCAACTCCCTGTGACTCAGCTGCCCCAGACACATTCTCTTACCATCACAAAGGTCCTCCAGGAGCCGCTCAGCCGCCAGGGACAGGAGGGACCAGATTTCCTCCTCAGACAGAGCTTCACCCCGGACCTGGAGGGCACTGGCCAGAGTCACAGAGGCCGGGCTCATACCTGCAAAGACACACGTATGGCCGAGCCCTTGCATAGTCCAGGAGCATGTGTGGCCATGCCAGCCTGCGCACAGTCCAACCCTTCTGCAGAACAGCCCCATGTTTTGCCACGTGTCCCCAGGGCTGGGCGCAGGGCCAGGCACAGGGGAGAAGCTAAAGCAATGTTCGCTGGGAGACTGGCTGGCTTTGGCTCATTCTCAGTGAATGAGCACATCAGTAAATAAATAAACTCCCAATTAAGGGTTAAGTCAATAAATGAATCAATGAACAAACCATGAGAATGGCTCCCTCTGAGCTGGGCATGTGCCGTCACAGAGAGCTTCCTGCTGGGGACTGTCTCTCGCCTGCTCCCCTCTCTGTCTGGGAAAGTGGGTTAACAACCTTTTTTGCCTCCAATACGTGATTCATGTCTGTTCCTCACTGGCTGCCACATGCAGAGCTGGATTTGGCTCCAGCAGCCGCCCTGTCTCTGACATCACTAGCACCTGCCCAAGGGCGAGAATCACTAGAAAGAATACTAAGCCCTGTGTTTTGAAAAGGTGCAGACTCACAGGAAAGCAGGGAACTGATTTGCTGGAGGAGGAGGTAAGGAAGGAGGGTCTCCTCTTCCCTCTCTCCTTAAATATACTCCTTTAAAGCTGACATTTAAATGTCTGTCCCCCTGACAAAGCTGCCACCCACTAATCTCCAACGTGGAGAGCCCCAGGTGCGGGGGCAGTGGGAAGAGGCCAGGCAGGCTTTCCCTAATCCATTTACGCCACTGATCCCTTCCACAGCTGAGCTCGGAGGGCAGATGTGCAGAGTTGGGGGTGGGGTGGGGAGCACACTATGACCCGCCATCCCTCTATGCAACATGCTAATCCAAGCCCTCCACTTGCCAGCTTCTCAGCTCTCTACATACGCCTCTAAGACCAGCCTCCTGCAGCCTCAGGAAGAGAGACGGTTTCCCAGAGAAAGAGTCTGGCTCGTCCATCCATCTGTCCCCTGGGGCGAGAAGGGCACTGCAGCGGGACCTAGACGCTTTCTGTACGTGATGTTATTTATCACAGAGAATCTGTGAAGAGGGACTGTTGATCCCATTTACAGGCAGGAAAACAATCCAAGGAAACCAAAGAAAAAAATGATGGAATCAAAGCTGAAATCCAGGCCCTCTCTTGTCTTTCTTTTCTTTTTTCTTCCTCCGACTTCTTTCACACTTTTCTTAGGAAACTCATGGACCAGGCATTCTCACTGTGCCACATTTTTCTAAATCTTTATAACCACAATGAAAGGCTGCTTAGTAAAGGAAAACCAGTGGAACAAGATATTGATTCTCAACTAGGAACCGAGACCTCTGAACATCAAAATCAAATATCTCGCACAAATATCAAATACGGTTTTTTCAAGTTATTTTATGACTAGAAGAAAATTGCATTAAATGTATAGAAAGGTTGCAGTAATTAGTTAATACCATCTTTTCAATATAGAAATTGAATGGAGGAAGGGCAGACTTTTCAACAAATAGTACTGGAACCATCATGAAAAAAAACTCACACATTCTACAAAAATTAACTCTAAGTGGATTACAGATTAATGTAGAACATCAAACTGTATGTTTTTAGAAAAAATACAGATAATGTTTGGATCTAGGACTAGGCGATGGGTTCTTAGACTTGATACCAAAACCACGAGCCATAAAAGAAAAAATGGATAAATTGGACCTCACCAACATTCAAGACTGTTGCTCTCAGAACGGTGCTTTAAGAAAACGAAAAGACAAGCTAAAGACTGGGTGGAAATATTTGAAATATGTGTGAGGTGAATGTTGCCATGTCCACTTCTTCAGTAGATATATCCTGTGGCAAAACTCTAGTATCACCTTTTGAATAGCTGCAATTGAGCAGAAGAACAATATTTTGCCCATCACAGCTTTTTGTTCAGGGTTTTAAAATAAGGAACCTGAAAGTGGGGACTCAGTGATTATTGCACACACTGTAGACAGCACTTTCTAACACATGTGAATGGGAGGAGCTAAATATATAGCTGTGTGTGTCCACATTTTCAATTTACTACAAACCAAGCAGAGACAAGTCAAAAATGCACACGCTGTGTAAAAGAGGGTAGGACAGGGACCTTCCTGGTTGTCCAGTGGCTGAGAATCTGCCTTCCCACGCAGGGGATGTGGGCTCAGTCCCCGGCCAGGGAGCTATGATCCCATTTGCCACAGAGCGACTAAGCTCAGGCCGCAACTGCGGAGGCCTGCGCGCCGTGACAGAGACCCAGTGCGGCTGGGGACAGGGGTAGGATAGTGCCCAGCACAAATAGGCACTCTATACATAAGTATTAACTTTTAGGATTATTACTGGGCAGCACCAACCCAGTATTCATAGGGAATCAATACACTGTATGGGATATCATAAAGGTTATTATAGTTATAGATGTTCTTAGATCCTAAAAATTCTATATTAAACAAACCAACACATTGAAGTTTTCTTGTCCCAATAGCCAGCTAAGAGGGTTTAGGCATCGCTGAATGAGATTTCTGCTCCTTTTTTAATTTTGGAGCTTCACTGATGGCTCAATTGGTAAGAATCCTCTTGCAATGCAGGAGACCCCAGTTTGATTCCTGGGTCGGGAAGATCCACTGGAGAAGGGGTGGGCTACCCACTCCAGTGTTCTTGGGCTTCCCTGGTGGCTCAGCTGGTAAAGAATCTGCCTGCAATGCAGGAGACCTGGGTTAGCTCCCTGGGTTGGGAAGATCCCCTGGAGAAGGGAAAGGCTACCCACTCTAGTATTCTGGCTTGGAGAATTCCATGGGTGGAAATGTGTTTACCATCCTGTCTGAAAGTAAATTTGTTCACATGGTAGATTTGCCCTAAAAAATGCATATATTGTGTCTCCCACAGAAGGAACACAGCACCAGCTATAGTCTTACAAAGGGATTAAACCTGAGTCAGATCAGGTCTCTGCATCTGACTGCCATCTTATGACCTTTAGAGGGCAAAGAATACATTGGGCTACACAGAGAGTATGCCATCACGAAATCCATACTTGGGAAGCTCTGCAGTCAAACTACCTGGGCTCTTCAGTAAATAAGCTATGCAAAAAAGAAGGAAAAAAAGACGGGAGAGAGGAAGGGAGGAAGAGAAAGGAAAAAATGAGGTAGTGGAATGGCAAAGTTAGAAACCTCCACAATCCCTCTCCTCCATAAAAGCAGTGAAGAAACAAGCAGCCTCATCAACACCGTGAAGGCCAAAGCATAGTTGGAAGCTCTCTCAAAGCCCCATAATCAGAACATTATCACTATCTGGCCTGTCTGGCCGTTCTTTGGAAAACTCCTCTCCCGATGTTTGCTCTTACCTGACCCAGTTCAGAGTTACCCCCCTGCAAGCAGACTTTTCCCAGGGGACATTTCTCAAAAACAGTCGACAACAGTGGTTTACCGTTGCACCTGCTGGAGGTAGCAATAACAGTTGGGCAAACATAAGCTAACTTTAAAAAAATCTTGGAGAAACTGGGAGGACTTCTCTGACATTTCAATGGCTAAGCATCCATGCTCTCACATATGGGGTTTGGGTTCCATCCCTGATCAGATGGTGGCCCTGCAGTGCCACCAAAAAAAAAAAAATTCCAAAACTGGGAAATACGGTGACCTTATTTATCTTTGAAAAGCTGCAAAATATCCTTAGAGGCTAAAGGTCACACGTGTAGATAGGGCTGTGTACATGGCTAAGGTTGTAAGACAAGAAAAGGCCCTGAACATTCACCTCTGGCTGACCATGAGACCCTGAGCAAGTCTAAAGTGACAGCTAAGGCAGAATGTCTACTGCCTGCCTGAGTGTTGAAGGCATGTTCTCACATCAAACAAAGCCCTTCAGTGAAGACTGGGAGAATTACTGGTTACAAGCCCTTAGAGAAATCCTTGTCCAGTCGTTAGGTACCCTCTAAATTAATTGAGTGGAGACTTCAGCGGCCGCACAGAACAAAGAGTAGAGACTTACAAAATTGACTCAGGAAAGTAACTAAACAGCAAACGGGCCATGAAACAGTCATCGTCACCCTTTCACCAACATGCTGTGATGCCTCTGGGCTTCTCTCCAAGTTTTTCTAAATGGTCTGGTGGGCGAGTCCATGCTACTACTGTATCATGGACTAAAAAGGGGACTGTTAACTGTAAAAAGGATGGAGGGATCCAGCCATACAGATAAACCCAGTCCCCCTGTCAGTGAGGATGCTTGGAGAGAGTGTCTGGCCGACGGGCACGCCCCTGGGGAGAGCTCCGTGGCTGCACCCTCGTCTCTCAAGCAGCTTGCTAGATCTCACCTCCACTGCCTGAGTCCTCTGTCTCAACTCCATTCTCTGAAGACTTCTGTGGTGATGCAATAACCTAAAAGTCTCTTTTTCCACCTGAAACCCCGTTGCCCCTTCAGAAGTTTCCTAGGGCTCCCTTTCATAAGTTCTCACACTGTAGCGCATCCCTCCTGCCACCTTCCAGCAGCCCCCAGCTGGGTCTAGCTTGGCACAGAGCGCCGTCCGTGACTTTGCTCTTTAGCGCTCTTCCTGCCCTTTCACATGGGCCACGGGTGGCAGCAGCCCTGAGCTTCATCTGTGCTGTTGTGCCCACACCCTTGCCTCAGCCATCCCTTTACCTAACAAATATTTATATGTCATAAGCCCTGGCGTCAGATAGACTGGTAGGCCCAACAGAACACCCTACCTTCGTGAGGCTTATATCCTGGGGAGGACAGGGAGGGGAGCAGACAATGAATAGGTAAACAGACAAAGTTATTTCAGAGAGAAGACTAGACAGACAAACAGACAAGGGGATGCTCTACGACATGCCTTTGGTGTGGGAACATCTGCTGTTCAGTCACTAAGTCGTGTCCAATTCTTTGCGACCCCGTAGACTGCAGCACTCCAGGCTTCCCTGTCCGTCACCATCTCTCTGAACTTGCTCAAACTCGTGTCCATCGAATCAGTGATGCCATCCAACCATCTCATCCTCTGTTGTCCCCTTCTCCTCCTGTCTTCAATCTTTCCCAGCATCAGGGTCTTTTTCAATGAGTCAGCTCTTAGCATCAGGTGGCCAAAGTATTGGAGCTTCAGCTTTAGCATCAGTCCTTCCCATGAATATTCAGGGCTGATTTCCTTTAGGATGGACTCGTTTAAGCTCCTTGCTGTCCAAGGGACTCTCAAAAGTGGGTTCCAACACCACAGTTCAAAATTATCAATACTTATTTAATAGCTTGCAGCAGAAGTGCCGCCCAGTCTGCTGAGACTGGAGCGGAGCCGAGGCAGTGACAGTGCCTGGGGACTAGAGTCTAACGCCTTAGCTTCTTGAAGCCTCACGCAGAGATGGCTTTTCTCAAGGGCAAGGCTCACGTCTGCCTCCCGCCCCCTCAGCAAGAATCATGTCCGAGTCACCTAGACAGCTGCTGAGAGACAGTCGCCGAGTGCCAGCTGGCGGATCAAGGCAGGTTCCTGAGGGTGTGCCTTGTTAATTTGTTGCCATGATATTTTACAGTGTTTATAAAGTGCTGGCTTCTAAAGAACTGAGGATCTCTCCTAATCTTAATCATCTATTGACTGACTGCTAATGGCTTTTGAGCTATGGGGTTTTAATCACATTCCAATATTCTGCCCTCATTTCCCTCCCCTCCCTCACCCTCTGCCAAGGCACCAACGATGATGTCTGGCCTTGAACCATGTGTAGTTGGTATCATTCCGAACCCTCTGCGATGCCCTAGGAGACACCCCTGTACTGGGACAGAACTTGGACCAAGGCGTCTGGAGTTTCAGAAACTACAGCCTAGGAGTAGAGGGCATAACCGTGGAAGTGAGGGCAGCGGAGGAGAGCTGTCCAGTGGGGACAACGCACAGCCTCTGGTCTCACGGGGACAAGCCGGTGGGGAATACGCCCTCCAGGAACCTCTCCCGTTACTTCAGATTCCTGGCCCCCCCCTTTCTCAGCACTCCTTCTCCTTCTCACTGTCCCTGAAACGCTGTCCCTTACGGTTCTATCTCAGATCCTCTAAGAGTTTCCTGTGGCTGTAACGATAAGTCACTGCAAACTTGGTGGTCTGTAGAAATTATTGTCTCAGAGAAACCAGCTTCACGGGGCTAACGCCAGTGTGGGCAGGGCCACACTCCCCCTGGAGGCTCTCAGGGAGAATCTGCTGCTTGTCTCTGCCAGGGTCCGTGGCTGCCAGCATCCTTTGGCTTGTGGCCGCATCACCCTGTCTCTGTCTCTGTCACCTCACCATCTCCTCTTCTGTCTGTTTTGAATTTCCCTTTGCTTGGCTCTTAAAAGGACATATGGGATTAGGGTCCACCTGGATAATCCAGAAAAATCTCCCCATCTCAACACCCTCTAACTTCATCACATCTGCAGTCTTTTTGCCTTGTAAGGTAGTATTCACAGGTTCCACAGACCAGGATGCGGGTATCTTTGGGGGATTGTGGGTGGAGGGAGGCATTATTCAGCCTACCATAGGTTTTTTCATGCAATGCTTTCTATCTGTTGGCTAAAAACAGACTTGAGTTTGGGGAGGTTGAATCCCCAGCCGGGATATTGTGCTGTGTGAGCTTGGGCACAGAGCACATGTGTAGCTCCTCTGAGCCTCAGTTTTGTCATCTGGGTAACAGGGTTAACCATGGCAGCTCCCTCATGCAACTCTTGGGGAGATTATACCAAAGTGCTCTGTATGCAAAAAGTGCTGAACCCATCTTATTTCCCTTCTCTTTTCATCTCTGCTCCAACCACCCAGAGAGGAATTTTAAGCATCAGGGCTGCTGAGCAGCTTCCAACTATGAGATTTTTAAGCTATGGTGTTAATTGTTTCCATCTGTCTGCCAGGATTGAGGCACTATAAACTTCCCATTTCAACCTTCGCAAAAAGCCTAAAATATCTCAGTGTCCCCAAAATGACACCCCAGAGAGGGACCAGAGAAGGATGTGGGACTCCCAAAGAATCAAAGCGTTCAGAATGATCCTTGTTTCTCTCCCCTTTTGTTCCATGTGTCTCCCTTCATTCCTCTTCCTTTGAATGCTCATTAAAAACTATCTACCTGCACCCAGGCCGAAATGTGAGCAAAACTTTGCAGAAGGCAAATGCCATCATGCCCTCTAGGAGGAAAAGACAGATTCTGCTTCATATGGGCTGTGTTTAAAGAGGTAAAGATCAGGGTTCTTATCTTCCAGAAGTCTCCCACAGTGAGCTAACCTGACCTCAAGCAACATTTTATACACAGACCCTGGCCTCCTCCCTGATCTAAATACTGGCTACAGTTCCCATGCAGTATGACCATGAATAAGTTGATTCTCAAAATCTTGTTCCCCTTATCCATGAAAGGAAGATGATGCTTCCTACCTTACAAGATGGCTGTGAGAATCAGAACAAACTAATGGAAAAAGCCAACTAGCAGATGGCCTACCTTTCTCAGTACTCTGAGGTAGAGTCTTGCATTTCTAGACAAGAGAATGGATATCAGTGTCCAGAAAAACTTTCAGAGCATTTTAAAGTGGTGTTACACCCATCTTCCCCTTCTACATACCATTTCCCCAGTATTTTCCACATTCCCACTTTATCTGTCCTAGTGAGACAAGTGTTTTCTTTTTGTTTATTTTAACTTCATAACGTTTGTTCTATACTCCTTTCCCCGGTGGCTCAGATGGTGAAGAATCTGCCTGCAATGCAGGAGACCCAGGTTCGATCCCTGGGTCAGGAAGATGGAGGAGGGCATGGCAACCCACTCCGGTACTCCTGCCTGGAGAATTCCATGGGCAGAGGAGCCTGGTGGGCTACACACATTGGGTCACAAAGAGTCGGACATGACTAAACAAGTAACACTTTTTGTTCTCCAGGAAATCTTCCCAACCCAGGAATCTAATCCTATTTCCTGCATTGCAAGCAGATTCTTGTACCGTCTGAGCCATCATGGAAGCCCCATTTTAGAAAGAAAATGTATAATATACCTAAAAGAAGTGAAAAATTAGTATTATTGGACATAGAAAGTAATTATAACTAATTTTTTTAAATCATTGAATGCTTGCTAGATAATATTGCCTTCCAAATTCTCTGAGCCCAAGCCTTGATCTTTCACTGTAAAAGGAGCAGTTTGTTCAAGAAATGTGAAAGGGCTTTCATTCTGAACAGACTCTCTTCTTGACAGAATCTGAAGAATCAAAGTGAAATGCCAAAAACATAATCCAACGTTATGAACGCAGCTTGTGCTCCGCCTCTGCTCTGTGGTCCTGTGTGTCCTTCGGACTCTCTGTTACCTTCTATACAGCCTCAGGACCAGCTATAATGCAACCTGTACTCAGAGGGTACCATTTTAAATACTTACTGTGCGAAGTATTAAATACTTAAATCTTCTCAGTGTTGGTATTCTGTGTATACCTATTCCAATTACATATTTCAAAACTGGGTAAACAAGCACAGGATGGATTAGGGTGCCACATCTACAAAACACTTTCACAGAGACACCCAGAGTAGTATTTGATTGAGTAACTGGGTAATACAGCCCAGCCAGGTTGCAGCATTATAGAGCAAGCATATGCCTGTGATTAACGTATTGCATGCTGTGTTCAGCCCTCCAGTCATGTCCAGATCTTTGTGACCCCATGACTGTAGCCCGCCAGGCTCCTCTGTCCATGGGGAGTCTCCAAGCAAGACTACTGGAGTGGGAGGCCACACCCTCCTCCAGGGGATCTTCCCAACTCAAGGATCATACCCAAGTCTCCCCGCATTGCAGGTGGATTCTTTAGCATCAGAGCCGTCAGGGAAACCTAAGAACACTGGAGTGGGTAGCCTATCCCTCCCCCAGGGGATCTTCCCCACCCAGGGGTCGATCTGGGTCTCCTGCGTCGCAGGTGGATCCTTAACCAACTGAGCTACCAGGGAAGGCAGATTAACATACTAAATACCCCTAAAAAATTGACTCTGTTTTCAAAATTAGCTAATTAAATTCCTTTGAGCATTTGAACTGCATTTTAAACTTTACTACTTTTAGTTAGGCCAAAGTAAATGTATAAACCTATCAGTCCAAGTCTTATATATATATATATATATGTATATATCCTATAAATGTAATGAATATAGGTAGAATATCAAATAAAAACAAGTTTTCTTAAACATTTCATAATTTTTCACTGCTGATGCAATTGATATTATGTTTATAATTTCAAATTCTAATCATCAAAGAACAGTTGACTAGTTTTGAATTGCATCTCCCTTAAATTTCCACACATAAACACCAAATATAAACTTAACTAGTTACATTTGTATAATTTCATATTAAACCAAGGTTGTCGAGTGTTCTCTTATACATGGTATTTTCTTAGATATTTCAAATATCTTAAATATATAAATATATTTCTTCATGATTACAAGACTTATCCCTAACACAACATTACAAATATTAATGCTCTGTCTTTGTCTTTCCAAATGTTTTTTTACCTCCCCAGTGAAGGCTACTAGGTCTAAATATTTAATTTATGTATGAGTTATAGATAGAACATGTGTCGAGGTTTCGCAGAATAACTGGCTGAACTTTTAGCTTTGGGGCTTTTCTATTCTACAACACAACCTCTTAAAACTGGAAGTGAACACTTTTTCATGATTTAAGTTGCATCAGTTGGGTTCTTCACTGGCTCATTCTGACTCTAATTAAGTGCTTTATCATCCAAGTTACACCATTAAAACACTATACTCTCTTTATAAAGCTTTCTTATCTATCTCCTGTATCTATTTTATCAACCACTTCTCCACAATTTTTTAATTTCCTGCAGGGGGCTGAGAATACTCAAACAGCCCGCCCTAACAGGCTAATGCTTCTCAGGGCACATTCACTGCCATGCAAAGTGAAAGCAAAGAGAATAAGAAGACCCCGTGTGACCACAGTCAGGCCGTGTTTGAACTCAGCCCTGGTGGCACTTTGGCACTTTTCTTAGAAACAGCCTTCTTCTATTTATTTGGAAGTTGTTCACATTCTATGACAATTTCACAGCATATGAAAGAAAATGTGGCTTTGGTGGACTCTCTCTCATAATCAGCTTACTGAATAGAAGGAGAAAGCTCAAGACTAGAATTTCTGTCCACAGAAATGCAGTGCCTTTAATAGTCATGGTTACGTATTCCAGAGAAAGGAGGACAGATCATGCTATGACACGTAAATAGTTGTGTTAACACCATTCCTTTGCCCCCGGCAGCTCCCTGCCAGCATTGCCCTCCTGGTTGAGAGCTCGATGTAGGTGAGCAGGAAAGAGGGTCAGTGACAATAACTTACTCTTGTCCTCCAGGCCACAGATTAACAATAACCATAATAATGGCTACTCGTATCAACCCTGCAGCAAGAGTTATCAACAGACATGCACACATAAGCATTTATCAATAAGTAACTACATACATGTACGTGGGTGTGCGGTCAGTTGTGTCTAACTCTTTGCAACCCCATGGGCTGCAGCCTGCCAGGCTCTACTATCTATGAGATTTTCCAGGCACAAATACTGGAGTGGGTTGCCATGTCCTTCTCCAGGGGATCTTCCCAGTCCAGGGATCAAACCCACGTCTCCTGCCTCTCTTGCGTTGGCAAGCAGATTCTTCACCACTGAACCACCTGGGAAGCCCTATACATATATGTTCACGCATTTATAATTTCATTTAACCCACCCAACAACCCCCTATAAGGTAGTTATTATATCAGCATTTTTTCCTATTAGGAATCCAAAGCTCAGAGAATGAAGTAACACGCTCAAATTCTCACAGTTGGTACATGAAAAAAAAATTACATTTAAATCAGGTCACTGAAGTCTAGTTAATGATATGCATGTTGAAGTGTTTAGATATAATGTCTGTAACTTTCTTCAAAATGCATCAAAAAATAAGAAGAACTGATGGATTATAGAAGGAAGATTAAAGGACTATCCAATATCAAACCAACTCCCCACCAAAATAACTGAAAATACTGGGTAACAGTTTTAAAATATATTTGAAGACATCAAAGAGCTAATGGTACAATAAGGACTTGAGAATGGCAAAAATTAAAAATAATTCCCAGAATTGGTGAGAATGTTGATTTACTGGAAACTGGTGCAATCACATTAGAATATTTATTTTAATGCTCTACTAAATAAATACATGTGCTATGACCTTCTGAGACTTATCTGAAATACATGTGTGTGTACCAAATCGTGTGTACAAGCATGTCCATGGCAGCACTATTTATAACAACCCCCAAATGGAAACAATACAGTTAGCCATCAACTATACAGCGGGTCAAATGTCACCTCTAACAGTAAAATACTAGGCAGCAAAGAAAATAAACTATTTCTATAGCATACAACATGGAGAGGGAAACGGCAGCCCACTCAAGTGTTCCTGCCTGGAGAATCCCATGGACAGAGGAGCCTGGCGGGCTACAGTCCCTGGGGTCCCAAAGAGTCGGACACGACTGAGCAAGTTAGCACCATAGCATACAACAACATGGGTGAGCATCACAGATGTAGTTAAAGGAAATAATCTGAGTGGGAAATAATACAAGAGTCTATTTACATCAAGTTCACAAAGTAACCTAAGTGTTAGAAGTCAAAATTGTGGTTACTTTTAGGGAGAGGCGTATACTGACCTGAAAGAAAAAACAGAGGCAGGGGGAATCCTGAAGCACCGCAATGTCCTCTGCTGATCAGGATGGTGGTCACATGGGTGTGCTTACAGTACGTTATGTCTTAATTAAAAGTTATTGAAATATCAAGAGAATTTTAAATCTAGCATTATTGTTTCGTTCATTCAGCCCATGAACATTGATTACATGCCAGTTATATGAAAGACACTGGGAATACAGCAAATTCCTTTCTTCACAAAGTTAATGTCTAGTGAGGAAGAAAAAGTAAATAAATGACTAAAGAAACAACAAACTATAAAAATAGAGGTTGGTGAGTGTTCTGCAAAGATAAAAACATGGAAGAGAGTAAACAGCTAGCTTTTTTAGAGAGGCATTTCTCTAAGGAGGTAATATTCAAACTGAGGTCTGAACAGCAATAGAGAAGTCAGCCTTGAAAAGATGGCAGAGGAGAGTGGCTGACGTAAAACCCTGTGGCAGTGATGAACTTGAACTGTTGAGGAGGGGTTATAATATCTTAATACAACCTTACTAAAAATTTCCGTTGAAATCATGATAATGTTAATGGTGCTTAATGAAAGACTTCAAATAAACAAATTGTTGACCCAGTGTTTGAAATCCTGAGGTTAGAAAGATAAGGGAGGAGACTAGTGATTTACCTATGAGATATTGCAAAATTTAAGTTAAATTTATATTTATGCTATAGCTTATTAAAAGGGAAGTTCTGAATAAGTACTTGTTTATTTGCTTTTATAGTTAGTCTATAATCTCTGTGACTTCTAACCTTGACTACGTATGCTTGGAAACTAAATCACGCTTGTTTGAAGGTTTGCCATAGAGAAGCATGTTTGTTTCACCCAGAACTGACAGCAGTGTTTGCAGTAGGAAGTTAGGTACGTCCAGTCGTATAATAACTACTTCTCATAACTATACAGGTGTGTCCAGTCCTGTAATAACGGATTCACTATAGTGAATAACTAATTCACTAAGACTGCTTTACACTGTCTGTATATCTATTAAAAATACATAGCCCAAGGTGCTCTTAAAGGTAAAAATGTATATTAAAGCATTTGTCTTTGTGAAATTTAGGAATTTATTTGCTTTTATAGTTAGTCTATAATCTCTATGACTTCTGACCTTGAAACTAAGTGTGCTTGGAAACATCTTTGTGAAATTTTGGAAATAATACAAGAGATTTTTTAAATGGACTTTAAAATACTATGCAATATCTTATTCCTTCACGGATCTCTAAGATGTGTGTGGGTGGCATTTCCAAGACCACCACTAGGTTCCATGATTCAGTAGGAGGACTCAAAGACTCTGTATATAGTCCTCACCATGTTATTATTTAAAGCAGAGAAAGAATACAAAGCAAAATCAGTGAAAAGAAAAGGTACATAAGGCAAATCCTGGGGAAAAAAAGGCACAAAATTTGCAGAGTCCTTTTCCAGTTGTTAGAAAGGATGTGCTCGCCAACAGTGAGTTGTAATGACATGGGTGAAAGATTGTCAACCACAGAAGCTCATTACCCCAGGCTTTTCCCGGGGAATGGTCCATATGCACCGTCTGCATAGTATGTACCAAAATCCCAGAGTCCCAGAAGGAAAGCATGTTCTCAGCGCAAATCTTATTGTTTGCACCATCTAAGCACAGATAACCACTGTGATCAGTTAGGGTGGTGGAGCCTTTCCTGAAAACTAGATTCCCAGACAGCAGTCAAGGGCTAAACTTAGAAGCAGGCTTTTCAGAGAATAGCAATCAGCCGTGCTTGTTGTCTTTTGTGTACATGAGGCTAATCTGGCTAGTGTACAGTAAAGGAGAGCTGGAATGACACAAGATGAGATTGAGGAGGTAAACAGAGGTCATATCATAGAGGAGTATTCAGGCCGTGGTAAGGCATTTGGAATTTTTCCAGATAAAATGGTAAATTAATGAGGAGTACCTCTGTCAGAGATCATCCAGGATAACAAAAAATTAGGTTTTTCAAAAGGAAAAAAGTTAATCCGAAAAATTGACTGTATAAGTAATTGAAGAGCTAGAAAGTCCAGAGGGTGGTTAGGAAAACGTCCAGCACAGAGAGTTGCAAATATGACCATCGTAATAGAATTCATACTTCCGAAAGAGCACAGTAGCTGCAGGGTATGTGGTACAATTGGAAGCCTCCGACAGTTTTCTAGTGTTCAGTTCCAGAAGAGAATGGAAGGAGAAGAGAGGAGGACTGATGGAAGAAATAAATGAATTGCTGAAGGTTGTCCAGAGTTTAAGAAATATGAATCCTTAGACAGAAATGGATAAATCAAAATAAAATCACACCTAGACACATTGCAGCAACACTATAGAACATCAAAGCCAAAGTCTCTATGTTATCAGATATAAAGATAGATCATTTATAAAGCAATATATTCACCGTAGAAATTATCTTAACTGTAGCATATAAAGCTAAAAAAAGAAACACTTTAGGGTACTCATCTAAAAAATAGAAATCCAATCAATAGTTTTCAAATAGCAGAGGATTATAAAAAAATACAAAAAAGTTTATCAATCCAACAGAAAGCAGAAAAATGAAAAAACAGGATAAATAATGATAAATAAATAAAACACAAAATAGGGGCAAATACATCAATAATATATCAGAAATCGGTATATGTAAAGAGATTAAATGTACCTACTAAAAGGCTGGTGCATTTACTCTGTTTAGCAAACAACACCATTAAAGAGTAAAATGATAATTCAGAGGGGGAGATGATATCTAGAATACATATATTAAAAAAAAAAGGAATTGTATCCAGAATGTATTTTTAAAACCACCACAAATCAGTTTTTAAAAAACAGACCAAATAGAAAAAAAATGGACAAAACTTGAGCAAGCAGACCACAAAAGAGGATACGCAAAAATGGCCAATAAGCACATTAAAAAGGCTCAACTTCATCACTCATCTGAGAATTACAATCAGAATCACAATGAGACACCACCGTACAAGCGTCAGAAAAATGAAATGAAGGAAACATAAAGTACCAAGGGCGGATGAAGATATGGAAGAACCAGGGCTCTCAGATCTCACTGGCAAAGGCATAAATTAGTGCTGAGTGGTCAGTTGCTAAGCTGTGTCTGACTCTTTACAGCCCCAGGGACTGTAGCCCTCTGGCTAGGCTCCGCTGTCCCTGGGGTTTCCCAGGCAAGAATCCTGGAGTGGGTTGCCGTTTCTTTCTCCAAGGGATCGTCCCAGTTCAGGGACTTAACCCACATCTCCTGTACTGGCAGGCAGGTTTTCTACCACTGAGCCAGCAGGGAAGCCCCATAAATTAGTACAACAATTTTAAAAAGTGTCTGGCAGTGTCCACAGAAGCTAAACATATCCATGAATCAAAGTTCTACTCTTCACATATACATGTCTGAAAGGCATGCAGTGAATGGACATAGCAACAGTATTCATAGTACCACCAAACCGGAAACTACGCGAATGCCTATAAGCAGTAGGATGGATAAATCTTAGTGTATACACCACAGAATAAAATACTCAACAGCAAAGAGACTAACAAACTACGACTAAATGTCCCTGTAAATAGATGGTGAGCAGCATGAGCCATGCGCAAGAGTACCTTATCCGAGTCAATCTACAGCTATTTAAAAGAGGGCAAGGGGAGGTCAGTTATCAGTTAGAGCGTGGAGGCTTTCCTGAAAACTAAATTCCCAGAAACCAGCCAAGGGCTAAACTTGTAAGCAGGCTTTTCAAAGAAGAGCAATCAGTCACGCTTGTTGCCTTTTGTGTACAGAAGGCTAACTTGGCTAATGTACAGTGAAGGAACAAGACGAGGCTGAGGAGATAAGCAGAGGTCATGTCCTAGAGGAATGCTCAGGCCATGGAAAGGCATTTGGAGTTTTTCCAAATAAAGTGGTAAATTAATGAAGAATACATCTGTCTGAGTTCATTCAGGATAACAAAAAACCATGAGAGGTCAGGATAGAGGTTACCTGGATAGGGATAATGTTGGAAGAGGCACAAGGAAGGGTTCTGGTAACACTCCATTTATTGATCTGGGCGCTGGTTACTCAAGTGTGCTCAGTCTGTGAAAGTCATCAGGATGAGCACTTATGATTCTTGTACTTTATAATCTTTAATATCAAAAAGAAGCTTTTCTAAAAACTGAGTTTATCAGATTAGAGGAGAAAGGAAACTCTGCTGAAATTGTTTAAAGGAAGCTATCTAAAATAGAAAAGTGGAAAAGATAGAATTAAGTATAGTACTTCCATGGAACCACCAACCAGAATAACGCTATTAATGGCATAGCAATATTAATAAAGGACAGAACTCAAATTTTTGTCAAACTTATGACCAAGAAAATCCTTAAAAAAATACCAGTCATGAACTTAAATGTACCAAAAATACAACCAGAAAATCTAAAAAGAAAAACTTGACAGAATTGTGCAAAGAAATTTAGAAATTGACAGTCATAGGAAGAGATAATAACATTTTTCTTAGAAATCTGTTAACATAAAATAATAAAAATATTGAAGATGAACAATAACATGAACATATTTCTTCTAATAAACACCAATCAACAAACATCTCTATTATAAAAATAGCATGATTGGTAAATTGGGGAAATAAAGTCAATATAATATGGAAATAAGATTGAAAAACACTTCACTAGTCTTTTTCCTAGAGATATTTCATACAGCCAAGTAATAACGAACAACATAAAGTAAAAGAACTGAATTCAGCTGATAGATAGGCTATCGAACTCCTGCTGCTGCTGCTGAGTCGCTTCAGTCGTGTCCGACTCTGTGCAACCCCAGAGACGGCAGCCCGCCAGGCTCCCCCGTCCCTGGGATTCTCCAGGCAAGAACACTGGAGTGGGTTGCCGTTTCCTTCTCCAGTGCAAGAAAGTGAAAAGTGAAAGTAAAGTTGTTCAGTCGTGGCCGACTCTTAGCCACCCCATGGACTGCAGCCTACCAGGCTCCTCCGCCCATGGGATTTGCCAGGCAAGAGTACTGGAGTGGGGTGCCATTGCCTTCTCCTATCCCCTCATTTCCTGTGCTTTGTCTTCACTCACTATCCTCTTTTACTCTGCTTCGGAAGTATTCTGTCCCAGAGTTTTCTCTGATCTTTGTGCAACATTAGCCAAATGTTGAATGCTGAACATTAAGCATGCAAAGTGGTTTGAAAGTGTCACAGAACCATGCTGTGACATATTTATTCTGGCAAGTGTAAAAGAAGACAAGTTTTAACAATAAAAAAAAAAAAAGCATGGACTTCTAAAGCATTTTTAAAAATTAAAGAACGTAGGACATCCCTTGAGCTACTAAGTCAAGGGCATTAACATTGTTGCACACAATTAGAGACAGTGTGAAAATAAAAGAAAGTTATCTAGCTGGAACAATTGATTGTTTTTTGTTCAAAGAAAAATCTAAATGAAGATGAGAAGAATCATAAAGGCAGTGGAGGGACCAAAGATCAAACGCAGATGTCATCAAGGGAAAACTCCACAATTAAAGAGAAATCCTTAGCAACATATAAAGACCTTTTCATTAAAGCTAAAATTTCGCAGATATATTATCCTTTAAGGTCACAGTGGCTGATTTAGCGGCTTCAAACCTGGCACGTTCTGCACAACGCTAGGCTCCCTGGTGAAGCTGAAAGTGCAAATGAAGGAGCTGCAAAGACTTTTTACTCAGTGTTAAAACAAAGAATAGTTGTATTATAAAACCCCTTTGAAAAAAAGAGTGTGACATTCACATATGAAGAGACTAACAAAATATAAAATAAAAATAAACCAAGTTGAATAAGAAAATCTACTCATTTCAATCAATGAGAAAGACGCACTGGCTAATGAACTGACTCGGTCCAGCCGCTCAGTCGTGTCCGACTCTGCGACCCCGTGAGCCGCAGCGCGCCAGGCCTCCCTGTCCATCACCGACCCCCAGAGTCCACCCAAACCCATGTCCATGGAGTTGGGGACGCCATCCCAACCATCTCATCCTCTGTCATTCCTTCTCCTCCTGCCCTCAATCTTTCCCAGCATCAGGGTCTTTCCAAATGAGTCAGCTCTTCACATCAGGTGGCCAAAGTACTGGAGTTTCAGCTTCAGCCTCAGTCCTTCCAACGAACACCCAGGACTGATCTCTTTTAGGATGGACTGGTTGGATCTCCTTGCAGTCCAAGGCACTCTCAAGAGTCTTCTCCAACAGCACAGTTCAAAAGCATCAGTTCTTCTGCGCTCAGCTTTCTTTATAGTCCAATGAACTGACTCTTCAGCGGCTAATTAATAATATTAGGACAATAGTTGTTCATTTGGTAAAAATACATTCAGATTCCTACTTCATATCACACACAATATTTAAAATTAATTAAAGTACTAAATATTATATACTTATATAGGAAAGAGAAAGAAAAGAGGGGAAGAAAGGGAGAGATTTAGGATATAATAATACTGAATTTATAAATGAAATGGTGAAAATCTTCTTTCTTACACAAGATAAAAAATTCAAAATCTATGAAAGACGAGTGATATATTGGACTGCATTTTTTAAACAGTGAAGGTCTGGTGCGGCATTTACATGAATTAAGTCCTAGAATATGCAGCAGGCAGCCTTCCAGTTTCTGCTCCAGCATGTGACGAGCTCGGAGTCACCACTCCCGTTCTCGCAGTAAGAAGAAAGAAGTGGCTGGAATCAGTACCAGGAGGGAAAACAGGCTATAACCGACAAGCTGCACAGGCTTAGGGTAGACTAGCTATCTGGACAGTTAAACATTCTGCAGAACCCCATCTTAGAGGAACCCCACACTTTGTGAGTTTTATCCCCAGGAGTCCCACCAGATTCTCGTGGGGAATAGGAGAAAATCCTCTTATGCTTTCCAGCAGGAGAAGGAAAAACATAACCATTTAAAAAGAAGCCAAGAGCATTCTGATCTCCTCCTTAAGGAAAACTACTTTACCAGAGTCTAACCAAGATAAGGGAAGGGAAATACCCAAATCCAGTGCCTCCAGCCTGCCTGTCCCACCATAGGGGAGAAGGAAGCTAAGAAGAACGTGTGAAGGTCACAGCCCAGTGGGGCAACAAAGTTACTGAGAGGCTGAGACCTAATCATGGGATTATACAACATGACTTGTCTTCTGCATTTCACCACCGGGGCTTCCCAGCTGGAACCAGTGGTAAAGAATCTGCCTGCCAGTGCGGGAGGCACAGGAGATGTGGGTTCGATCCCTGGGTCAAGAAGATACCCTGGAGTAGGAAGTGGCAACCCACTCCAGTATACTTGCTTGGAAAATTCCATGGACAGAGGAGCCTGGCAGGCTACAGTCTATGGGGTCACAAAGAGTCAGATATGACTGAGCGACTTCACCACGTCAACAGGACTCCTGTACAAAACAGAAGATGACGGCAAAAGGCTTCTATTTAGGAAGTCATTTTTAGAGAAACCCAAAAACAACCGGGCAAACAAAAGCAAAGATACTAGAAGTTGAAGCCTTAGACACCTGTGGCTACACCAAACAGTGAAAACAATGTAAATCCTGGCCAGATTAGTGTAAGTGCTCACACTAATGGCCTATGTATCTCAGCTCCTATTACTCAATACATCATGTCTGGGTTTCAACAAAAAATTGCAAGTCATATATAAAAGCAAGAAAAAAATCAGTCTAAACAAATGAAGCAAGTGATAGAACCAGGCTCAGGTCAGACGGAGCTCTTGAAATTACCATACCAGGAATTACGTAGTATTATAATAAAGGAGTTAATATTCCGAGAAGACATGACCATCCTTAATATGTATGTACTTCACAAGGGAGCATTCAGAATGATATTAGAATGGCCAATATCCGGAAGACTAACAGCAGCAAATGCTGACAAAGATGTGGAGGAACAGAAATTCTCACTCATTGCTGATGGGAATGCAAAATGGTACAGCCACTTTGAAAGACAGTTTGGGGATTTCTTACAAAATGAAACATACTCTTACTATTTGACCCAGCAAGTATTTATCCAAAGGAGTTGAAAACTTATGTCAATATAAAAACCAGCACATGAATATTTATAATAGCTTACTTTATTATTACTAAAACCTGGAAGCAACCAAGATGTCCTTCAGCAGGTGAGTAGATAAATAAACCATGGTACTTCCAGACACTGGAGTATTATTCAGGGCTAAGGAGACGCTTACTCCTTGGAAGAAAAGTTATGACCAACCTAGATAGTATATTCAAAAGCAGAGACATTACTTTGCTGACTAAGGTCCGTCTAGTCAAGGCTATGGCTTTTCCTGTGGTCAGGTATGGATGTGAGAATTGGACTGTGAAGAAGGCTGAGTGCCGAAACATTGTTGCTCTATAACTGTGGTGTTGGAGAAGACTCTTGAGAGTCCCTTGGACTGCAAGGAGGTCCAACCAGTCCATTCTGAAGGAGATAAACCCTGGGATTTCTTTGGAATGAATGATGCTGAAGCTGAAACTCCAGTACTTTGGCCATCTCATGCGAAGACTTGACTCATTGGAAAAGACTCTGATGCTGGGAGGGATTGGGGGCAGGAGGAGAAGGGGATGACAGAGGATGAGATGGCTGGATGGCATCACTGACTCGATGGTCGTGAGTCTGAGTGAACTCCGGGAGATGGTGATGGACAGGGAGGCCTGGCGTGCTGCGATTCATGGGGTCGCAAAGAGTCGGACACGACTGAGCGACTGAACTGAACTGAACTGAAGGAGAAGTGAGCGATCAAACCATTAAAATACATGGAAGAAACAAATGCATATTGCTCAACTAAGTGGGAAAAAAATCTGAAGAGGTTACATACATTGTCATTCCAATTACACGACATTCTGGAAAAGGCAAAATAATGGAGAAAGTAAAACTGTCAGTGGTTGCCAAGGATTAGGGAGGAGGGTGGGATGAATAGGCGGAACAAAGTTGATGTTTAGGGTAGTGAAACTATTCCGTATGACATTGTAATGGTGGACACATGTCATTTTACATCTGTTCAAGTCTATGGAACGTGTAATACCAAGTGACTCCTAAGGTATACTGTGGACTTCGGGTGATGATAAGTCAATGAATATTCACTGGTTGTTACAAGTCTACCACTCTGGCGGGCAATGTTGATCATGGGGAAGCCTGTGCATGAGTGGTTCCCTGGTGGCTCAGCTGGTAAAGAATCTGCTTGCAATGCAGGAGACCTGGGCTCTGTCCCTGGGTTGGGAAGATCCCCTGGAGAAGGGAAAGGCTACCCACTCCAGTATTCTGGCCTGGAGGATTCCAGGGACTGTATAGTCCACGGGGTCTCAAAGAGTTGGACACGACTGAGAAACTTTCACTTCTTGCGTGAGTGAGGGCAGAACATGTATGGAAAGTCTCTCGTATCTTCTGCTCAGTTTTACGTGAACCTAAAATTTCTCTAGAAAATAAAGTCTATTTTTTTTCAGTTTTATTTATTTATTTTACTTTACAATATTGTATTGGTTTTGCCATACATTGACATGAATCTGCCAGTTTAATGGGCAACAGACAAGAAGAGACACTTTAAGAAGTAGATATATACACAGGGAATAAGCACGTGGAAAAATCACTAGGTCCACATCACTAGCCACAAGAGGAAGGAAAATTAAGACTATAACAAAATATCACCACCTGCCTGTTAGCAGAGGAAAAAGTGATAGTACTAAATGCTAGTGAAGATGCACAGAAAAAATAAAAGCTATCAGCAGCCATAATGTCCTTCATCTGGTGAATGGCTAACCAAATTGTGGTATGGCTACACCACGGAAAAGTGTTCAGCAATGAAACGCAATCTGTTGATACCTGCAGCCACGTGGATGGACCTCACGGGCATTATGCTGAGTGCTCCAAAAGGAAAGTCTTTATAAAATAGCGAACTAAAACTCAATTAAGTTTAAAATATAAAATAAAATAAATATTGCAACAAAGTTCTTGGAAGGGGCATTAACAAGTCAGGTTTCTGGTCCTCGTTCTCCAGATGTTTACTTTGGTCCGTAAAAAGGAACGAGGCTTTACATCTAAACTTAACCATTTCTGCCTGACAGCCGAAGACAAAGAGTGTTTCCTTCTGCTGACTGCGCTCCTCCAAGGGAGAGGGAAAATGTGAAACAGAGAGAGGTTAAGTGTGCTGGGAACAATGATCTGTGAATACCAGCTAGCTAGATGGAGTCTGCTGCCTTCAGAGGGGTCCAGGAGCCAGACAAGCCTAGAAAGGTCCCTCTTCACAGAGACCTTAGTCCCCTCTTGTCTCAAAATGACAACTAGATCAACCTCTGATGGATGGAACTCAGGCAGAACAGGGACTTTAGTGGGATCCCAACTTAACCTGATAGGAGGCTGACCCTGTCACAAACTCTGCAAAATGAATACTTTGTTTTAAATATTCTTTTGGGGGTAAAGATACATCCTTCAGCCAAATTTATCCATCCAGAACATACCATAACAGCCAGAGGGATTCCCGGATGGTCCAGTGGTTGAGACTTTGTGCTGCCAGTGCGGGGGCATGGGTTCAGTCCCTGGTTTGGGAACTAAGATCCTACATGCCACGCAGCGTGGCCAAAAGATTTCTAAAAAATGACAGTTGGAAAAGACACAGTCCTTAACTCTTGAGAGTCCCTTGGACTGCAAGGGGATCAAACCAGTCAATCCTAAAGGAAACCAATCCCGAGTATTCATTGGAAGGACTGATGCTGAAGCTGAAGCTCCAATACTTGGCCACCTGATGCAAAGAGACAACTCACTGGAATAGATCTTGATGCCTAGAAAGATTGAGGACAGGAAGAGAAGGGGGCGACAAAGGATGCGATGGTTGGATAGCCTCATTGACTCAACAGACGTGAATTTGAACAAACTCAGGGAAATAGTGAAGGACAGGGATGCCTGGGATGCTTCCGTCTATGGAGTCACAAAGAGTCGGACAAAACTTAGTGACTGAACAACAAAAATTTATGGAAGAGTAAGTTCTGATGGCTTGGTCTCAAAATCTTCCCCTTGAATGACACCAACCCATCACGAACTGGTACTTTTCCAACATTCTATAAATCTCCTTTCTGCTTCCTTTCAGTACCTGTTCACTTTTCTTCACTACCTACTCTATTTCCAATAATGTTAGGCTATTATAACCATTAAAACTCAAGGAAATATAAGCAGAAGTTCTACAACCAAGGCAAGAAAAAAATAAGGGCAATTAGCTATACAGCTGCCTGGACCAAGAATAAAATGAAAACCAAGTCTGGGGAAGGAGAGCTAGCCAGTCTCAGGAAGAAGAGTTCTGGGAGGAGAGCAACTAGAAACACTAACTTCGGGGCCTAAAAACTCAGAAGGAAAACAGGAGTAGCAAGTCACAGTGGCTGAGAGCGCAGGCTCAGGAGTCAGAGTGGGATTGGCCGTTGTCTGCCTTGGGCGCTTAATTTTCTCTGCGCGCGCATGCATGCTGAATCACCTCAGTCACGTCTGACTCTTTGTGACCTATGGACTCTAACCTCCGGGCTCCTTGGTCCATGGGATTCTTTAGGCAATAATACTGGAGTGTGTTGCCATGCTCTCCTCCAGGGGAATCTTCCTGACCCACATCTCTTAACGCTTCCTGCACTGGCAGCTGGGTTCTTCACCACTGATGCCACCTGGGAAGCTGTGTGATATTGGTTACTGTGTCCGACACAGTATCGCCTCAAGAAATGGTAGCTATTTACATTATTAACAGTGAGTAAACACTGATGGCGAGGGATAAAGTACGGACAGACCCGCAAAATTAACACTTGAGAACAGACATAGCTCTATGAACGGGGATACAGGTGCCATTGGCCTAAGCTGTACCCCATTCCTTGCCGCTCAAAGCATGGTCTCTCAGATGAACAATATTGGCATCAACGGGGAGCTTGCTATAAATAGACTCAGGCCCTCCTCTAGTCCCCTGAGTCTGAATCTGCACTTTAACAAAATCACCAAAGATCACTGGGTGGGTCACAGCACATTACAAGCTACGGAGCCCTGCTTGTTCCATTAGCTTGTCTGGAAGAACCAGTGACAAGTAGGCAATGGCTGCAGTCAGCTAAAACATGGGGGTATAATTGCTGGGTTAAGTAACCACAGAGACCCCCAACTAGGGCTTGTCAGCGTTCTGGGTGACTTGGGTAACTACTCTCTCAAATCAAAGAGAAGGAATTTGGTGAAGGACTTATCAGAGGATAAGCCGAGCCATAAACCAGGACCAGGTACTCAATGTCAATTAGGCTTCTGAGCACAAAAGCTGTGGGTAAAAGAGACTTGCAAGAAAGGATGATGGGGGGCGGGGTGAGTGACCACCAGGGCCGGAGACTAGGGGGGGTTGAGGAGGGGAAAGTGGGGTCAACAGGGCTGTTTTCATTCATATTCCTGTACAGGCTGTGTGCCCTGTCCATACTTCCTAGCCCACCAGCAGCACTTTCTCGGGTCAGCAGGCCCTTCTAAGCCAGCCCTCTCCTTCCTCCATAACCTTAACTTCAAGGAGCAAGACTGACAGAGAGGCAGCCTGTGACGGACGGTCCAAAGTCTTTCCAGGGAGGTTTACATTGCTTTCCAGGCATTTTTAGGCTAAAAACAAGAGCAGCATTACATTCATTTTATAGCAGGGCAAAGTGAACATTCCATTAAAAAATACAAGGATTAATGCACACCACTTGGCCAAATAAACTCCACTGAATGATGATGAGCCAGATCTGGGGGTTTAGATGCAGGGAATTCAAAGAATAGGATCCCACCAGGGGAGTGAGCATCGTGTCTCTAGGCATCTGAAGAAGTCCAGTGACATTTCTTGAAGGCTACAAACATTCCCCATCCTTCTCTGTTCTATATGTAAATCATAGTCCTCTTTCCATATTGGTCTTTACAAAGAGTTCAGCCTAGACTTGCACCCCTGAATCCATTCCTGTATTTCCTATTTTGATGAGTGATGCATTTGCCTCTAGAGAGAAGCAGGTATTCTTCTTAATTCCTGTCTTTGTCTCTCCTTCTATCCCTACTAATCATATTTCCCTCCCCATTGATTGTACCTCTTTAAAACTTCCTTTAAAAAAAAATTTAATTCTCTTTTAAGATTTTTTTTTGATGTAGATCCTTTAAAGTCTTTATTGAAATTGTTAAAACATTGCTTCTGTTTTATGTTTTGGTTTTTTTTGGCCAGGAAGCATGTGGGATCTTAGCTTCCAGTTCAGTTCAGTCATTCAGTCATGTCTGACTCTTTGCAATCCCATGCACTGCAGCACGCCAGGCCTCCCTGTCCATCACCAACTCCCAGAGTTTACTCAAACTCATGTCCATCGCATCGGTGATGCCGTCCAACCATCTCATCCTCTGTCAATCCCAATGCCTGCCACCTTCAATCTTTCCCAGCATCAGGGTCTTCTCCAATGAGTCAGTTCTTCGCATCAGGTGGCCAAAGTATTGGAGTTTCAGCTTTAGCATCAGTCTTTCCAATGAATATTCAGGACTGATTTCCTTTAGCTTCCAGACCAGGAAGCAGACCTACATCCCCTACATTGAAAGGCAAACTCTCAACCACTGGACCGCTTTCTTGGATCCTGTGATGTACTGAAGAATGTTCCTACTGACTAGTGAGAGCCAGCTGTTAAATCTCCAGAAATTTTGCAAGCTGGTTGTTAAACATAGCTATTACAAAAAATTAAGTTATAGGAACTTCCAATTAAATAAATTATATTAATAGTATGCTCGAACCCACCATTTCCTAATTATTTTGCTATATACAATACTGCAGTCTCTGCTCTTGAGCTTATTTAAATCACTTCCACGTATATGATGGAAATTGCACACGATGGTATACTAGTACATATCTCTTCCGACTTTCTGTCCAGAGATAGAACGTTGGAAACTTAGAATTGGCCACAGTGGGGGTATTTACACCAAAGAAATTAACAAAGGTTGCAAATCAGAACTTGGTTTGTTGTTTTGTTGACTGTCTACACTGCTGACAAAAATAAAATCCCAGTAAACAATGGATGTTGCAGCCACCCTGACAATGGGCCCCACAGAGGGGAACTCAAGATAGAGAAAAGCAGGCTACTGACTTTAGATAGTTAAAATGCAAATCAAAGGAATGATTCCAAGGAGCCCAGAATCTTGCATCTTCACATACATAGAAAGGCACTAAAATCATTAACTTGTGATGTCTGATTTTTGTGTTTAGCAGTAATCTTTCAATGCTCAATTACCTGGGTGTTTCTTTTTTCCTTTTCAGCAAAGACTCCTCTGTATCCTGGCCCCTCCCTTACCTCTTTGGAATAGTCCCCTAGAGCTGTCTGAAAGGCTACCTTCCCAGGCGACCGTCCTAAATAATGCCCTCAGACAAAACACTGGTCTCAACTTTTAGGCTATGCTTTTTTTTTTTCAGTCAACAAGACTTAAGAAAGTGATAAGAAAAAATTAGCAATGCATATTAAAGCTAAAAGTATATCATATCTGTAGCTATTATATTGAAAATAGAACAAAATTTGGGGAAATAGTCTTCCAGAATTCAAAACTGTTGTCCAGTTCAGCACAAAAGTCATTCACGTCATTGGCAATGAGTAGAAACAACACATTCACCTTCATTGCTCACCTTTCTTTTTACTTGTCAACGCAAACAAAAATATCAGTTAATGTTGAAACTACACACGTCGGTCAATTGCAAACATAGGCTGATAAAGGATACAAGAGTTCAGCAAAAATCAATGAATATATTGCTTGTGAATTCCTTGGCTATACTGAAATTAGCAGTAAAGAATCTTGTGTATTTTATCACTTGTAAATTGTGCGATATACATCCTTCACATCAATGATGTTTATGATGAATTTCTATATATATGTGTATATATATATATATGCGTGATTGGTTTCTTCACAGTGTTAGCACCTGCTTGGAGGTTCTCGACATCCCCTTTCTTGTTTCCTTAGGTTAGGGTGAAAGTTGCTCAGTCGTGTCTGACTCTTTACAACCCCATGGACTATACAGTCCATGGAATTCTCCAGGCTAGAATACTGGAGTGGGTAACCTTCTCTTTCTCCAGGGGATCTTACCAACCCAGGGATCGAACCCAGGTCTCCAGCAATGCAGGTGAATTCTTCGCCAGCTGAGCCACAAGGGAAGCCATCATTATTCCAGGGTCACTCTTGCCATACCCATATCACTTCCAGAATAATCTTTCTAACATTTGTATGCAGTCGTGACATCCCCATCATTAAAATCACTGGCGGCTCTGTAGGACCTTCTGAATGAAAGACAAGCTACAGAAGGCCTTCCCTGACCTGCCCTGTTCACTTCTGCAGCCTTCTCTCTTATCAGATGCCCACACTCACTACACAAGTTATTCCAAACTGCTTGCTGTTCCCAGAAGGTGCTTAACTTATTCATGCCACTGGACTTTTACATCCGCTTCGGGCTTCCCAGGTGGCGTTAGAGATAAAGCACTTGCCTGTCAATGCGGGAGATGTAAGAGACGATGGTTTGATCCCTGGGTAGGGAGGATCCCGTGGAAGAGGGCATGGCAACACACTCCAGTATTCTTGCCTGGAGAACCCCGCGGACAGAGGAGCCTGGCAGATGTAGTCCATGGGGTCACACAGAGCTGGACACGACTGAAGCTACTTAGCATGCACGCACAGGCCTCCACATGAGCTCTGCTTTGCCTAAGATCCTTTCCCCAGCTCCTGCCCTCCCATCTTTCTCTAGTTCTCACCTAGAATTCAAACCGTACTCAGCACCTCTTCCAGGAGCCCTCGCCTCTTCAGCACTTGCTACCACCACAAGCTATTGTGCAGGTAGCCTTGCTGGCTCCTCCACTCACCTGGAAGACCTTCTGAGCAGAGAGAGGTATTCCCGACACCCTCGAACCTAGCATGGCACCCGGGAGACGCGAGTAAGTGCTTCTTAAACTGAGAAGGTCATAGCTTAGTTTCAGCTAATAGCCTATAGCAAATTGTGGGATTTAGCCAGGAGATACTCATCTCTGATTTCAGTTGTTGCTTTAACAACAAAGGTTGTTTAAAGTGTCAGAAAACTCAAAACTGGTTTTCTTTCCTTGAAGCAGCATATTATATTAGATGAATCACTGACACTTATTTTCTTTTGTTCGTTGTTTCCTGGACGTTACACAGACATGACTTGAGACTCTTTACCTTAAACCACTGACCTTCTGTAAGGAACAACTGCAACACTCGTTCCTAGAAGATAGGGACAGTTATCATATATTGGGTTACTCTTATCCTCCAAGCACCTGCCTTCTATATATCATCTCAGGTATCTTCAACATTGCAACAAAGTATGTACTCTTATCACCAGTTAACAGGTAAGGAAACTGAGTCTCAGCAAAGTTAAAGCGCTTGTTTCAGTTTGAACAGGTGTTGAATAGCAAAGTGGTGATTCAAACAAGGATTGGTCTGACTCTAAACTAGATTCTCCGTTGAGCCCACTCGTTATTTGTTAGAAACAAATGTACCTTCACTTGTTTTTGAATGAGTCCATACCAGTAACCTGAAACAAATTATACTTCAAACAACACTGCAAAGAGCCTTTAACACAAGGCCTAGCCCTGCTGAACCTCCTTATTCCCCATGGGTTTACCCTTCCCTTGATGCAGACTGATAGGAGAAAAGTAAATGACGTCAAGAAGTACCTGTGTCCCGTGTGAAAGGCTGCATCCGAAAAGCCTCCGTGGCCTGGGCTAGGCCTTCACCGTGGGCCCTCTCCAACACGGAGCAGGGCGTTGCCTCTCCCCTAAGCTGCTTGTCGCCTGCGCTGCTCCCTTTGTCCACTGTTTGTCACTAAGCACTCGGTGGCCCAGCGAGTGAGTCAACAAGGGCCGTCCCTGTCCGGCGGCTTGGTCTCTGCCCTGAGCCCCGTGCAGCCTCTGGCCCGTTAGCAGGCAGAGCCACCCCGGCAGTCTGTGTCCTCAAAGCCAGTGATCCGAGAGAGCCTCTAAGAGCTCAGCTGGATTAGATGCCACCGAAGGCGATGGGATTGCGGCTCAGCGGGAGCTTTGACCATGATGTCACCTTCTCTCCTGGTCCATCGAAAAATGGAGCCCTGCCAAGAAACGGGGGCCAGCCAAGAAGGGAGACTTAGTGTCACTAACTCCACCGTCCTCCATGCCCTTTGGACCTGCACCAGAAGAACAGAGAACATGCAAGAAGAATGAGAAATAACCCAGAGCTGCCAGCTGGAAGGCAAGAGAAATGGGATCGTGCTCATCAGATACACGCGCATCATAATCATATCAACAGGACAGGAGGAGCTTTGGAGATGATGGATATGGTTATGGCATGGATTGTGGTGATGTTTTCACGGGTGAACAATGATCTCTATATGCTTCCAGTTGTATGTGTTAAATATAGACTGCTCTTTGTATGTCAATCCGCCCTCAATAAAATGTTTGTTTTTTTTCAAGGAGGACTACAGTTGGCAAAAAGGAATTCTCACACTCTCTGTTTGCTGCTGCTGCTGCTAAGTCACTTCAGTCGTGTCAGACTCTGTGCAACCCCGTAGATGGCAGCCCACCAGGCTCCCCCGTCCCTGGGATTCTCCAGGAAAGAACACTGGAGTGGGTTGCCATTTCCTTCTCTGTACTCTCTGGTACTTAGGTTCAAAAAGGAGCCGGTAGACAGAGGGGAACAGCAAGAACTAGTGTGACATTAGCTCTGTAAAGGTGAAGGTGAAAGAGCAGATTGTCGGAGCCCTTCAAATGAGAGGCAGTTTCAAAATGGAGAGACTAAAAAAAAAAAAAAAGGGAACCATGTATTTTATTTCATGTAAAGACCAAAGCGTATAAAAATGACATTAGAGGAAACCCAGGGCTGGGTGAGGGCATGCCTGGTGAGCAGTCCCATATGCCAGGAGTGGGAATGCAGGTTAGCACAACCTCTCACTGGGGGCATTGAGTGATATTTATTAAAACTGTAAGTGCACATGTCATTCATAAACACAGCTGCAAGGAAATAACCTCATGAATCATTCGTGAAAGTTCACTCAGGCATATAAAAAAGGATGCTCATCACAATGTTTTTTGTAATAGTCAAAATCTAAAAGCCACCCAAGTGTCAATCAATAGTGGAAGGCTAAATAAATCGCAGTTCATACACAGCGGCAAATCAACTACACAGCAATGTCAAGGAGGCAGGTATATCTATATGCACCAGCATTCAAAACTTGCCAAGATCTTTGAAAAAACAAAAGGTGTGGAATAGGCCTGTATTACTCCTCTTATTGTAAATATGTACATAATCTGCTGCTGCTGCTGCTGCGTGGCTTCAGTCGTGTCCGACTCTGCGCCACCCCACAGACGGCAGCCCCCCAGGCTCCCCCGTCCCTGGGATTCTCCAGGCGAGAACACTGGAGTGGGTTGCCATTTCCTTCTCCAACGCATGAAAGTGAAGTCGCTCAATCGTGTCTGACTCTTAGAGACCCCATGGACTGCAGCCCACCAGGCTCCTCCGTCCACGGGACCCTCCAGGCAAGAGTACTGGAGTGGGGTGCCATTGCCTTCTCCAGTACATAATATATATAAATATAAAATATATTATTTTTATATAGTACTATTTATGTTATGAGATGAGATGGCTGGGTGGCATCACCAACTCAATAGACATGAGTTTGAGCAAGCTTCAGGAGTTGGTGATGGACATGGAAGCCTGGCATGCTGCAGTCCATGGGGTCGCAAAGAGTTGGACACGACTGAGCAACTGAGCTGAACTGATGTATGTTGTATATATTATGCATTCATATATATATATATATGTGTACTCTAGAAGGAATCACTAGAAACTTAACAGTGGTTGCTTTGGGGTGTTTTGAGTTGTTATCATTTAGTCATTAGTTATTACTTATTCAGGGAAACTATTGTCCATTTCTGGGACTTTTTTCCCCTTGTAGCCCTTTGTGTTCTATTGCTCTAAAAAAACTAATAAATATTATAAAATGTTTTACAAAATGTATCTTTTTCCTGCTCAAGGCTACTTGTTTTCCACACTAGCTAGTAAAGCATGGTACAACCATCTTGTGCTGCTTCTCCCAAATTTGTTTGTTTCCCAAATTTGTTTCCCCCAAATTCATCATTTGCAACCACCTTATGCTGTTTCTCCCAAATTTGTCAACTCATCAGATTTAAATTAGAACTTGATGAAATGTAGCTCTCCCAGCACCTCCCCAGAGCTGCTGAACCCTAATCTCCAGAGGAGAGCCAGGGGCATTGGTATTTTAGCTAGCCCTAGGTAATTTTTATTTAGTAACTTATTCGGGTCAACCATGTACAGCTGAAGAAACTGAGGCTCAGGAAGAGAACCTGAACTGCTCCAGTCCTGTGGCTGGTTCGCAGCAGAGCAGACAGCAGCAGGACTCACGGCTGCCCAGGTATGGGCTGGTCTGCTTCAAGTCACCACCGCATTCGCCTTTTTTGGTACCAATGTTAGCACTCAGCAGTAATCCCCTTCTACAGTTATCTCTGTTAAGATTTCACTCATTCACATTAGAGCAAAGAAAAATCCTAAATCAGTACTGAAATTTTTGAATTGGTATATCTTTAAAAATTCCATTGTTTCACTTTTAAGAACCATGTTAATCCATATTTATCTACTGTTCTTCAGAGCAAGGTATATAATCAAGTAGAATTCAACACTAAAACTGATTCCCAGTTATGCTTTTTACCAAGGCTATGTCCAAAGTTTAAATTAATTAAATATAAAATAATAAAGTTGTATTATTCTAAACAGAATCCAGGACCTCACATACATTGCTACTGAGAATATAAAAATGGCACAGCCACCCAGAAAAACAGTTTGGCAGTTTCTTTTTTTAAAAAATGCTAAACATATCTTTGCCAGTAACTAAACTGTTAGGCATTTATCCTAGAGAAATTAAAACTTCTGTCCACATAGAAACATGCAAATGATTGTTTGTCAGCTTTATTTACAACAGCCAGAAACTGTTAACAACCGACATGTCCTATAGTACACGAACAGTTCAGCAAACTGTGGTCCGTGGGTTCCTGTGTGCCTGCTCTGTCGTGTCTGACTCTGCAGGACCATGGACTGTAGGTAGCCTGCCAGGCTCCTAGGTCCACAGACTTTTCCAGGCAAGAATACTGAAGTGGCTGCGCCATGGAATCTTACTCAGCAGTAAGAATGAATGAATCGATGGTACAAGCAACGCGCAAATGAATCTCAAAGGCATTATGCTGAGTGGGAAAAGCCAATTTCAAATAGTCACATACAGTATGATT
This sequence comes from Redunca redunca, assembly GCA_006410935.1. Classification (NCBI taxonomy): domain Eukaryota; kingdom Metazoa; phylum Chordata; class Mammalia; order Artiodactyla; family Bovidae; genus Redunca; species Redunca redunca. Next base: position 193,645 of record SJYQ01096311.1, on the reverse strand, counting down.
CTACTTATATGACATTCTTGAAATGACAAAATTATAGAGGTGGAAGTCGAGTTAGTGGTGGCTAAGGTTAGGGAGAGGGTGAGTGGTTATAAAGGGGTGGCGTGAGGGGTCTTGTAGGGATGGAGCAGTTCTGCGTCTTGCTTACGGCGGTGGCTCTGCAAAGGATGCGCAGCTCTGCCCACCCCTGAGCCCCTAGCTGGGATCCATCTCTGTAGCCTTGCCTCACCTGACTGCCTCCGAAGGGTCCAGGAGGCATCTTGCTTGCTTCTCCAGCCACTTGTCTTAGCGCCTCCTTCCAAAACCTTTGAGATACATGACAGGGTGCCCTGCCGCCTTTCCTGCCACCGTCTACCTACTCCTAAGAAGCTCCCCACTCAGACTTAGACAAGAAGACCCACTCCACCCTTCTCTGAAGGCACCTCTCCCCAGTAAGTGAGAAGTCCACGGGCCAAGGGTTTGTATGGATCAGCCCCTGAGATGAAGGGGGAAAGGAGTATGTGTCTCTTGGGTGAAAACCCAAGAATTTCTGCCACAATGCTGCACCTCTAGCACCCAGATCAAGACTGTGTCTCATAACAGATGCTCACTAAATACATACTGACTGGGTGAATATTTGGAGTATTTGTGGCCTTAAAAACTAAAGTGACAGACACAGGACCCAGACGGTTCTCTCGGTGATGCTGTAGACAGATGCTCTCCTTCGCTTACTTTCACTAGCCTCTCTTAGTTTCACTAGCCCTGTGAAGTCAATGCCTTTTTTCTGTTTTTCCAAAAGATGATTAAATCTCAGAGAGGCTAAATGAATTGGGTAAGGTCACCTAACTGGGAAATGGATAAAGTGATCAAATGCATGGAGAATTCCTAAAGTGGCAGAAACTGCATTCAAGAGCATGGGAATGACTGATTACAAGAGGTCCTACAGAGGGGCAGGACCAGAAACCATTTGCTTTAATGAAAGTCAACTGTGTGTCAAGGCTTTTTATCACATACACACCACGTATGATTCCATATGCACACATCCTAGGACATGAGGACTGTTATCTCCATTTCACAGATTAGGAAACTAAGGCTCTGAGAATTAAAATAGTTTGCCCAAGGACACATAATTATAAACAATGAATTAGAATTTGAACCCCAAATAGACTTCAAAACCAGTGTACCTCCCACTGGAAGAACCAACAGAAGGGAAAGCCTTGGGGAGGTGGAAACGTCGTTTCTTTCTTTAAGGAAGAAGAGATGAGGAGATGAGATGAGTAGAGAGATGAGGAAGAAGAGATGAGATGAAAAAGATGAGTGAAAGAGCATAGAGATGCTGAGGCCAATGAGGAGAATTTGAAAAACCTCAGGTTACGTGGCCTCAGTCCTTCCAGGAAAGCAGCTTGCACGTTCTTTCTTCTGATGGCAACATATTCCAGATGTTGACAAAATGCTGGGAAGAGACAAATAACCCCTTGAGAGCCCAGGTGGAAAAGGAAACACCAAATCAGAAAAGGGGCACATTCTTTGGTAGTGTCTCTGCACTCAGTAGGTGAGGAGCAGAAGCTCCTCTAGATTTGTTCATCAAGAAAGGGGCCAGGCACACCCTTCCCACCATTTCCTGCCTGAATATTTTCCTTGATAGATGAGACAGCTGTAATCCATAAATGGCCCACCCAAATATGGGGAGGAGGCCATAATGAAAAAAAGAGTAGGGGACATTGTCTGAAGTGTTTTTCTTTGCCCCTATCAAGTTGCTAAAAAGAAAGGCTTTCCAAGAGTAGTGGCAAGGCAGTCCCACGTTCTACAAAACAGACCCAGCTTGCAGTATCCCATCTGTGACCATGACACCTACTGGTCACCACTGGAACTACAACTGTCTCAGTCATGAAATGCCAGTTCTTGTCAGCTGACCTTAACGGCTGCTTGGCAGGTAACACAGCCTAATTAATGCAATTATATTTTAGAATTAAAGAACCTCCCTCCATCTGTCCAAGGACTGATAATGAATTTGGCAGGG
>SJYQ01096311.1:147006-191641 GCA_006410935.1 Redunca redunca | reverse complement strand
ATAGTTCCTTAACAATAACAGTTTGAATTATTCATTTCCAGTTCTTTTACCTTTTACTTCTTATCTTGCTTTATTATATTAGAACATACTTTCCAAATAGGAAAAGGAGTATGTCAAGGCTGTATATTATCACTCTGTTTATTTAACTTATATGCAGAGTACATCATGAGAAACTCTGGGCTGGAAGAAGCACAAGCTGGAATCAAGATTGCCGGGAGAAATATCAATAACCTCAGATATGCAGATGACACCACCCTTATGGCAGAAAGTGAAGAAGAACTAAAGAGTCTCTTGATGAAAGTGAAAGAGGAGAGTGAAAAAGTTGGCTTAAAGCTCAACATTCAGAAAACTAAGATCATGGCATCTGGTCCCATCACTTCATGGCAAATAGATGGGAAAACCAGTGGAAACACTGGCTGGCTTTACTTTTCTGGGCTCCAAAATCACTGCAGATGATGATTATAGCCATGATCCTTGGAAGGAAAGTTATGACCAACCTAGACAGCATTTTAAAAAGCAGAGACATTACTTTGTCAACAAAGGTCCATCTAGTCAAGGCTATGGTTTTTCCAGTGGTCATGTATGGATGTGAGAGTTAGACTATAAAGAAAGCTGAGTGCCGAAGAATTAATGCTTTTGAACTGTGGTGTTGGAGAAGACTCTTGAGAGTCCCCTGGACTGAAAGAAGATCCAACCAGTCCATCCTAAAGGAGATCAGTCCTGGGTGTTCATTGGAAGGACTGAGGTTGAAGCTGAAACTACAATACTTTGGCCACGTCATGCGAAGAGCTGACTCATTTGAAAAGATCCTGATGCTGGGAAAGATTGAGGGCAGGAGGAGAAGGGGACGACAGAGGATGAGATGGTTGGATGGCATCACCAGCTCAATGGACATGGGTTTGGGTGGACTCTGGGAGTTGGTGATGGACAGGGAGGCCTGGCGTGCTGCGGTTCATGGGGTCGCAAAGAGTTGGACACGACTGAGCGACTGAACTGAACTGAACAGTACGGTATTGTTTAAATATGGAACACAGCTTCATCATTTGATTTCTGAATTCAGAGGGAAAGTTTTCAGCATTTTGCCATCAAGGATGATGTTTGTTGTTTTGAGTAAACATACAATAATGACTAAGGAAATTATTTTCTATTTAGTTTGCTTAAAATTTTTACTATGAATAGGTTTTGAAAAATCCAGTACTTTTTTAGAACCCATTAGGATGGTCATATGATATTTTCCCTTTCCTGTGCTAATGTAGTCAATTATTTTAATCGATTTTCTAAGGTTAAATCAGTATTCCTGAAATAAGCTGAACTCGGTCATGATAGTTACCCGTGTTATGTATCACTGGATTCAGATTGTTAATATTTTGCCTAGAAACTGTACATTTACACTTGTATGATTTTAGCTTGTAATTTTCTTTTCTTTATTGACCTTCTAAATTATAAAGGTTATGCTAGCTTCATAAAATGAGTAATATAATAAGAGGATTAGCTGTTCCTTGAATTTTAGATAGGACTGCTGATAAAGCCTGTAGGGTCAAACAGAGTGGGGTGGGTAGCCCACTACACAAGCCTCCGCTTCTTCCTGGAGCTATGAAAACTAGAAAACAACTTGACTTTGTATTATCTCCTTTTAACCTGTCTTGGTCAGGCAGTGCAACCATCAGCAGGAAATTCTTTCGGTGTGCTGTGAATTCCGCTTTTACTTGTCCTGGTTTTGGAAGATCACCCCTCCATTTTTCCCTCTACTATTCCACTCAGTGTTCTATAAGGCCCTATTTTTGCAATTCTAAGTAGCCCACATTCTCTGGAAGATAGGCAGCAAATGCTCATTACAATGAAGTTTTCACTACCAATGGAAAATTCCTAAAATGCAACGGTACTTGCACACCGGCACACTCATTTCGGAGGTCTTCAACATTTGTGTTTAATTGGGAGCTAGCTGTTCTCCATGCCCCATCAAGGTGGAGAAGAGACAGCAGCATGGCTGCCTGGAGCTCATTCCCGGTGTGATCTGGCCCATCTCTATACTTGTATATGTATCACATTTGGGGCAGACACTGACAAAAACCCTTTGTAGAGCAATCCTGTGTCTCTCGGATTCTAGCGAGCATTAATTTGGATTGGCTGGTTCCATTTTCTCACCCTTCTAACTGTAACATAGAAGAACTAGTAAGTTCAGCGAGGTTAAGTTCTCTGTGATCTCCAAGGCCCTCCATCCTTGGCAAGCATTGGGGAAATGATGGCGTACAGAGGTCAGCAACTCATAAGCAGGCCAAAGAGATATTCTGGGATCCCCAGAGACTGGAGGAATTTGACCAAATACTAAGGTCTTGGGCCTCAGTATTTTCTTGATGTGAACTTTTGCCTGGTACATCAGTGAGTTCTAACAGAGGAACTCTGTTTAGAAATATTGGAAATTTTCCTTTTAAAGATTCATCTCTTAAAACCAGCGTGTCTTGGAGCAGCACCCAGGAATGACAAGATCTGTCTGTTACTGACATCAGGGCCCCCTTAGGAGTCTTCAGTTGGTTGGGGGAGCAAAGAAAGGAAAGACGAGGTAGAAGATTTGAAGGGCACAGGGTATGGAGGGAAGATGAGATTCCTGGCATTTTGCATGCGGTGGGATAGAATCAGGTTGGAGAGAATGACTAGGAGCTGGAGAATGAATGGGTTTACTGACAAATCCAACCAAAGGCATCAAGTCCCTGGGACAATGAAATGTCCTATTTCCACCTCAGGCTACGCAGTTTCTAGATGTTTTCTCTGCTGCTATCTCCACTGCTCCACCCCCCTACTTTAGTACTTACAAGGGACAGCTGGACTAGTCCACACCTTTCACACCTGGCTCTGGGCCACTGAGGCTCATGTTCAAACATGGATACATTTAAACAGTGCAACAAGGAAATTACACTATCAGCCTCCACCCTAAAACCTTGGTATCTGACCCAGGTCTCTGCCCTGTACCTCTACCCTAAACACACACACAAACACACAACCGGAAGCTGCCTCCTCTTCTCCATGGGAACTCAGGTCCTTGGTTGTTCCTGCCTGCCCCAGGGGAAGTGTAGCCAAGAAAATTAGAAAGCACCCTTCTTTCTGGCTAGCTTTATATTCACAAAGTTTTGAAAGAATCAGAAATATGTGAGCAATTATTAGCAAGTGATAAATTTTTGTTATAATTTTTATATACTTCCCAAATTCTAATTTGGCCATGTTTCTTCTATAATATGTATGTATTGACATGTAATTAATTATATATATCTATGTAATATATATTGGAGAAGGGCTGCTGCTGCTGCTGCTGCTGCTAAGTCGCTTCAGTCGTGTCCAACTCTGTGTGACCCCATAGACGGCGGCCCATCAGGGCCCCCCGTCCCTGGAATTCTCCAGGCAAGAACACTGGAGTGGGTTGCCATTTCCTTCTCCAATGCATGAAAGTGAAAAGTGAAAGTGAAGTTGTTCAGTCGTGTTCGACTCTTAGTGACCCCATGGACTGCAGCCTACCAGGCTCCTCCATCCATGGGATTTTCCAGGCAAGAGTACTCGAGTGGGGTGCCATCGCCTTCCATGGCAACCCATTTCAGTATTCTTGCCTGGAGAATTCCATGGACAGAGGAGCCTGGAAGGCTACAGACCGTGGGGTTGCAAACAGTCAGACACGACTGAATGACTAACACATATGTGTGTGTGTATATATATGTGTGTGTGCGTATGTGTGTGTATATGTGTGTGTGTGCGTATGTGTGTATATGTGCATATGTGTGTGTATATGTGTGTATGTGTGTATATGTGCGTATGTGTGTGTATATGTGTGTGTATATATGTGTGTGCGTGTGTATATGTGTGTATATGTGCATGCGTGTGTGTGCGTGTGTATATATGTGCATATGTGCGTATGTGTGTGTGCATATGTGTATGTGTGTGCATGTGTGTATATGTGTGCATATGTGTGTATATATGTGTGTGCGCGTATGTGTATATGTGTGTGCATATGTGTGTATGTGTGTGTATATGTGTGTATGTGCGCGCATGTGTGTATATATGTGCGTATGTGTGTATGTGTGTGTACATATGTGTATGTGTTTGTCTATATGTGTGTGTATGTGTGTGTGTGTGTGTGTGTGTGTGTGTATTGATCTCTAGTTCCCTCTATCCTTGATCAAGATTATACTATATGAAACACGCTGTGACACTATATGGATGATAGTATCGCATGTAACACATATGGGATATATATAACGGATGGCCTTCTATGGTGGTTCAGTGGTAAGGAATCCACCTGCCAGTGCAGGAGACGTGAGTTCAATCCCTGGGTCAGGAAGATCCCCTGGAGAAGGAAATGGCAACCCACTCCTGTATTCTTGCCTGGAGAACCCCATGGACAGAGGAGCCTGGCAGACTCCACGGGGTTGCAAAAGAGTTGGACATGACTTAGCAACTAAACAGCAATGACAAACACGTGTACCATGTACACATATCCTGTGCAGAATATCTTGTCCCTGCAGATCCAGTCTCCACCCTCTCACCTGCGCTACGCTTTGAGCGGGGTGGGAGGGACTCATCTGTATAGACTCTTCAGCGGGCTCCCTGGCCGTCTGCTTGTGGCTCTGTTTGGCCGATGGGAGGCAACGTGCAGTGGCAGGAGGCAGAAGAGGAGAAGTCAGGGTACTCATTCCCTCTCTGCTTGTGTGTGGAGGGTGGTCTGTATCTTCTACCACAGACCACAGCTCCTGTCAGTGGCTCTTTCCTGCCCTGGGTGGCGCTGAAACCACTGCTTCTCCTTGCCCCTAGAGACCAGGTGTGTTCCAGGCTCCCGGGCTGTTGGTAGCCCCAAGACACTGCATCGCCTCCTGGTCGTTCCCTTTAACCCTTCCCACACCTCTGGGGATAGCCCTTATTAAACTCTCCTTAATTACCACATTTGAGTGAGGCTATTTCCTGTGGGGATATTGACTGGCACAAACAAATAATGCAAATGCTTTGTGCAAATCTTAACAGAATTAAAAGTTAACCTCCTTGAAGGGTAAGGCAGCCCCCGCTTACAACCTCATCCTTGAGAAGAATTCCTTGCCCCTGACTCTACCTTCTCTTAACCTTGTTGAGGGGAATCAGACCAATCAACAATTTCCCCCCACCCCCAGGCCCTGCCAAGGGATTCCATAGAGACATTTCTTTAACCTCCTTACCTTGACTGCCCCTGACCTCCCTGAAGACACAGCTGCCTTTTCAGTCCTCATGGCAAGTGCAAGCTCTTATTCCTCATGCTCCAAGCCCTCCTGTTTTGAGAGGTCTACTATTTCTTTGCCAAGCCTTCCTTCTGCCCTTTGCATATTTCCTGACGTTCATGAGGTATTTGGAAATGTTTCTATACCATATAATACAATCAGTCTGGGTAAATTCAATGCCCAAGGCAGGGTCAACTATATAATTGCCAGTACAAAATGAGAACAGGAGGCCCCTTTTTCAAAAACCAGGAAAAAATACGTCATTAAAGGTGGTGGCGATAGTTTAGTTGCTAAGTCGTGTCCAAATCCTGCGACCCCATGGACGGTAGCCCACCAGGCCTACGGCATTGCAGGCAGAATCTCTATCGCCTGAGCCACCAGGGAAGCGCATCATTAAAGGTACTAAAATACAAAAGTTTTTCCCTTTAAAGCATTTTAGTACTTACCAAATTGTGATGCTGGAGAAGACTCTTGAGAGTCCCCTGGACTTCAGGGACATCAAGCCAGTCGATCCTAAAGGAGATCAATCCTGAATATTCACTGGGAGGACTGTTGTTGAAGTTGAAGTTCCAATACCTTGGCCACCTGTTGGGAAGAGCTGACTCCTTGGGAAAGACCCTGATGCTGGGAAAGAATGAAGGTGAGAGGAGAAGGGTGTGGCAGAGGATGAGATGATTACATAGCGTCACCAACTCAATGGACATGAATCTGAGCAAACTCCAAGGGTTAATGGAGGATAGAGGAGCCTTGCATGCTGCAGTCCATGGGGTCTCAAAGAGTTGGACACCACTTAGTGATTGCACCACAACAACAATAGTGATTCCTGAGTAATAGCATAAACCTACAAATTACAAAAATGATTGCATTTTTGCTGTTGTAATTTGATATTATTTCATATTAATTACCTTTGGTGTCATAATTTTTATAATGAATATAATACTTTGCTATTATGGTTCTTCATTGATCATAATAATTTTCTGACTCACTTTTCTGTAAACTCACTTGTCAGTTAATCAAAATTTATAGTTTTAACAACTTTTTAAAAATCAACTTTCAATTGATATAATTGAAAATGACATCAGTCACCCTTGGCAAGTGAAGATAACAAATAATTTTTTATAATTTTAAATTTGAGGAGAGTTCCCTGGTGCTAGTGGTTAGGATTCTGGACTTTCACCTCTACAGTCCATGGTTCAGTCCCTGGTCGGGGAACTAAGAGCCTGCAAACCACATGACGTAGCCAAAAATAAAAATAAATTTTTTGAGAAGGATCTTTCTATGGATGCAGCAGCCATTGGTGCTGTGGTATTTCATAGGCTGTGATAACATCAGGATAAATTTCTGACAAATTATTTTAGAATAGAAATTTTAGTACATTTGGAAATGATGATTATTAGAACATTTTTTCTAAAAGAAAACTTAACTCCATTTTATGTCTTACAGTTTTAAATGTAAATTTATGCAATGTCATTTTAATATTTCCTCTGATACCTTCTGTAACTTGTGCAAAGTTGAACAAGAAACGAAAAGCTGCTTCATGATTTGTGTGTAATTTAAAACAGCTATTTGTGCATTATTGCTTTATTGCTGTATCATCAATTATAAGGAAAAATCAATTTTAAAATTCTCTTCCTCATTAATAATTGGTTCATCTGTAGCTTCATATGAAAATGGTGTTCATTTTCATTGAATAAAACAATCCTTAACCTTCATTTCTAAGCCTGTAGATATTTGCTTTGCCATGTCACAGCAGTTTTCAAAACCAGGTATTCTAAACTTTTTGAAGGACTCTAATAATACCCAGATACGATTTACTGCAATGTCTATGTTGCATCTGTATCTCCTAAAAAAGTACAGTTTATAGCTAACAAAGTCATTGGAGGAGGAGCAGAGCCTGTCACTGTGCGTGTGCACGCACACTCAGTTGTGTCCAGCTGTTTGTGACCCTATGGACTGTGGCCAGCCAGGCTCCTCTGTCCATGGGGACTCTCCAGGCAGGAATGCTGGAGTGGGTTGCCATTTCCTTCTCCATGCCATTTCCTGCTTCAGGGTGTTTTCCTGACCCAGGGATTGAACCCTTGTCTCCTGTGTCTCCTGCGCCGGCAGGTGGATTCTTTACTGCTGAGCCACCTGGGAAGCCTTCTGTCCTTGAGTTCAAGTCAAAGAATTCATGTGTGTGCACATTCCCCAGGGAGGTGCGCTGGCGACTGAGGGGCAAGTGCCCCTCCCTGAGGCCCCAGCCCTGCCCGCGCAGATCCCCTCCTCACCCCCGGCCTTGCTCACTGCTGCCTCCACTGCTGCTGCTGCCGCTGCCGTTGAAACTAATCATCATTCAAACTTAAAAGAGCATATTGGAAAGTATGGGAAATGCTGTTAATAAATGCACCAGGGAAACAGGTGTAAACTGGGCCCATCCTGGATAATCTGGGACATCTAGTTCGACCTGTCCAACACAAAGGCTAGCAGTTCCTTGACTACTCACTTTATGAGTGATTTTGAGTTCTGCTTCAGATCAGCCATTCACAGGGGTGAACATGCCTAGGGGCTGCTCCACGTCAGAAACTTAAACTACATTGTCTCAACTAATTCCTCTCGGGCCAGCTCCCTCGGGCATGCCCTTATGTACACTGACAACCATTCTCAGTCCTAAAGTACTGAAAACCCTTGCTCCTCGTGTGAATTTTGCCCCAGTCTATCTGTCCTCTACTGGCCTCACCATACTCCTTGCCTCACTGTACTTCTTGCCCAACCTGGACCCCACAGTCCTTATCCTGATCTTCCTAGGAATACTTTCAATTTCCTTGCCCTCCACCCTTTCATTCAACATGCTCAGGAAAACCCCAGCTCCTGGACACTCCCTCTGAGTGTTGTCTTTATTTCTCTAAGTTGAGAAAGAGTCTACAGAAATAGCCACCCTTATGGCACTTTGGGGGATTTCCCAGGTGACTCAGTGGTTAAAAAAAAAAAATTACCTGTCTATGCAGGAGACACAAGAGATGCAGGTTCAATCCGTGGGTCAGGAAAATTCCCTGCGGTAGGAAATGGCAACCCACCCCAGTATTCTTTCCTGGAAAATTCCATGGACACAGGAGCCTGGTGGGCTCCAATCCACGGGATTGCAAGGAGTTGGACGCAACTGAGCACATGCACACACAATCTCACACACACACACACACACACACTCTCTCTCTCTCTCACACACCCACACCCACACCCACCCACACACACACACACATATACACACACACCATTTTGAAACCTGACTTTTGATTGCAACTGAATACCACTCAAAAATCCTTGAACTTGCTATTTACTTGGCACTCTTGTACTTCTTCCCTCAGATCTATAAGCTTTATGAGACTGTTTGGGGTGAAGGGAAGCCTAGTGCCTTGGCTAGTCTCTTCAGGGGAATTTCTGTGTAGTTCCTCTGTAGTTTTTTTTTTTTTTTTCTTCTTCTTCTTTTGTGGTTAAAATCTTTGCCCCATAAGCTAGCTCCTAATATTTGGTTCGCTCTTTGGCTTGCTTCTTCCAGCCCCGTCCAGTCTCCCTCTCAGGGCTGCTGACCTCTGACATGATGGGGAATTCTACCTCCAAGATCCTGATGCCCACCCTTCTGTGAGGGTAGAATGAGCCATATATTTAAATCTATCAGTTTGGTCCCATCTTCTCTAAGAATGTGCACAAGAGGATCCAGACAGGATGATCCTCATCTCTTTGTGGGCACAGCCTTGCTTGATTGCTTGGTGATAGAACCTCATGCCGTGGTCCTGCCTTTGAGAAGTTTACCTGTGATATCCCTATTGTTCCTGCTGATCCCAAGGGAAGGGGAGTCCTGCTCTCTGCTCTGCATAGACTGACATTTACCAACCACACTTTGGCTTTACAAGGAAACAGAACACTGTGAGTGAGGGGTAGGGAAAGTGGGCTGGGTTCGAGACCTTATCCAGTCTTCATGTGGTTTAGCACCTCCAGAAATAATTTTCTCCCCCATTTATGCTGGATTGTTTATCTGTCAAGCATCAGTTGGAGCATAAACTGTCTTAGATGCAGGAAGGAATGCTTACTTTCTTCCCTGTGTAGCTGTCTTTCATTTAAATGGTCCATACCTTGAAGGGTTATGGCATTTCTCTCTGCCTTTCCCCACACAGAAACTCTACTCTCCTCTGCCCTCTTCTTAGACCCACAATAAGCCTCAAGCTGGAAGGCTGATGCAGCTGAGAATTAATCTTGCTAGTTTGGGCATGAGGGGCAATGAAACCTACTCCAGAGAAGCAGAAATGTTTTTGTATGGGAATCTGCTTAGGAACAGGATAAAGGAGCTATTGACATTCCTTTACCAGATGGTCTCTTACCCTCTGCTTTCTAGAAACAAGAACATCATTTCAGGACCACTGGAGAACTCCAGATCACCCCTGGAGTCAGGGACTGGAGACGAATCCTGGCCAGAGGCCTCTGCCAAGGAGGTCACGGTAAACACCTCTTTTAGCAACACTTCTGCTTTGCAGGGGGCTCAAAATCCTGCCACCTGAAGACAATGACTCTTAACTCTACAGGGATGCCCAGAATCTCCTTCTTGCTAGCCAATAACACTACAAAAAGCCTTTCTAAATTTAGCTGGAAATGTGTAGAACTTTTGGCAGAATTTGGGAATTCATAGGGGACTCCCTACTAAAAGGTCATTTTCTGAATGCAAGCCAATCTAACATGAATTCCAGGTTTACATCAGAGGGGCAAGGGAGGGAGCCATGAAGGTGGTGATGGAGATGAAGGCAGAAATGGATGTACAGACAGAGATGGAGATGGAGGTGGGGATGAAGACAGAAATAGAGACGGAGATGGAGATGCAAGGGCGATGTGTCCTCCCTAAAACTGTTAAGGGGAGGGGCCAGTAGAGAATGGCTCTCTTCTCTCTACCACAGGACCTAGATGAATTTTCTGCGGTACAAATGACACATTTTATGTGGAAGAGCCTGGTAGGCTGCAGCCCATGGGGTCTCGAAGAGTCGGACATGACTGAGCGACTTCACTTTCACTGTTCACTTTCATGCGTTGGAGAAGGAAATGGCAACCCACTCCAGTGTTCTTGCCTGGAGAATCCCAGGGACAGGGGAGCCTGGTGGGCTGCCGTCCATGGGGTCACACAGAGTTGGACATGACTGAAGTGACTTAGCAGCAGCAGCAGAGGAAATGTAGGTGAAAGAATTTGTAAATGAGGCACAGAATCCTTGTTGAGACACCTGATGAAAAGTCTTCTTCCTAAATATATATTTATTTAAAACAACAGCAAGGATTTTATTTATTGTTACAAGACTTCAATGACATATTCTTTCCCTCCCACTCAATTCCCCCCCTCTTTTTTTTCCTCCAGGGGATACATATTGAATACCTTCAAAGCTGGATGAGGATGGCAAGAGGGCAGTTTAGCAAAGGTATATCTAAGCTGTGGCAGGCAGGGGTAGAACTTTATTAAAGAGCCAATAATGAAACTATTCCTCATCTCTTCTTTTACTGAGTCAGCCCTCAATAGGTTCACAAGGAACTACAACCAGTTCACAAGGAAGAATGCTATGAGAAGGAAGAAGGAGGCCCAGAGCCATGTCTGGGTTACGGAAAGGACTTTGAATTTGCAGACTATCAAAGACGATAACATTCTATCACAAATAGTGAAATGCCTTCTGAAATCACACACATGCATGTATACGTATATAAACATGCAGGACGTCTTTTTCTAGCTGTAGATAAGTGGGAGCTGACAGTGGAAGGCTGAGGCTTAAACAGAAGCTCTTCCTGTGGAAAGAGAGGCTGTTAATAGCATTATAGAACTACGTATGGAAACTGGGAGCTCTGTTCTGCAACACTCACTGCACAGCTGCGCTGATTCTGTTGTCCTTTGCTGCCTCCAGGCGTTCCATATTGTCTCGGGGGGAGTAGGAGGTGCCTGGCAATACTTCCACCTGCCTGTCCAGTCTTACATCCTCCACCCTTTCCTTCACCCTGCTCTCCCAGGAAACTTACACTCATGCTCTTTTCCTCTGTTCCACCTTTCCCTCCTAACAGTTTCCCTACCAGATGTAAATAAGCATGTGTCTTCCTTCACTTCCTGACTCATCATTACCCACCATCTCCATATTCAATCTCCCATTCATTCCTTAGCCCACTTCAAACTACTCCTGGATCTAAGTACTCCAGGATTTTAAGCTTTCTCTTATACTTGATATTACTGATCACTCCTTCCTGAATCCTTCTCCCCTGGTTTTCCTTCTTCCTCTTGGCAGCTCTTTCTCAGGCTCGTCTTTTTTGTATTAATCCAGTGCTGAAGTTCCTCAAGCCTGGCTCCAAGCCATGTTTTCTTCTCATTCAGTATCTTTTCTCACTCAGGCCTAGGCTATCTGATCCACCTCCAAGGCTTTCAGTCATCACTATCTGCCAATGATTCTTCTCTTATCCACCTGATCCCAGCTCTGAATACCACCTTCCAACCTGGCATCTCTTTGGGGCAGATCAAAACCTTTAAACTATTTGCTCTCACAATCTTTCCATGCAACCGCTGTTCTCTTCCAAGATTCCATCTCAGTGAACCAGCACACACATCCCATCTTTGGCCACATACTTACGACTCTTCATAATAATTCCGTTCCTTTCACTGCCCACCTAAATCCATCACCAAGTTCTCCCAGAGGGTCCTTTTACTGTTTCCATGACCACCACCCTAGAGCAAGCCTCCACTTCCTGCCATCTAGACTACTCCTGTGTCTACCTGGCCTCTTTTCAACAAGTGATCTTCTCAAGATGCCATTCTGACCATGCCACACACTTTGCTACAGCATGCCAGGTGCTTCCCGTTGCACTTAGGATAAAGACAAGATTTTCAGCATGAGTAGTACGGCTGTACTAGGTTTGGTTTTTTTATAATCTTTCAAACATCATCTCATAGCTGCTTCTTCTTGCTTTTCCAGCAGCACTGGTCTTTTCCTCAATTTATCAAACTCACCCTGCTCCCTGTCATCACAGGACTCTTGCACACTAAATTACTTCTGTTTGAAACAAATATTTTTTGCCTGGTTGAATCTGTTCTCAGTTCAAGAGGCAGTTCCTCAAGAAAGACTTTTCTGGCTTTATTAATTTCATCAACTGGTTCCATAATAATATGTATCCATACCATTTTGTATTATAATGCAGTGATCATTTTGGATTTGTTTACTGCTATTATTTCTATATTATAATGATTAAATCTGTAAGCTCCATCCTATTTCCAGTGTTAGCAAAGTACTTGGCACAGAATGGGCATGTAATAAATATTTATTTGAGAAATAAAGGAAGGAAGGAAATAAAGAAGCCTGAGAGAGAGGGAGGAATTAGGGAGATACTGAACAGATGAATTTATGTTTCACTTCAGAATCACTGGAAACAGGCCAGCCCAACATGACATGGAAGACAGTCTACCTAAATTCACTCCTTTATTCAATAAATATGTATTATTCATTACTAAAGTAGTATACTTTTTTTCTGATTATGAACACAATTTGGAAACCACAGGGGAATACTTAAAATATAAAAGAAAACCAATTCACAGTCCAATGGTGAACTACTGTTAAAATCAATTCAGTTCAGTCACTCAGTCGCGTCTGACTCTGCCATCCCACTGACTGCAGGATGCCAGGGTTCCCTGTCCATCACCAACTCCTGGAGGTTGCTCAACTCGTGTCCATTGGGTCCGTGATACCATCCAACAGTCTCATCCTCTGTCATCCTCTTCTCCTCCTGCCTTCAATCCTTCCCAGCATCCGGGTCTTCTCAAATGAGTCAGCTCTTCGCATCAGGTGGCCAAAGTACTGGAGTTTCAGCTTCAGCATCAGTCCTTCCAATGAATGTTCAGGACTGATTTCTTTCAGGATTGACTGGTTGGATCTCCTTGCGGTTCACCGAACTCTCGAGTCTTCTCCAGCACCACAGTTCAAAAGCATCAATGCTTTGGCGCTCTGCTTTCTTTATGGTCCAGCTGTCACATCCATACATGACTACTGGAAAAACCATAGCTTTGACTAGACAGACTTTTGTTGGCAAAGTAATGTCTCTGCTTTTCAATATGCTGTCTAGGTTGTTAAAATAATTTGCCACATTTCTTTTAAGTTTTTTTCTATGTATGTGTAGTATGTAAGTAGGATCATTCTCTCTCTGTATAATAGATTTGCTTCTTTCTCTTAATGAAGTATGACGAACATTTTCCTGTGTGGTTAACAATCCCTCGAACACATGGTATTTAAACTTCTAAAATGTATTCTGCAAACATGTATGTAACTTAGACATCTTTCAACTCGCCGAATATTTAAGGGCTTGCCAATTTGTCACTTCTCTAACTAACATACACATGCCTTGTGGGGCCGAGACAAACAGGACAATGCAGTGACTTCTGTAGGAAGTGGATTTAGGGAAAACAGGAGGCAGGTTTTTCCAAGTGGCTTAAGAGAATATTTGCTTGAGGGTTGCTGAGCCCGAAGCAGGTGTCCTCAGAGTGGAACGTCTCGTCAGTCATGGTAAAGAGCTTTCTGTCCCTCAGGTGTGAGCCCTGGCCGTCGTGCCAGATTCCCGGGCGGGCCTGCCTTAAGCGCACCTGACCTTCAAACTCCGGCGCAAGGAGCCCCAGAGGCCTCGGCTAGGACTGGCGGACCGCCCCCACTCAGCTGCGGGGCACGCGGGCCACACGCCGCCACGCGCCGGGAGCAAATCCCCGCCCGGTTCAGCGCTCCGCCGCGCCCCGCACTGGAGACTCTCGCACGCTCTCCTCGTAGCTCCGCCCCCCGGCGACCTCCGCAAGCCCGCCCCGCCCCCTGCAGTAGCCCCGCCCCCGGAGTGCGGGCTCCGCCCCCGCAATCCGGGCCCCCGGGCTGCCCCGCCCCAAGGGCCGCTCGCGAGGCGCGGAGGCGGGGTCCTGCGCGATGACGTGAGCGGGCGTGCGCGGTGACGGCCCGCGTCCCTGTTACTCAGCGGAGCGGCGGAGGCCGGACGACGCGGCCCGGATCGCGGAGCGGCGAGCAGGGCTGGGTAACGGCTGCGGAGGCCGCCGAGACGGCGCCGGTTCCCGCCGCCGGGCTTGCCTGTCGCCGCTCGCCGCGCCGCCGGGTGAGTGCGGCGAGTGCCTCGGGGCCCGGGCGGCCGGCGGCCCGCCGTGTTTATGTTACTGTGCCGCCGCCTTCGCTCGGCCGTGACCCCCTCCCGGGAATGAGGGCGGGAGCGCGCGGCGGGCGGGGGGCGCGCGGCCGGCGGGGGCGGCGCGGGACAATAGCGGCCGCGGCGGCGGGGCCGGCCGGGCGCGTGGGGCTGCGGGACCCGGGCGCGTCCCGGCCGCCCGGCGCCGTCGGTCCTCCGCGCCCGCCGCGCGCGGGCCCGGCGCCCACGTCGGGAGAGGCGAAGGGAGCGGGCGGCGGGTGGCAGGTCCTGAAGCACTTGGGCGCCGGTCTGGACGAGGGCGCCGGGGCGGCCCGCTGCTCCCCGGCCGCCTCTCCCGGCGGCTGGGACCCGCGGAGGGCGCTCCGGTGGCGGGGCGCGACGCCTGCCCCGCGCCCACGGGGACGGCGTTTTGTTTCTCGGTGGTTTCTTTGTGCTGATGATCTGAGCGAGCGCAGGCGGCGGTGCCGAAAGAGGCTGGGGTGGCCTTCAGCTCCCGGCGCGGAGGGAGGGCTGGGGCTCGAGGCTGGGGCAGGAGGTGTCCGTCAAGCTCAGCGCGAGCTTCAGTGGTCAGCGCGCATTTCCCCGGAGGGTGGCTCGCTGGCGACCTTTTGGCTTTTTCTCCCCACCCTCCCCTCTCTTTGTCTTGCGCTTGTGTTCCCTGTCCTTCGATGGGAGCCAAGGCTGCTCTAAAGTCCTGTGGTGAACACTTTTCAGTTTAATTTCTGAAAGTTTCCCATCATATGTTTACTGTGAACTAACTTAATAACACGTTGACTGCACAGTATCAGACAGTGTCCAGTGGTTACTATTTTTGCCCCTGAAACTCACTGATCTTTGTAGTAGAATTCTGGTCTGTCAGTCCACTGTGTTTTAAGAAAAGCGTCAAGCAAGTACCTCCTTGGTAATTAGAACATCTGTTTATTTCATTCATTCATTCATTCATTCAGGAACTGTTCAGTATTGTACCCAGATGGAGTTTGAGGGCAAAGAGAAATACTCTCTAATGGAAGAAAATACTTTGACTGATCTATAACAGCTGTACCTTTAAATTAGACGATTGTATAAGTGATGTGTATTAAAGAAGGTATAGTTATGCTTTGGGTCATTTTACTGTTTTTTAGTAGTATATCTGGAATTCCTAGGGTAACATTATACTTGTTAAGAAGTAGGGTTACATTTGGTCTAAACGTACAACAGCTTTTATGTATTTCCTTACAGTCATTTGTAATTACTTCAGAACCCCTTGCTGTGGGTTAAGCCTAGGAGGTCAGATGCTGTGAATGAACATGTTTAGTGTGTACCTGATGTAACAAGCAATCAAAATGTGACTTCCTTGAGGACAGGCCTGTCTTGCATCTGTGTCTCTAGCCTGGAATATAGTAAGTGTTCAATGAAAATCAGATTGATGAAAAGCTCTTTAGAGCTGATAACATCTAAATTCAAGCCTTAGCAAAAAACATTTTAATATTCTCTGTATAGTTTTGGAAGCCTCAAGCAAACTCACTTCCAGATGACTAAATGATCAATTCATATATATTATCTGTCATGAAAATAGGGGCTTTTGAATCACTTCAGTATTAATTTTTTTCCTATCACTTCTAACCCATTGACTATCTTAAAATTAAACCTTGTCTAGAATACTTTTTAAAATATGTGTGTGTCTCTGTGTGTGATAAGTACACACAGACAGACACACAGTGATATTTCAACAGGGTCTATAATGATTGTGAATATTACCTGAAAAGTTTCTGAATACTCTTAAGCAGGAAAGTTAAAATAAAGGAAACAAATTGCATAAAAGTTTTTGTTAGAAATGTTTAATTCTAAATTCTTCATTGTACTAATACTATTGGTGAGGCATTTGGGCCTAAAACTGAAAATAGTGTTAATTTATCCACATTACATCTCTTTTCCACTTAATATATCTTAGCATTTGCTTTGGATATAAAAGAATTTGAGGTGAACTTATTCTCTGATTTAGAGAACAAATAAAGAAATAAAATGATACTTTGTTAACATAAAGGATGAAAATCTTGAGGTACTAAGCTTTATAGCTTTTCCTAGTTAATATGGCAGATTTCAGTGAGGGAAACTGATACAGATCCTCAGTCATGCAATGCTTGTGTCAAGTCAGAGTTTTTTTACTTGGTTTTCTAAATTCTGTTGGCTTTAAAAAATAACTTTTTCAAGACACCCCGTACTCAATAGCAGTTCCTCCTTATTACACTCTACATTATCTTTAAAGGAAGGCATAGCACTGATTCTGATAATAAGTATATATTCTGTTAATGAATTTGAAAAGGGCTCCCTTTAATTCTCCTGGAAGAGCAAAAAACTATATCCTTTATATCCTAGGAGAAAGGTCGCTTGGAAGGAAATTAGTTTAAGAGTAAGTTCTACCAAAATTAATGAAGTTAGAATCTTAGCTGTTTGCCCAGTGCCTAATATTATGGAAATAACCTTGTGATGATGCTCAATGCTTAGTGAAACAACTTGAAGTAATTTATTGTGACTAGTCACAAATTATCCTAGTTGCAATTAAAAGCTTGTTGAATAGAAGCCTGATTCTTAATGTCTTGACTTTGTCAGTGAGTTGAGTTTTGACATATTTGAGTCATCCAGATAATTGAGATGCATTGTTGCACGTGTGTAAAGTAATGTGTGATATTAAGATGCCAGCTCTCTAGAGATCTCTGCTCGAGTCAGTAGTATGGATAGTAGTCTTACTGATTCATGCAGTTCAAGGAAGTCATTATAGGCACATAGCTTTAGATAGAAGTCATTTGCCTATTTCTGTGAGCTGTGATGCTTATTGTCTTAGTCATGGGTTCTTTACATCAATATTTAGTAGCTTTGTCTTCTTGCTCTAATGCAGATTAACTTGAACTTTGATTTCACAGATGAGTTCTGAGTCAACAAACTTTGCTGCTGAAAAGGTGACAGGACCTTATTAAAGTAAGCTGCCCTGACTTCTGTCAATCAGAGCAACAGGTAGAAATAGATATTTCCAGGAATCAGATCTAGGTTCACTTCTCAGTTCTGTCATCTGAGCTTTGTCGTCAGCAAGCCCTAGAGCTGTAGACAAGTGGCTTATCTTTCTGGTTAGAACTGTAAACTGAGGCTGCTGGAGCTTTTTTGTTTTTAAATAGAAAGGTTATTCCCCAGATGGTCGGTTCTTTAGAAAACCTACTGGGACAAAAGAGTCCTTCTTGGGTGGTACCAAAATCCTGTGTCAAGAACAACAATGAAACTTAGACTTTGTAATGTACAGAAGCAGACAAAATTATTGAGACAATATTTTCTATAATATCTACACTTATATATCAACTATAAAGCCTCCCTGGGAGCCAGGAGTTCTTTCGTCATCATACTCAGTCATGTCCGACTCTTTGCGACCCCATGAGGTGTCACCCGCCAGGCTCCTCTCTCCATGGAATTTTCCAGGCAAGAATGCTGGCATGGGTTGCCATTTCCTACTCCAGGGAATCTTCCCTACCCAGGGATCGAACCCATGTCTGCTTTGGCAGGCAGATTCTTTGCCACTGCACACCTGGAAAGCCCCAGGAGTTCTTTGGATGGTATGTTTTATTCATTCCGTAGCACCGGGCTTACCGGTGAGACTTTGTGCTTTCAGATACTTAGTGGGAAATGTGAAAAAGAAGAGTTTATTAGCCTCAAGAAGCTTATGATCATGAATAGAACTTAAGGCCTATCTAAACAGTGAATTTATGTTCCCTTAAAAGACCATGAGGCGTCTCCCAAACGAACAATCCTGGGAAGGCCAAATTTTATTGAAATCTAGTTTTTAAAATTATATGTGAATCTGTATATGTATTGAAATCTAGTTTTTAAAATTATATGTGAGTGTGTATATGTATGGAGAAGGCAATGGCACCCCACTCCAGTACTCTTGCCTGGAAAATCCCATGGATGGAGGAGCCTGGAAGTCTGCAGTCCATGGGGTCGCTGAGGGAGAGGGTCGGACATGACTTAGCGACTTCACTTTCACATTTCACTTTGATGCATTGGAGAAGGAGACGGCAGCCTACTCCAATGTTCTTGCCTGGAGAATCCCAGGGACGGGGGAGCCTGGTGGGCTGCTGTCTATGGGGTCGCACAGAGTTGGACACGACAAGTGACTTAGCAGTAGCAGTGTATATGTATAAGGCCTTTTAGAGTATTTATTAACTGCCATTCTTTTTCAGGGTGGTGGGTTGTATAACAAATATAGCACAAATATTGATATATGTCTCCATTCCATATACCTTTGTAGTACATCGGATTTGGTTAAAATCTAATCAATGTTTTAGAATGTTAAGGTGTTCAACTTAGTTGTGGTTGCTAGCATGAACTTTAGAGTCAATCCTGAGTTCCAGTCCATACTCCAGATCTAACTAGCTATATGGCATAGGCTAGATCAATTTATGGAACATTTATGGATATGTAACGTTCAGTTCAGTTCAGACGTTCAGTCGTGTCTGACTCTTTGCAACCCCGTGAATCGCAGCGCACCAGGCCTCCCTGTCCATCACCAACTCCCAGAGTTCATCCAAACCCATGTCCATCGAGTCGGTGATGCCATCCAGCCATCTCATCCTCTGTTGTCCCCTTCTCCTCCTGCCCCCAATCCCTCCCAGCATCAGAGCCTTTTCCAATGAGTCAACTCTTCACATGAAGTGGCCAAAGTATTGGAGTTTCAGCTTTAGCATCATTCCCTCCAAAGAAATCCCAGGGCTGATCTCCTTCAGAATGGACTGGTTGGATCTCCTTGCAGTCCAAGGGACTCTCAAGAGTCTTCTCCAACACCACAGCTCAAAAGCATCAATTCTTCAGCGCTCAGCCTTCTTCACAGTCCAACTCTCACATCCATACATGACCACTGGAAAAACCATAGCCTTGACTAGACGGACCTTTGTTGGCAAAGTAATGTCTCTGCTTTTTAATATACTAACTAGGTTGGTCATAACTTTCCTTCCAAGGAGTAAGCGTCTTTTAATTTCATGGCTGCAATCACCATCTGCAGTGATTTTGGAGCCCCCCAAAATAAAGTCTGACACTGTTTCCCCATCTATTAGCCATTAAGCCATGGGACCAGATGCCATGATCTTCGTTTTCTGAATGTTGAGCTTGAAGCCAACATTTTCACTTTTCACTTTCACTTTCATCAAGAGGCTCTTTAGTTCCTCTTCACTTTCTGCCATAAGGGTGGTGTCATCTGCATATCTGAGGTGATTGATATTTCTCCCGGCAATCTTGATTCCAGCTTGTGTTTCTTCCAGCCCACCGTTTCTCATGGTGTACTCTGCGTAGAAGTTAAATAAGCAGGGTGACAGTATACAGCCTTGACGTACTCCTTTTCCTATTTGGAACCAGTCTGTTGTTCCATGTCCAGTTCTGACTGTTGCTTCCTGACCTGCATATATTATCTGTCAAATGAGAATAGTAACAGCACATAGTCTCATAGGTCTGTGGGATTTGCCTAAGGTACTGCATGTACAGGACCTGGAAGACTAGATGTGAGTATTGAGGACATTTAGCTATTGTTATCACTATTATCTTGGAGCAAATTTAAAATGCGAAGTAAATTTAAAACCAATTTGATATACAGTATCCAGTCAGATTCTCCAGAATACACCAGTTTTTTCCCCCTCCTCTGATGAGTCTCTGGGATTTTATTTAAAATTTTATCGTGGTCTTTTGTTTTTTTAAAGTTTTGTTTTTTATTGGAGGTTAATTGCTTTTCAGTATTGTGTTGCTTTCTGTCCTGCGCCAGCATGAATCCGCCCTAGGTGTAGTAAGTCCCCTTCCTCTTGAACCTGCGCCCCGCCCCTCTTGGGGGTCGGGGGCAGTTTGCGCCGCCTGCCTCTCCCGGCAGCCCTGCCAGCGGCCTCTTAGTGCCTGTGTCTGCAGGTTGCTCTCTGAGCCCGCCCCTCCTCTCTTCCCCCTGCCGTGCCCACAGGTCTGTTCCGTGTGTCTCCATCGCTGCCCTGCCAGGAGGCTCATCAGCACCAAGTCTGTCCTAATCTGAATTCTGAAATGATTTCACGTTTGGATCAGTAATCCTCTCTGCCTTAAAATATGGAAATGTTCCCAAAGCAAATAATAAAGGAAAAGTTTGCCACATTTACCTTTCCCGTGTAGAGAATTGCCAAAGCTTTCCTAGGTTTATTTTGACAGATATCTGAAGGAATGGGAATCCAGGAGCTGTGAATGACTTTATTGTGTACCCACATTTGAAGAAAATGGAATACTGCCCCATCTTTTAATCTTATTGAGATCTCTGATTCTGTGAGAAAAGTGCAAATTTGTTAGAGACTGGGTAACCACAATAGTTCATTAACCATTTTCTAGAGGTTGTTAGGTAGCATCTGGAAATACTGTTTTTCTTTTCTGTTTTCCGTGTCATGTTTGTGTGGTTATTTTGGTAGACCAAATTTCTTGTTCCTTCTTGCGGACTATGAGGTGATGCGTTTTGCACATGCAGTTATTTATTGAGAAGGCACTCTATAGCAAATCAGGGATTAAGTGATTGTGGGGGCCACATGAAGTAGAAGTTCGTCTCTGCTTTCAATGAGTGTAACTTTATGGGAGATAAGAACAAACATAAGTGCGTAATACCAAGAATTAGGACCAAAACCAAGTATTGTTAGGCATTTCATTGGGAATTTCTTTAGGCAACAGGCTTCAGAGCTGACTGGATGTTGGGGCATTTGGGGGCTTCTGAACCAAACATCTTTAGCCTTGCCTTTTAAAATATACTGACTAGATAAACCACAAAAAGCAAAACTTCTTCTCTCCTAATTTCTGGTTAAAGTTGAGAGTGTGGTACAGATCAGTTAAAATCTAAATCAGAAGAAAAGGCATACCTTGTAGTCACCTCGAATCCACTTTGGAACAAAACAGGACATCAAAAGAAGCATATGAAAAGGTGCAAGTCAAACGTCACCTGGAGTCACCTGGAGTCCTCCGACTACCGTATTGAAGCTCTGAATACGGAGTGTAAGATGCGTGCTGGCAGCACTTTCTTGAGCCTTTTTCTGTTACTGATAAAGTGTTGCTTTACTACCTCTTGTTGCTCAGTGGCCTAAGCCACATCGTATTGATGAGAACATTAGAAAAGAGAAACAGTCAGACACACCTGCTTTGCTGGGCATGGAGTGTGAAAACTAACAGGAGACGCTGTTTCCTGAAAGCCGTTAGTGGGAGTGGAAGCGCGCTTCTGAGAGGGTGACTGTCTGAAATGCCATTTGGGTCAGCCGGAAGTGAGGTAAAGGAGAGCTACCACTGTATAGGTGTCCCTGGGACCAGGAGTCACTTTTCAGGCAAAAAACCAAAGTGTTTGGCTTCGTTACTGTTGAGAATTTAAGTCTTAGTGATTTTATCTTATTTACATTTTATTTATCTTTTGCTGAAGCAGTGTAATCATTTGATTCAGAATTCCAGCGATTTAGATAGATATACAACAGAAAGCTTCCTTTCCACTCCTTGCAGCCTAGCTGCTCCACTCCTTCCGAAGGTTGTTAATGTGTGTGCAGATAATACAGATATATAATTCCTTTCCAAAACCTTTCGTCTGGATGTATTTCAGAATTAAAGTTTGGTTTTTTAGGGGTGGGGAGGAAGGAAGGACTTGTGAAAAAGACATATAGTGCTTCTGGTATATTATCTAGAATCACTCACAGGAGGCAGTGTACCATTCCATAATTAAGCACATTAATATTCCTGTATTGAAAGCGTAAGTAGATAGTAAGGATAAATAAAAATTATAAGTAGTCTTGTGGAGTTTTTGGTCAAATAGGTTTGATACCAAATAGATTTGTGTTGAACTTAAGGAACTTGTATTTCTTGGAGCTTTATGGATTTCACAATTGCCAGTGGGAGATTGTGTATCTTACATATGTATGTCCTTTGCCTCCCCTATTTTTTTAAGTTGCAGACGATGCACATACCCTTTACCTTTTGTTTTTAGCTTAACTGTCTAGCTTAGAGATGATTTCATATTAGTCTTATCAGTCCATAAACAGCAAGCTTATTCTTTTTCTCTTTTTTTAGCACCTTCATTGTATAGCACTTGTTTTAGCTTTGGCTGCTGTAACAAAATACCACAAACTAGGTGGTTTAAAAAACTACCATTTATTTCTCACAGTTCTAGCGGCTGGGAAGTGTAGGGTCAAGGTGCTAAGAGACTTGGTTCCTAGGGAGAGCTCTTGCTGGCTTTCAGACGTCGCCTTCTAGCTGTCTTCGTGTGGAGACAGTGCTCTGCTCTCTCTCCCTCTTTTTGTGACGCTGATGCCGTCACGGGCCCCATTCTCATGACCTCTTGTAAACCTGATTGCCCTAGGGTATTATGCAGGGGTTGGCTGGGGCTTCACCACAAGACTTTGGGGAAGATTAAACAGTCCAGTGACACTGTTCCACGCGTGTGGCATGTATTTAAGTAGCCCCTTTCTGAGGCACATCACGTTGTTTCCAACGCTTTGCTTGGCTGTCGGAAGCCATGGTGCAGTGGGTTACTTTATGCATACATAATCTCACACTTGTATAGAAATCTGTAGGATACACTCCCAGAAATGGAATTGCTAGGTTAGAGTGTGTAAGTGCCTTTATAATTAGGATAGGTACTGCTGAAGGACAGGGAATCCTGGCATGCCGCAGTCCATGGGCTTGCAAAGAGTCGGACACGACTTAGCGACTGAACAATAATTGGTATTTTTATTGTGAACTATCCATAACCTTGCCTAAGTTTCTATTGCTTTGTTACTCGTTTTCTTAGATTTGTCGGATTTATTTTTATAAGGAAATAGCTGTATGTAATTTCTTGGAAATATTTTTCCCGTTTACTGTTTGTCTTTTAGATTTGCTTATGATGGTTTTGTCATGCTGACTTTTTTCTCTTTAAGCTTACTAGTCTTTACTGACTTCTAAATTATATGCCGTGGTTAGCAAGTCTTTGCCTAATTCCAGATTATATGAAAATTTGCAAATGCTATTTCTCTTGTATTTCTGTGAAATGGAACAGAGAAGTGAGTTGGTAGGTAAGAAAAAATGTGGGGTTCAGTGGGTAAAGAGGAGAAGATACAGGGAAGGAGATGGCACAAGTAGAGACTGGCCTTTGTTAGACATTTCCTCCATCAGACAGGGAATGTAGAAAAGCTGTGTGTTCTTCTAAGGGAGTTTGGAGGCTGCAAGATGAAGGCATATCCTTTTGGTTTTTATCTTCTCTCATGGTTTCTGTTTTATCAGTGAGATTGGTATGGCCAGAGGGGGATGGCAGTGTTTAAAGCAGTTTGGTAAGAAGTATTGATGGTTCATTTAAGAGTTAGAAGTCATGATTTAAAGTGGTATCAGTCAGCCTGGTTTTGTGATTACTGCTGGCTGCCCTAGCGTGATTTTCCTGGTTAGATACGAGCACAGATGAGGCAGATGGTTCAGTTCCTCTGGAGTCAGATTTTGCCAGGCGTGTCAGTCAGAGTTCTCCTGAGAAACGAATCAGTGGGAAGTACATCTGTATGTCTGTGTATATAAAGAAATTTCAAGGCACTTGGTTGCACAGCTATGGGGACTGACAAGTTAGAAATCTGTAGGGCAGGCTGGCAAGAATCTCTTGGACAGAAGCTGATGTTGCAGTCTTGAAGCAGAATTTTGTCTTCCTTAGGAGAATTTGAGTTGTGTTCTTAAGGCCTTTCAACTGGTTGAATGAGGCCCACCAGCTTTAATGAGGATAATCTTTATTCAATTGTGGATGTTAAACACATCTGTAAACCTTCACAATAACACTTAGATTACTGTTCAGTTAAATAAGAGCACTGTAGCCAAGCTGACACATAAAACTAAGTCAGTGTAAAAGGGTGAAATTCTGCCATTTGCACTCACACGTGGGCCTAAAACATGGAGTAACGGAATGCCTATAGCAAAGCAGAAGCAGGCTTGTCGATACAGAAAACAAACTAGTGGTTGCCAGTTGGAGGAGGAAAAGGAGGAAGGGCATGGCAGGGCATGGCATTGAAGAGGCTGACTGCTATGCATGAAGTAGATGAGCAACAATTATGTATTACGGGGAATTATAACCACTATCTTATAATAACCTTTAATGAAATGTAATATGTAAAAATACTGAACCGCTGTGCTGTACACCTGAAAGCAACACAGTTATAAGAAATGTTTAATTAAAAACTTTTAATGAACGGAAGAGAGAAACGAGGGCATTTTAGAAGGAGTGTGTAGAGGAATGGTGATGAATCATGCAGTCTAGTGTGTACGAGAAAGGAGCTCAAGTCAGGATGAATAGTGAGGAAGTGCTGGTATCTAGGTATTGGAAATTTTGGCTAGAATTGTTGCTGGTACGGTCACACGAAGGAGAAGAACTGGAAGAGTTGAATGTGATGGTCAGAGTGAGGTGCTTGAAATAGTGATTTGACAGATGTAATAGTTTCTGGCAATGATAATAGTTTCTGGCGATAGCGTGGCCCTGGGGTGGGTTGCTGAGGTGGAGCAGATGGGAAAGAGGGGGCCAGAGAGTTAAAGGGGCTGAAGTATTAAAGGGGTCAGTCAGTCTGCATGAATGGTGAGAGGAGTGAGGGTACATACTGGGAATCAGTTGCTGATATCTTTAATCAGTGAGTGAGAATTGGAGGGAAGGTAGTTAATGATAAGGAATAGTAAAGGTAGTTAAAATTTCAGAAGGTCTAGTAAAGGATTTGGGGAGTAGGGGATGAGAAATTGGGTGAAACGGAGGATATACAAGCAGTGTGGCAGTGACAGTTTGGGAAATCATAGTGGATCAGGAAGAGTGGGACTCAGGGATGTGCGGTGTGGTGAGATTAATCTTGCTAGTAGCTAGGAGAAGGTGGCCGTCAGTTCAGCTGTTAGAGGACAGAATGGCAGTGTTCTTGGCAAGACATGGGATTGCTGGCCTTGATCTGTTTGTGGGTTGTAGAAGGAATTTGAGATATCATGACTGGTGGTGTATTTTTAAGTGAAATAGAATAGAAGGTGTCAGGTGTATCACAAGTAATAAGGGGCTAAGATAAGGATTTTTTAGTAGCTTTATTGAGATTTCATTCATGTATCATTACAGTTCACCTATTTGAAGTATACAGTACAAAGCCTTTCTCATATATTCATGAAGTTATGCAATCATCACCACTAATTTTAGAACATTTTTGTTACTCCTGAAAGAAACTCCATGCTTATTAGCTAGAAGTCATTTCCTGTTCCTGCCTTTGCACATACACGCAACCACACCTCCTGCCCCAGCCCTGGCCCCAGGTACTACTTACCTTCTACTTTTGTCTGGTGGCTCAGAGGGTAGAGGGTCTCTCTGCAATGCAGGAGACCCGAGTTCGATCCCTGGGTCGGGAAGATCCCCTGGAGAAGGAAATGTGACCCCACTCCAGTACTCTTGCCTGGAGAATCCCATGGACGGCGGAGCCTGGTGGGCTGCAGTCCATGGGGTCACAAAGAGTCGGACATGACTGAGCGACTTCACTTCACTTTCTGGCTCTGTGATCAGTTTGCCTATTCTGGACGTTATGTAATGTGCAGTCCTCTGTGGTGACTGCTCATTTCACTTAGCATAATGTCTTCAAGGTCCGTTCATCGTGTAGTGTGTGTCAGCGTGTCGTCGTTTTCTGTGGTCTAATAATGTCCGTGTGTGCAAGTATACCGCGTTCCCTTTGCCCACTCTTGGGCTGATGGGCATGTGACTGCAGTAAGTAACACTGTCGTGAGCATTCGTGCACAGGTTTCTATTTTTCCTTTGTTGCTTGTGCTTTTGTTGTTTATCTTAGAAAGCATTGCCTGATTCAAGGTCATGAAGATCACTCCTGTGTCTCTTTCAAAGAGTTTTATAGTTTTAGCTCTTACATTTAGCATTGTGATTCTTTTTGAGTTAATTTGTGTGTGATGTGAGGAAGGGATCTGATTTCATTTTTTTGTATATGGATATGTAGTTAGCCCAGCACTGTTTGTTGAAAAACAGTTGACCCTTGAACGACATGGGTTTGAACAGCACTGGTCCACTTTTATGCAGATTTTTCTCAATAGATACTTAACTGTAATTCTGCGTAGAAGATGCAGGGTTGAATGAATCCAGGCATGTGGATGTGGATAAGAAGGGCCAACTGTAAAGTTATATGTAGATTTTCAACTGCATGGTGGGGGTTCAAGGGTCAAATACATTGTGCTTTCTTGTTCAAATGTCTTAACTGTTCTTGTTTTTAAAATCTTTTTTCTCAACTCACTTTTATTCCATTTATCTATATGTCTGTCCTTATGTCAGTCACCATGGCTTACTTATTTTCTATAGCTAAGAACTGTTTTATGAAATTTTGTTTCAATTAAGTTGAGTGTTCTTACATATAGATACACACAGAGGTATATATGTAACTGGTTGTGATGTAAAATGCTTGAAAACATCTGATTTGAGTTGTGGCGGCTCCCTCTCTCTGGTGGCAGCTTAGCAGGGTGTGCCCCAACTTGGGGAATGTACCAAGAGGGCGTGTTAGAAGGCCTCACTATGGGCACATGAATATATTTTAGATTGGAAGGCTGATTTTATTTTTTTTTAATTTTAGTAGGTATCGTGTTCTTTTTGAATGTATGTGGACCAAAGTTTTAGAACTGAATTTCTAAAGAATCAGTTAGATGACTTTAAGGATTAGGAAATGCATGATTTGAAATGTTGATTGAGGTTAGTTGGCTTTTGCACAGGGTCAGCTCACAGTTAAAAAAATTTTTTTTGATATATTAAGCATTTCTGTATTGGATAACTTTATTATCTTGAGCCTCTGTGTTTTCCTATAGGCCATTGTCAGTTTCTTTCTTTTTTATCATGTTGTCTTACTCTTTTCCTTTTTATTAAGATATTATATGTGAAAAATTACAGGCGTAATTTAACAAGGATCGTCTTAATCCGTTTAGAGACAAAAATGTTTCCAAGCTGGGCAGTGCCATGGCTGGTCTATTTTATTTTTTCTTTAATCCTAGGATATTACCCTAGGGGGGTCCCAAGATAAAACCAAGTGTTTCATTAACCCCTATTTCTCTAACCCCATACTTCGTTGGTTCCTTACCTCTAATATTTAACACCCATTCTCCACCAGCCTTGTAAATCTGAAAAGTTCAGCTCGGCTTTCCAGCCACCTTTATGGAATTGGTAGGGGCCCGCTGAGAAAATGGCCCTTGCATGCCTGGCTCACCTCTGAAGATTTTCTTTCTGTCCCAGATCTCTGCCTCCATACCTTTTTATTGCCTTTTTAGGAGTCTGATGCCTTTGAAGAAGTATTTTAATTGTTTTTCTTTTTGCCTGTGAGATATCCAGTTTTTCTCTTTGCTCTCAGTAAGAGTGAGTGAAGTTGCTAATCGTGTCCGACTCTTTGCAACCCCATGGACTGTGGCCCGCCAGGCTCCTCTGCCCCTGGGATTCTCCAGGCAAGAGTCCTGGAGTGGGGTGCCATTTCCTTCTCCAGGGGATGTTCCCAACCCAGGGATCGAACCCAGGTCTCCTGCACTGCAGGCAGACGCTTTACCGTCTGAGCCACCAGGGAAGTTGAGTTAATCTAAACTACCCACTTTTCTATTACAGTTGTTGTTGTTAAGTTGCTGAGTTGTGTCTGATTCTTTGTGATTCCGTGGACCGCGGCACACCAGATTTCTCTGACCTACATTATCTGTTGGAGTTTGCTCAAATTCGTGTCCATTGAGTCAGTGATGCCATCTGACCATGTCATCCTCTGTCCTCCCTCCTCCTCCTGCCTTCAGTCTTTCCCAGCATCAGGGTCGTTTCCAGTGAGTCAGCTCTTCACATCAGGGGCCAAACTGTTGGAGCTTCAGTGTTAGCATCAGTCCTTCCAGTGAGTATTCAGGGTTGATTTCCTTTAGGATGGACTGGTTTGATCTCCTTGCAGTCCAAGGGACTCTCCAGAGTCTTCAGCACCACAGTTCCAAAGTATCAGTTCTTTGGTGCTCAGCCTTATTTATGGTCCAACTCTCATCTATTACTTGGCAGGTCACTGTTATAAGGGAAAGCAGTTCGTTAGCTTAATGAAGGCTGTGTCATGAAATTCCCTATTTGAGATTCTATTGTATGTAATTTTAGTTTTGTCTCAGGGTGAGAGTTTGAGTATTCTTATATATATGGTATATGTTCATCATATATGCATTATAGCAATTATTAGAGAAAGGAAAATAGGATTAAGATTAGAAAAGGGAAGAAATACTTGTCAGAAAATGATGTTTTTGCAGGGTTTGGGAGAGATGAAGATAAGGTAACGTTTTCTTGGCTGTCAGGAATTACAAAGGTCAGTCATGTACAAAAGCAACTGACATGCTTTGGCATGATACTGTCTTAGTTGTAAGGCTGTAGAGTCCTGGGTAGTGTGGAGGAGGCCACGGGAAGTATCTGAATAGTTATGCTGAAGAAAATTTTAAAACTTGTTCTACAGAGAAACCCCAGGATAGCCGTCTAAGTCGTTAAATGGAGGGACTGACCTTTGGGCTGGACCTAATGATTGTGCTCTATACTCGCACAGCCAACAAGCCACCAGTGTAGTAAGAGATTGCACAGAGAACTTAATTCTGTGAGACTTGTTGATACAAGCTATATGAACATATGTATTTATGTGTGTAAATTAACTTAGGTCTTCAGGAATCCATTTATGCTGCTTATCTTTCAGCGCCGTCATGTATTTCTGAAATTTCAGAGTTACACAAGTTTTTATCACTCATCAACCATTGCAGTTGAAAAGGGAAATAACCTCTTTTGTAGTCTCTCTCTTTTTTTTTCTTCTGAAAAAATGAGCGATATTGGAGGTGTTCAGTCTTGGGTCACTTTATCAGTGGAGTTTTGGTTGATACTTGAAACTTCAGAAGATAGGAACCCTTTCTTAAACTGATCGGTCTCTTTCATGTTTTCACTTTCCTAGTATTCATGCAGTGTGTATGTCAGGAGACTGACTTAAAATCTGTGTTTCTTTTTCACACCTGCCCATAGAGCCTACTATTACTGTCCTCTGTGGTTTACAAATGGTCATTTAATCAGCTTTTCTGTTTTTTTTTTTTTTGAATGACTCTATTCTTCCACCCCTACCCTTGCCCCAGCTTTCATTAAGAATGTTCAAGCCTACAGAGAAATTGGAAGAATAGGACAGTGAACACCTGTATACTGCCACTTGGATACAGTTGTTAACATTTTGTTGTATTTGTTTATTTCTCTCCTAATAGAGACTTTTTTTTTTTTTTTGGCTGCATTTGACCCCTAAAGCATCTCCTAAAATTAAATACATTGTTTTATAAAGGTCATATTTGGAAGAGGGCAGCCTTAATATTTAGTCTGTATTCAAGTTGTCCATTTGTAGTGGGCTTTCTTGAGCCAGAATTTTAAGTTCATGCATTACATTTAGTCACTTTTAACTTGTTTCTTTAGTCAATTTTAACTTGTTCCCACCTCCATTTTTCTCTCCATGATACTGACTTCTTGAAGAGATCAGACCAATCACTTTATAGAATATTCTTGGCATTCTAGATTTGTCTGATGGTTTTCTTATGGTATTTGACTTTTATCTCTAACCTTTGTGTCTAAAGGCTGCATTTTATTTAGATTTTTTGACTTAGATGTTCCTGTGTACATTATATTGATTCATAACATAAGACAGGTCTTATGTTTGTCTACCTGAAATGTGATCACTTGGTTAAGATGATCTCACTAAATCGGCTCGTTATAAAGTTGACTTTCCTCCTTCCCCTTTGCAATTAGCAATTGACCAGTGAGGTGATATTTTGATACCCTATAAATATTGTTTCCCAGAAGCATTATACCTGATGTTTCTAGCATGTATTGATGAACCTTATCTAAACCAGTTATTTCATTTGGGCTTGCAAAGTGATGCAAGATCCTTCTGGATCTATTAGCCAGCTGTCCTCCTTTAAAAAGACCCTTCCTACGTCAACTGAGATTGAACTACAATTCTACCCAAAAAGATGACGGATATGCTTATTTTCCTTTGATGTATAAACTCTAAGAATTCTTTCAACTGTGAAACACTGAACTAGCTTTCAACTCTGAAAGTTGGTGACTAGTCATCTCCAAAGGTGTCAAATAATTTTATTTCTCTCTCTCTTGGTTCACAGAAATTTTTGGTTTGGAGGGATGGGGTTTGTAGTAATTTAGTCACTATTCTTTTTTTTTTATAGGCTTTATTGTTTAGGAATTTTAGATTTATAGAAAAAAGACAAGAGCATAACCCTGCACCCAGTTTCTCCTGTTACCTGTATCCTCCATTATGAGGGTGCATTTCTTACAATAAGTGAATAATACTGATAGTATTAGCTAAAGCCCATTGTTCATTCAGTTTTCCTTTGCTCTAATGTCCTTTTCTGTTCCAGGTGTGCCATCCAGGATGCCATGTTACGTTTAGTTGTCGTGTCTTCTTAGGGTCTTCTTGGCTTTGAGTTTCTCGGATGTTTCTTGACTTTTCTGATGACCTTGATAGTTTTGAGATGTTTTGTAGGATATCCCTTTATTGGAATTTGGTGATTTTCTTATCTTTAGACTAGAGTTATAGGTTTTAGCTTCCCTGGTGGCTCAGAAGATAAAGAATCTGCCTGCAGTGTGGGAGACATGGATTTGATTCCTGGGTTGGAAAGATCCCCTGGAGAAGGCAGTGGCCGCCCACTCCAGTATTCTTGCCTGGAGAATCCCCATGGACAGAGGAGCCTGGCAGGCTACAGTCCATGTCGCAGAGAGTCAGACACGACTGAGCGACTAAGCCCAGCACACGTGGGCTTTAGAGAGGATGATCACAGAGGTTAAGTGCCATTTTCATCCATAACATCAAGGGAACATTCCATGAGCATAATTTACGACTGTTGATGTTGGCCTTGATTGTCTGGTTGAGGTAATGTTTGTCAGATCTTCCACTCACCCCTTTCCTGGTTGTGTATACTATTGGGAAGAAGTCACTATGCACAACCATGAAGAATGAGGAGTTACACCTTTTCTCCTTGAGAGTAGAGCCCATTAGTTATTTGGAAGACTTCTGTGCAAGGGATTTGTCTCTTCTCCCATTTGTTAATTTAGTCAGTCATTAATATCAGTATAGATTTATAGGTATTTAAACTAATTTGTTTAGATTTTTCTAACTTTGATTATTAAGAGATCTTTCAGTTGGCTACTGTGCCCCTCTCACTCACCTCTGTCAAAGTGGGTGATTTTGTTTTTGAGGCTATCTTTACTTTTGGGCACTACACGATGCTCCCAGCTTATCTTGTGTATTTTCTGTCCCAGACCTAGAATCAGCCATTTCTTCAGGGAGTCCTCTTTCAGTTTATTGGAGAATGGTGCTAATTCTTCAGTAAAGATTATAAGATCTGGGTACTAAATGTGCTCCAATAAAGATAATAAAATCTTGGTGCTAAATGTGCTTGTTGCTTCTGGAATTTGGTTTCTTTTAGGCACTCTCAACAGACAGAGTAAAAAAAAAATGAATGTGTATATACTAACACGTGTATAAATGTGTCTGTATACATGTCTATAAATATTTCTTTGTGTAACCATCTGTGTCAGTGGTTCTTCATTTTAATCCATCACCACATGGATCATTCTGGCATCCTGCCCTTGTTGGTCATAAATCTCCTCCAGCAGCGAGAAACCTGCCTCCTGCCTTATGCACCCATTTCCTTGGCTGTTCAGTCCCTGTGTGTACATGTGTATAACAGCATCAAAATCACTGATTTATATCCAAATAGAAACAACTGTATCAACTAGGAGGGTTTTTTTTTTTTTTGGTCCATTTGGTGGGAATTTATAAATCATCTCATTTGCAAACAAAGCAGTTTTCTTCTTTTAACAATCTCTGTACTCTATAATTTCTTTTGTTGTCTTACTGCAATAGCTAGAACTTCCGGTGTGATATTGAATAGGAGTGGTAAGAAGACATGTTTATTACCGTGTCTCTGAACTTGGAAAGTATCCAGTTTTTTGGGCTTCCCTCCTAGCTTAGCTGGTAAAGAATCTGCCTCCAATACAGGAGACCCCAATTAGATTCCTGTGTTGGGGGGGATCCCCTGGAGAATGGAGTGCTCCAGTATTTATGGCCTTCCTTGGTGGCTCAGACAGTAAAGAATCCGCCATGGGGGAGACCTGGGTTCGATCTTGGGGTTGGGAAGATACCGTGGAGGAGGGCATGGCAACCCAATCCAGTATTCTTGCCTGGAGAATCCCCGTGGACAGAGGAGCCTGGCAGGAGCCATGGGGTCACAAAGAGTCCAACATGAATGAGCGATTAAATTTAAAAAAGATCTAATTTTTTACCTTTAAGTATAATGTTAACTGTAGACTTTATTTTTTTTTAAGATGTTCTTTATCAGATTGAGGAATTCCTATTCTCAAATTCTATTTCTAGTTTTCTGAGTTTTTAAAGTTTTTTAATCATTAATAGGTATTAGTGAAGTCGCTCAGTCATGTCTGACTCTTTGTGACCCCATGGACTGTAGCCTGCCAGGCTCCTCCATCCATGGGATTTTCCAGGAAAGAATACTGGAATGGGTTGCTATTTCCTTCTCCAGGGGATCTTCCTGACCCAGGGATCGAACCCGGGTCTCCCGCACTGCAGGTAGACTCTTTACCATCTGAGCCACCAGGGAAGCCCATGAAAAGGTATTAGATTTTGTCAAATGCTTTTTCTTCTGTTGGTATGATTATATGATTTTTCTTCTTTATTCTTTTGATGTGGTGGGTTACATTTATAAATTTTAGAACCAGCCTTGATTTCCTGGAATATACCCCTTCATTGTGGTATAGAATTCTTTTTATACATTGTTGAATTTAATCGCAGATATTTTGTTTTGAATTTTTGCATCTGTGTTCAAAAGAGACACTGTTCTGTAGTTTTCTTGTAATGGGTTTGATTTTGGTATTAGGATAATACAGCATTCATAAAATGAGTTTGGTAATATTTCCTCTGCTTTTGTTTTCTGGTAGAGAGTATAGAGAATTTGTCTTTTATTTTTTGTTCCTTGTATGTTTGGTGAAACTCACCAGTGAAACCATCTGGACTTGGCACTTTGAGCTGAAGGGTAATAACTTTTGATTCAGTTTCTTCAGTAGATACAAGCCTACTCAGATTATCTGTTTCTCTCTGTGTGAATTTTGGTAGATTATGTCTTTTCTCAGATTGATCTGTTTCATCTCCTTTGTCATCTGTCCTTTTGACGTACTTGCAGTTAGCAGTGATGATCCCTCTTTTTGTTGATAATTTGTGTCTTCTCTCTTTTTTCTTAACCTAGCTATACATTTATTAATTTTATTCATATTTTCAAAAAACAGCTTTGGTGTTTGTCCCCCTCTATTTTCCTGTCTTCAGTTTTATTGATGTTTGCTTTCTTCTTATTTTTCTTTCTGCTTGCGTTAGGTGTCATTATTATTTTTATCATTATTGATGTTCACGTTGTCTCAGATTTGGTCAGTGGGAGTTTCCTACGGTGATTGTTCTGTCGTTTTGACCTAACCTGGTTGGTCCCTGAGCGCTTCCTGCCAGTGGAAGATGGTTGTGTTGCAGCGTGTACATACTCTGCCTCAATCCGGAGCACTTCATTCTGTAGAAAATTAGTTTCCGTCTGAATTTTATGTAATTGTTCATTTCTTGCATTCACATTTTGAACAGATGTGCCACACAGGATCATCCTTTTTGCTTTCTTTGTTAGTCTGCAGAACAATTGAGGTCTCTCCTGTCCATGCTGGTATTCAGTATAACCTTACTTCTTTCAAATACAGAACATTTTTCTGTTCAGTTTATGTGGACATAAAGACATTTTTTTACATAAAGCCACATTTTTGTGAAGTCCCTCAAAGTGATTTGTACTTCAGCAGTTTGAACTCCTGCTATATTAAGACATAATTGAACACCACGTTACCATCCGTTTTAAGAAGCTGCAAAGTTGAGTGTACAGTATTCTAAATGATCTGATTTGGCTTTTCTGCATTTCTACAGTTATTTCATCATTTATTTTTTAAAGTGTTAGAACTTTAACTTCTGGGCTTTATTACTTTCTCTTTTAAAAATATTTACTGTGCCAGCACCTTACAAATATTAACACTCATTTAATCCTTTTAACAACCTTGTAGGTAGAGATTATTTATTATTCTGCAAAAATGACGTGGACAGAGGAGCCTGGCGGGCTATAGTCCATGGGTTGCAAAGAGTCAGACATAATGACTGACTCAGCACTCCTTCATTTTACAGATGGGGAAACGGAGGCAGATAAAATTAATTCCCCAGGATGGTGGGGCCAGAATCTGAATCCAGACAGTCTGCCTTAGAGTCTGAGTTCTAATCACGGCTTCGTGCTGCTTCTCCTCTGCTGGTTTAAGTAAAAGAGTTGTTTGTGATGCAGCATCATGTTCTCCCTTCTCTTCATGTTAATTATGGCATAGTGGGTGCGGCAGTGCAAACCAGTTGTATAAGTAATATAGTTTTGAGATTTCTAACCAGAAGAAGTTAGAGCCTTGTATTTCATTGCTCTGAGTTATTGGCCCTTTACTGAAATTACTTTTGGCCAAGACACAAACATTGAACAGAAAGACTGATGTCTTTTTTAAAAAGTTTATTAAATCTGTTTAGAGTATGAATTTAAAGTGCTGTATTCTATGATGAAATAAGATCAAAGGAGAGTAGAGAGTAAGTGAGAATACTTAATACAGTACAGAGCTAAATATTTATAATAAGTTTATTGGTGTACATAGTTCTTGCTGACGCTATATAAGATGTATTATTTTATGAGAAGAACATATTTTACTGGAAATCATAGGGTTTTGGATCCGAATTCTAGATTCTAGTCCTTTGACATGTTGATGTCGGGTCCTGGTGAAATTTTCTTCTTCTTCTTTCCCTGCTCATAGTTGTTGAGGCTGCTGGTTCCCTAAGGTCAGGGCGCTCTGTTTGGAAGAAGATCCAGTGCCAAAGAGAGGAAGAGAGTAGTGAGAAGCATCTTCCCATCTTTTAAAAAAGCAAATACAAATACATATAGAAAATTGAGGGGAAAGAAAGATAAAAAGATTAAAAACTATATAATCTTGCTAATAATGTTTTGGTGTATTTATTGTCATATGTTCCATGCATGTGTGAGAAATTACATGTGTTTATGTACATGGACTCACACGTATCTGCTTATTATGAGAGACCTAAAAGTCACATTACTTTATATTAATTGGGGACTAGAGTAGTGATAATTGCTTTGATTTGATTAGGGATTAAAGTCTAAAAAATATATTTTGCTTTAAAGAAATGTGTCCTTAGTAAAATAAGGATTTTTATAAAAGAAGAGATTTACAACATTGGTTTCTGTACCTTAGTTTGCTAGTTTGCTAAGATTTATTATGATCTCTTTAACAGTAGAAAACATAGGAAGGAATTGCCAGAACTCCATGAAGTTCAGCAATTTTCACAGTAATACTAAGATGCTCTTTGCCTTTTTCATGCTTGTTCTCAAGAGCTTTTTAGTGGCCATATG
Source organism: Redunca redunca (assembly GCA_006410935.1). Taxonomy (NCBI): domain Eukaryota; kingdom Metazoa; phylum Chordata; class Mammalia; order Artiodactyla; family Bovidae; genus Redunca; species Redunca redunca. The sequence goes on along the minus strand of SJYQ01096311.1, from coordinate 155,738 downwards.
GCCTGACCTGTGATGTGGCAGCAGAGTGAGTGCAGAACCACATAAGAGACTCCAGCTGTCTGAAGTTAAACCACAGGAAAAGGACTTGAAAACCTGTGGCACAGTGGGATGCTTCTCACTAGTTTCCAGAAAACGGTCACTTTCCATCCAAGCTGCAGTTTATTAGCATGCATTCAGTTTGTTTTTAAATAAGTTTTAAAAATTTAAATGTTCAACTTTAATGTCTAATATACTAAATATTGATAGGTATAATCCACATAAATAAAAATTCTTTGGTATTTTCAATAATTTTAGAGGGCTTAAGGGATCCTGAAAGCAAAAAGTTTGAGCTGCCACATTCTATAAAGTTAAAAAATCATTTGTTACTCTCACTACCTGTCTTACCAAAAGAATCTTGGGGAGCTGCCAAGACTACCAGGGACAGATACAAACTTTCCAAAATTTTAATTTTAAGTTGAGAGTTAGAATTTTATCATTGGTAGTGAATACTGTTATTTGTTTTCCCTGAAGTACTGAGCTGACTGTCATTTTTGAGAAAAGGTCTTCTGGATACTCTAGTCCAAGTGATAGTTTATCCATTCTTTCAAGTGTTTTGTGAAAAAAAGGGCTCACAACTCAAAAAGTTGCATTGCCTTTTTTTTTTCCAGACAACAGTTATTTTTCAGTATAGAAAGGAGTGCTTGTGTGCACTTCTTGCTTCATCATACAGGTAATTTAGATCTTCCTCTTTTTTATTGTGCCAAAATTTAACAATTTAATTGCAGGTGAAATCTGGAACCATATAAATAAAATTTTCCTGCTCTGTTAAAACCCATTGGTCTGTCTTGAATTTAAATAAATCGTTTGCCTATGCATTGGTAATTTGGAAAAAACTGGTTGAGTTAGATCTGCAAATCTTTTAAACGTTTATGTATTTGATCACACCACCATTGCCATCACCAAAACCCAAATGCTTCAAGTACTGGGAGAGCTAAAATTGATACAATTAATATTTTGGGGAGGAAATGAGTAAAATTGTTACCTTTAATCAAACTGATGATTGTAAAAGGAGAGAAGCCATAAAGTACCAATATCTAGAGTAAAAGAAGGATGTCATAATATATCCTAGATTAAGGGAAAACTGTAAACAGTTTTTCCTAATAATTAAAGTAGATGAAATGGACAAATTCTTTTCAAAGATAATGCATCACCTAGACTGACAAAACAAAGCTGTGTATTTATTATTAGAGAAACTGAGTTTGTAGTGAAGATCTTTCCCTGGAGCTCAGTGGCGTCGCTGAGAACCCTGATTAGATGAAGCCGCGCGCCCGATGTGTGCATGTGCACAGGTCTCTTCAGCCACGTCGGACCCTCTGTGAGCCAGTGGGCCGTGCGCCTCCAGGCTCCTGTGTTCATGAAACTGTCCAAACAGGAACAATGGAGTGGGTTGCCATGCCCTCTTCCAGGGGATCTTCCCGACCCAGGGATCAAACCAGCATCTCTTATGTCTCCCCATTGGCAGCTCAGTTCGGTTCAGTCGCTCAGTCGTCTCCAACTCTTGCAACCCCATGAACTGCAGCACGCCAGGCCTCCCTTTCCATCACCAACTCCCGGAGTTCACCCAAACCCATGTCCATCGAGTTGGTGATGCCATCCAACCATCTCATTCCCTGTTATCCCCTTCTCCCCCTGCCCTCAATCTTTCCCAGCATCAGGGTCTTTTCAAATGAGTCAGCTCTTCTCATGAGGCGGCCAAAGTACTGGAGTTTCAGCTTCAACCTCAGTCCTTCCAAAGAACACCCAGGACTGATCTCCTCTAGAATGGACTGGTTGGATCTCCTTGCAGTCCAAGGGACTGTCAAGAGTCTTCTCCAACACCACAGTTCAAAAGCATCAATTCTTCAGCACTCAGCTTTCTTTATAGTCCAACTCTCACATCCATACATGACCACTGGAAAAACCATAGCCTTGACTAGACGGACCTTTGTTGACAAAGTAATGTCTCTGCTTTTTAATATGCTGTCTAGGTTGGTCATAACTTTCCTTCCAAGGAGTAAGCGTCTTTTAATTTTATGGCTGCAGTCACCATCTGCAGTGATTTTGGAGCCCAGAAAAGTAAAGTCTGACACTGTTGCCACTGTTTCCCCATCTATTTGCCATGAAGTGATGGGACCAGATGCCATGATCTTAGTTTTCTGAATGTTGAGCTTTAAGCCAACTTTTTCACTCTCCTCTTTCACTTTCATCAAGAGGCTCTTTAGTTCTTCTTCACTTTCTGCCAGAAGGACGGTGTCATCTGCATATGTGAGGTGATTGATATTTCTCCCGGCAATCTGATTCCAGCTTGTTCTTCCTCCAGCCCAGCGTTTCTCATGATGTACTCTGCATAGAAGTTAAATAAGCAGGGTGACAATATCCAGCCTTGACGTACTCCTTTTTCCTATTTGGGACCAGTCTGTTATTCCATGTCCGGTTCTAACTGTTGCTTCCTGACCTGCAGGTAGGTTTCTCAACAGGCAGGTCAGGTGGTCTGGTATTTCGATCTCTTTCAGAATTTTCCACAGTTTATTGTGATCCACACAGTCAAAGGCTTTGGCATAGTCAATAAAGCAGAAATAGATGTTTTTTTGGAACTCTCTTGCTTTTTCCATGATCCAGCGGATGTTGGCAAATTGATGTCTGGTTCCGCAATGACTCCTTGACCTCCCTGGTGGCTCAGACAGTAAAGCCTATGTCTACAATGTGGGAGAACCGGGTTCGAGCCCTGGGTTGGGAAGATCCCCTGGATAAGGAAAACGCAATCCACTCCAGTACTATTGCCTGAAAAATCCCATGGACAGAGGAGCCTGGCAGGCTGCCGTCTATGGGGTCGAAAGAGTCGGACATGACTGAGCGACTTCACTTCACTTCCACAGTGACTGGCGGGCTCTTTATCACTGGGAAGCCCATGCCTAAAGCAGTCACTTTCAAAATTTTAGTCTCGGAATATCTTTACCTGAAAATTATTGAGGCTGTCAAACAGGTTTTCTTTTTGCGTGCTATAGCAATCAAAATTTACCTATTAGTAATTTAAAAATTAAGAACTTAAAGAACTTTATCAGTTCACTTACAAAATAGTAAACCAGTTGCAGGTTAATGTAAGTTAACTTTTTAATGAAAAATAAACTATTATAGAAAAGCAAAAACAGTATAATCTGCTGTGGGTTCACAGATTTCTTAGACTCTGGAAAACTCTTGTACATCTGTGAGAGAATGAGAATGAAAAAGATGAATGATAACGCGTTTCTGGATTTAACATTTTTATCTTTCAGCAGTTTAAAGTTATAGTCTCCTGTAGTTTCTGGCTTGCATAGTTTTAGAGGAAAAGTTGGTGGTAAATTTTGTCCTTGTTTCTGAAAAAGTTTTGGAAACGGTACATCTGTAGCTTCCTGGCAGTTGTCCTTTGCCAGCTTACCGAGTTTTGCCTTATGCGTGTGTAAATTAGTATTTGGCTAAAGACAGAAGAGAGGACTCCTGTGCTGATTTCTGGAGCTCTTTTTCCTCTGAGCGGCTCTCTCCTCTCTACTCCGGCCTCGAGGTTTCAGTCACTTTCGCTCTGCTTATCTGGCCTCTCACCTCTGTGGGGCTGCTGTGCTCTTGTGGCTGTTCCTGCACAGTGGTCTGGAAAGCGGCCCCAGGCAGAAGAGGAGGGAAGTTACAGGCCAGCATACTGGTGTCCCTTTTCTTCCCCCAGGGGCTGCAGGCCTGATTTCTCTGTTGGCTCGTGTCTGGTAACAGCATCACGTTTCCTCCTCTTCCTCCTTACCGAAAGAGGGTAAATCTGACCCTAGTACTCCACCGTGCCGGCAGCAGAAGCCAGCTTTGTTAATTTTTAGAGTTGCTTCAAGAACTATTCTTTTAAAGGAATTGAACTCTATTTAATATATCCATATAGTGGGTAATATTGGACAGTTGACATATTTTTTCTCTAGGTAATCTAACTGTGGATCTGAGTTAAAACACAATAACAGCATTGGCAACAAAATATAAAAATAGTTCCAGGTTTCTCTCTGGACACCAACATCTGTGGATGCTCAAGTCCCTTATATAAAAAGGCATAGAACAGTCAGCCCTCTGTATCCAGGCGTTCTGTATTCGCAGATATGAAGGGCTGACACTAAGGGTAGAAAGCTTAGGTGGCAGTGGGGAGTAAGAAAGATACCTACCTATACCACCATCTGAGAGAACAGTGTAAGAAGTGGTGCTTTGAGAGACAAGATTTCATTTAAAGCAAGTGTGTTAGTCGCCCAGTTGTGTCCGACCTTTTGCAGTTCCATGGTCGGTAGCCCACCAGGCTCCTCTGTCCATGGACTTCTCCAGGCAGGCATACTGGAGTGGGTTGCCATGCCCTTCTCCTATTCAAAGCAAAATATCAAATAAATAAATAAATCAGATTATAGGGGAATTTGGAGCTGCAGTTACAGTGGCCCCATGCAGTGGTGTGGGAACGCTGAGGAGAAGTGGAGGCCTTTCTTGGCCAAGGTCAGAGAGGTATAGAACGCCTGTGGGGATGGTGATGAGCATTTGGTTGGGCATTATTTTTTTTTTATGAGGAATGAGAACCATGATGAATTTTGTCTTACCCTTTTCTGTGAGATGGTGGGCACTTGGCCCAGTTCCCAAAATAATGAGCCAACTGACCTGGAGCGACCTGACAGTAGCCTCAACTTGCCTGAAAGTTCAGGCGAGCTCTGAAACGTGGGTGATTTTTGTTCCAGTATTTTCAAGAGAAGGCGTTTGAGGATAGAAAGCCAGAGTGAAGAGGCAGAGAAAAGAGGGTAGCACCATAAAGAAAAATACATGGAAAATTTGTGCTGAAAGTGTGTTAATTAAAAACCCGAGTTATTTGATATGTGGATTTGTAGTAGTTAAACTCTGTCTGGGCGGATTACCCTTTGAACATAGCACATTTCTGGTATATCCCCAGTCCTTCCCCCATTTAGGATGCATTTAAGGAATGCAAATTCAATATTTGGTAAAATAGAGCAAGATCAGAATAAATAAAGATCACGTGCTATTTTGACTCTATTAAATGGATTTCCTCAGTTTCCATAGATAATTTGGAAACAGCTGTAGTTGGTCATCTCTTAAAATTATTTTAAGTGAATATGGTCCAGGTGAAGCCTTGTAAGTGTAGGGTAACAGACTTGCTTCTCTATATACATTTTTAAAGCTGCACAGATTCTGTGAGCTCCTTGTGAGTTTACAGATTTGGCACTGTTTATAACCAACTCCCTGTATTTGTGTGTATTCCTAAAGAGCTCCCCCTGTCTAAGATGTTGCCAGATTGGCCATCTGCTGCTGCTTCCCACCAGTCATTAGTCTTTCATCATGACTTAACCAAAGCAATTCTGCTCATTCCTGCTTGGGGGGGTTTCACATCAGGCCTCTCTGCCGAAACTGACTGAGTATCTTGTTGGTGGTCATTCTGAACATAGATTTCTAAACTGGCAGACTGCTTACTAGGATTTCATTGTTGATATATTCTCTAGCCACACAGACTTAGTGCAGAGATTAATTTTCCTGATTAATTTAACTCAAAATAAATTTGTTGGATATCTTTTATAAGTATGGCAATGTATAAGTACTTTGGGAAGCTTTTCAAAAAGTAATAAAGATTTTTTTCTATCCTCCAAGTGCCTATAGTTTATGAACAGGTAATATATATATGTTTGCCAAAGTCCTGCAGTTATAATTGCTAAGACAAAGTTAAAATGCTATAGGAGTTCAGGAATTCTAGGTAAGATTGTGATATGATCATGATATGCGATATGATGTCTCTCATTCTTCTTTTCCTGCTGAAATCCAGACAGAAGCAGAAAACGAAATCTAACTCAATACTTTCTAAAAGAAAATCATCTAAAACAAAGTGATGCAGAAAGATTAAAAGTTAAAAAATTCATGAACTTAAAAAAAAAGATTAGGAAATTGTAAAAGAAACCCAAGTATAATGGTAATATATGATATGGTAGAATTCAAGGCGTGAAACATTAAATAGAATAGAAAGGGTTTTTTTTTTATTGATAAATCCTGTTGGGAGACTTTAACATACTTACCTCTGAGAGTAAAGTATGCAGAGAATAAATAAGACCATAGGAAATGTTACAGATTTCTACAAGCTTGTCAGGAACTCCCGGTTTCATGGCTTAATCCAATATTTTTGTGAATCCCCCACTTTATTACTGTATGATCAGTTCTCTCCTAACTGCTGTGAGTCAGCCAGTATACAAGCTTTGGGTTCTTTGTTAGTTTCTGTTAGAAAGCCAATCCTAAATATTTTGTAAATTTAGTAAAGTTAACTATTATTCGTCGAGAATAAAACGAAATAGGAACACTTATTTTGAGTCTAAGATCTGACTTTTCACATATACACACCATCTCCCTATCCAGCCCTAACCCTGAAGAAGATACAAAAGTGAACTTAAAAGTGATGCAGTGTAGAGTTCCTCCAGAAAGCTAGAATGCACATTCCTCTATTCCTCCTGCTAAGTGCAGGTAAAAACCGTGGACATTATGAATAAAACAAACGTACGACTCTGAAAAATGAAGAGGGAAAGGTAGAGGGCTTAGGACCTCAGAACCCAAATAATAATATGACTGTGAAAGTACTGTATTGCCTCGTATGTTCTGGTGTGGGTATGGAGAAGCTGGCAGCCAGAAGGGTTTGGCACAAAGGCCTCAAGAAAGGTCTGTCCTCTTTAGCCAGGAATTAGGAAAGGGATAGCCTAGTGAGACAGAAAACTTTTAGACAGTAACCATTACACTCCAGCCAGATATACAGAAAAAAATCACCCTGGTTCGCAGAAGCCAAGTGAGGACCTAGGCTTTCATTCTTCTCAGTCATAACAAGCAACCCCTCCCTCCTGTGGTGTCAGTAGAGATGATGGACAGGTCAAGGGGACAGTGGGGATGGAGTAATAATGTGCTCTTCCCTGCCATGGCAGCATTACTGATGACCCTGGATTCCCAGCTTCACCCAGTGTAACAGGTCTCCTTTTCCCTTCCTCTCCCGTCATCCGTCAGCAGAATCTAGTGAGGAACCTGCACTTCCACCCTTGCCAGGCAGTAAAGAGATTGTATTCTTCTTCCCCCACCAGAGCAGAGGCAGAAGCAGCCTACTATAGCGAGATTTTAAATAAGGTCCATAGTGTCATAACAATACCCAGCTATGCAGGTTTCAGTCGGAAGTGTCATATCAAGAACCAGGAGTGTTTCAACTCAAGTCAAAAAAGAGAGTTAATACATACCAATGGCAAGATAACACAGATGTTATTCTAACAGATGTCAGAATATCTGACAAGGATTTTAAAGCAGCCACCGAGAAAATTTTTCAACATACAATATAAACACACTTGTAACAAATGAAAAAAATACAAATTCTCAACAGTTTTGATAAAATGAACCAATTACTTGGAAAGTACAAGCTATCACAACTCACACATCATGGTATAGGTAGTTTTAAATAGTGCTAAACTATTAAGGAAGTTAAATTTGTAATTTCAAAATGAGAACCAGACTTGAATGTTTTCATGAGAGCATTCTACCACATTCTTGAAGAATTCACACTATTTCTACACAGTATATATAAAATTAGGAAACCTTTACTAATTTCATTTTATGAAGCTAGTAATAACCTTGCTACCAAACTCAGACAAAGACAATACTAAAAATATACAAAACTGCAGACCAATATCCCTCATAAGTATAGATGCAAAAATTTCTTAAATTATGAGTAGAATATAATTCAAAAATAAATTAAAAAAATACACTATGACCAAGTGGACTTAGTTCCAGGAATGCAAAGTTGGCTCTGTATTTGAAAATTAGTCAGTATAATCAACCATACTAACAGGATAGTGAAGAAAAAATCACATAATTGTATCAGTTATTGCAGAAAAGGTTTTGACAAAGTTGAACACCATTCATGACTAAAGTTCTCAGAAAACTAGAAAAAGAGGGGAATTTCCTCAATTTGATAAAGAACATATGCGGAAAAGATAGAATTAAAGTTATACTTGATGAAAAGAATACTTTCCCCCCATGATTAGGAATAAGGTGGCAAGGATGTCCATTCTCACAGCTCGTTCAAGGTGAAGTTCTGGTCAGCACAGTAAGATGGGGAGACAGAGCGTACAGAATGGAAAGAGAAGTTAAACTGCTCCAGCTTGCCTATGCACTGGTCATATGTGTGGAAAATCCCGAGAAAGCTGTAAAAAGTGAGTTGAGCAATATCACAGATACAAGACTGGCAACCAGAAAATCTGTTTCTGTACTAAAGCAATGAACATGTAGAAACCAAAATAAAAATGCAATGCCATTTACAGTTGCTCAAAAGAAGAAATACTTAGATATGAATTTAATAAAACATTTATAGAACTTGTATACTAAAAATTATAAAATGCTGCTGGAAGAAATGTAAGAGCTAAATAAATGCAGAGGTATACTTTGTTTATAGGTTGGAAGACTCAGCATAGTATAGAAATCTGTTTCCCTAAAATGGGTACACAAGTTTAAAAAACTCCTATCAAAATCTCAGGAAGATTTTTTTCCTTTGGGAAGTTTATAAGTGTTTGATTTTTAAAATTTTTATTGTAAGTATATTTGATTTACAATGTTTCGCAGCATAATGTCTAGGTCCATCCAGCTTGCTGCAAACGGAGTCATTTTATTCTTTTTTATGGCTGAGTAATATCCTCTGTGTGTGTGGGGGGCGG
>SJYQ01096311.1:17420-144829 GCA_006410935.1 Redunca redunca | reverse complement strand
ATCCCATGGAGAAGGGAATGTCAACCCACTCCAGTATTCTTGCCTGGAAAATTCCATAGAGGAGCCGGGTAAGCTACAGTTGTGCGGTCACGGATCGTCGGGCATGACTGAGCAATTAACACACACAACAGGGTATATGGATGGCAGTAAGTGCATAAAAAGATGCCAGCATCCCTGACACTAGGAAATGCAAATCCGGATTATAATGAGATACCTCTACACACCTTTCAAGACCATTACATTTGAAAAATGACGATGCCGGGCTTCCCTAGTAGCTCAGCGGTAAAGAATCCACTGGCCAGTGCAGGCGACGTGGGTTCAGTCCCTGGTTTGGGAAGATCCCATATGCTGCGGAGCAAGTAAGCCCACGTACCACAGCTACTGAGCCTGTGCTCTAGAGACCTTGGGCCACAGCTGCTGAGGCCCGGGCACCCTGGAGCTCATGCTCAGAGACAAGCCCTGCAAGGAGGAGTTGGAGCAGCCCACCGGGAGCAGCCCCACTTGCTGCAGCTGGTGAAAGCCCAGCAGCAAGGAAGACTCAGCATAGCCCATAGGAAGATAGATAGATAAGTGTTTCAGAATGACGGCGCCACGTGCTGGCGTGGACGAAGATGACCTGGATCTCTTAAACACTGCTAGTAGGAATGTGAAGTGGTACAGCCACTCTGGAAAACAGTTTGGCCGTCTCTTATAAACTAAACGTTCTCTTATCATATGACCCGCTAGTGACACTCCTGGGCATCTGTCCCAGAAAAAGGGAAAACTGTCCATGTGAAAACATGCACGTGACTTTTCACAGCAACTTTATTTGTTACAACCAGAAACTGTTAACTAAAATGTCCTACGATAGCTGAATGATTAAACTTGTCTGTGTTGTGTCCATACTGGGGAATCTTAATCTATAAAAAAGGAATGTAATATATGCAACGACTTGGATAGATCTTAAAGTGTACTCTGCTGAGTTAAAAAAACAGTGTCAAAAAATAGCTGTCTGGTTCCATTTATATAAACATTCTTGAAATGACAGAATTATAGAAATGGAGAACAGATGACTAACTGGTTAGTTGTTGCCTGAGATGAGGGGTAGAGGGTGGAGAGGGAGGTCAGTCGACTAAAGGATAGCCTTTGTGATAAGGGTATAATTCTGCATGCTGACCATGGTGGTGATGGCTACGCAGATCTACACACGATAACATGGTACAGAAATATACATACTGTACCAAAGTCAGTTTCCTGGTTTTGGTTTTATATTTGTAGCTCAGTAAGATGTACTCTTTGGAAGAACTGGGTGTAGAGCATATGGGACTTCTTTGTGCTACCTTTGCAACTTCCTGTGAATTCAAAATTATTTCAAAATAAAAAGTTAGAAAGAAATCCTAGGTAAAACATTAGGTGAAAAATTCTCAGAGAAAATAAAAAACCTAATGGCACAGAATCTCTGAGAAGTTAATTGTGTGACACAAACTGGCTTTCATCCAGAGGGTGATTTTGAAACCTGGCAAACTTACGTTTCCTTTCCTCAGCCTCAGGAAGCATTGAGAAACTTTGAGGAATAATAAGTCTTTCTGAGATGATAAATCTAATAAGTTGTCCTCTTACCCTAAAAGCTCAGCCTCAGAGGATTGAACTGGAAACCCACCCCACCAATCCCACCATTCTTCAATACTGCAAAGAAAATTGATTTTTCTCTATGCTTCTCAGTTTTAATATGCATTCGAATCACCTGGAGGGTTGCTCAAATATAGCAGACATCCACAGGGCTTGCAAGTCATGGGTATGGGACAGGGCCTGCGGATTCATATTCTAACAAGTTCCCAGGTCACAGTGATTTTCCTGTTTGGAAACCACACTATGAAAATTATTGGTGTAGATATGTGGGGGCAAGATCATTGTTGAGCTCATTTTGAACAAACGGTGGTTGCTCATGTGGTTTGCAGTTTGATTTCAATACCCCCTTGGTGGTCTAATAAAATTTCCCTGAGATAATTTAATTTGGTACCTCCCTAATGGTAGTGATCATATATTTGCACTGAGTCTCAGTAGCTCTTGGTAGAAGCAAATATGGATTCTTATAAGAGAAACTCATATCTATCCCAGGGCTGAAAGCTTTCCCAGATATAAAATTCCAAGTTAGTAGAGCAACTGACAGTTGAAAGTTCAAGCGAAAGAAAACCAAGTACCAGGAGCAGGAGTCATCAGGAGACCAGCTAGGAAGTAAGAATAATCAGACGTAGAATATAAAATAACTGCTTCGTAAGTTTATAGACATGTTAAAATATATTCCAAGTTTAAGAAACTATAAAACTATCACAAAAGATTTTTTAAAGCAGCTAGAATTTAACAGAATTTAAAATTCTAATTGAATCTAACTAATTGAAACTTTTAGAAAATCCTCAGTAATTGGATATAACCATACATGTAAACCTGAAGAAGAGAATCATGGACTGAAAGAAACATAAGGAATTATCCTGCATGTTTCAGGAGAAACAGATGAAAACTGTGAAAGAGAAGTTGAGAGCCATCCAAGAATATCTAGATAATTACTTGAATGGCCTTCTGTAAGAGAGACTAGAGACAGACAACAGTTGAAAAGATAATGGTTTTGTACAACTTTTGGGCAATGCTAACCTGTGCATTCAAGAACCACAGGAACCCAAACTGGGTAAATAAAAGGAAATTCTCAGCTTTGTTTCAGTGGAGCAGAAGATCAAAGACAAAGAAAAGACCTTAAAATTATCTAGAGAGGGAAGAGAGGTTTACCTTCAAAGGAGTTACACTCAGAAGTCATTGAAACATAAATAAAAAGAAAAAAAATCTAGAATTCTACACCAAGGGAAAAGGGGAAATTCAGACACTTCAGATAGATGGGAATTCTTCACTAAAGGAACTTTTGAAGAATGTACTCTAGGCGGGGGGAAAGTGATTCTCGGATGAAAGTCCTGAAATGTAAGACGTCATGAGAAGCACGTGAAGTAGGAAGTGGTTTAATAAGTCTAAACAGATAATGATTTTATAAAACAGTGGTCATGGCTCATGGGCTTTGAAAAATGGAATTAATATATATGCTAATAATAACATATAAGTCAGAGAAGGGTGAATAACATTACGTATTCTAAGGTACTTGTTGGTAAGAGGAGTAAAGATATACAACTTTTCAGATTCTAAGTTAATCAGCATGCATGTTATATGAAGTTAGCAACTGAAAAGTACTGAAGGAATGACTTCTGATAGTATAGAAAATGGGGTAAGGGAAAACTGTGAAATCCATAAGAAGAAAAGCAACAAGCGAAAACATTAATAGTTCACAGAATAAGTAGAGAATATAAAGTGGTGGACATAAATCCAAACGTATCAGTAACTACACTAAGTATAAAATGCAGTAAGCCATTAGTTTCAAATGTCGGGCTAAATTTTAAAAATTCAGCTATGTAGTTTACCAACCCCCCCACCCCCCAGAGAGGAGAGAGTATAAGAAGGTTGAAAATTGGAAAAAGATGCATCCTGCAAGCATTGATACTGTTACAAATTTTTAAGGGAAAAGGAGTTACTAGAGATAAATTGAGTTGTTACACACTAAGAGATACAATTTAATAGGGAAATAAAACAGTTATAAATTTTACATACCTAATAAAGTGATCCCAAAATATGTAAGCCAAAAAGAAATACAAGGAGGAAAAAAGACAAATCCATGAGCATAGCTTGAGAGTTTTCAGCTTTCTCATTAACTGATAAACAAGAAGACAAAACACTGACCTAAAACTTGCTTATAGTCCCCTTCACCTGTCCTGTATCTGTAGCATCTCGTCGCATCCATGTTTTCACCACTGATATGGAGGGCGTTGTGCTTGCTTTCTTATACTTTTTCATAGTCTCACCAGAGGTCTATCACACTCATCTGTCTTTTTTGGGTCATTTTTCAGGAATTTAAAGTGCATATAGCATGAAATTTACTGCTCGTCACATTCAGTGCGTTCACAGTGCTGTGTAGCCAGCATCAGTATATTGTTCAGAACATTTGACCTCTCCGAAAGGAAGCCCTGTGCCCGTTACGCAGTCACCCCTCAGCCTCCCAACTCCAGCTCCTGGCACCCATTAATCTACTTTTTCTCTGTGTGGATTTGCCTGTTTTGGATATTTCACATAAATGCAGCCATTCAGTAACTTTTTTTCACTTTGCATAAAAATGCCCTTTTATGACTGGGGCTTTGTTCACTTACCTGTCTGTTTCCAGTTAGGTCATTCATGTTGTGATATCAGTAATATCAGTACATTGTTCTCTCTATGTCAGAACAGTACTTCATTTTATATACGTATATATAATAGAAACATTCTTGTTTATTCTTTAAGCAGTTGATGGACATTTGGGCTGTTTCCAGCTTTGGCTGCTGTGAGTTAGTGCTACTATGAATGTGGGTGCCCCCGATTTTGTCTGAGTGCCTATTTTCAGTCCTTTGAGATATATTCCCAGGACTGGAATTGCTAGGTCGTATGAAAAGTCTGTGTTTAATTTATTGAGGCTGTAGCCAGACTTTTTCACAGTAGTCGCACCATTTTATATTCCTACCAGCAATGCGCAGGTGTTTAATTTTCTCCACACCCTTGCAGTGAACCCTTGTCACTGTCTGTCTGGTTGATAAAGCCAGCCATCCTGGTGGGTCTCACCGCTTTGATTTCATTTGCCTGATTGTTAATGATGTTTAGGAATGTTAATAATGCTGAATATCTTTTCAAGTGCTTACTGGCCTCTGAATGTCTTATTTGGAGAATGTTTTTGCCCGTTTTTTGATTAGGTTGTTTATTTTTATGTTTTTGAATTGTATGAGTTCTTTATTTATTCTGAATCCTGGACCTCTGTCAGATATGAGTTGCAGATATTTCTCCTGTTTTAGAAATTGTCTTTTTAACTGTCTTGATAATACCCTTTGATGTTTTAATTTTGGTGAAGCTCAGCTCATTCTTCTTTGCCCTTTTGTTTCTTGTGCTTTTGGTGTCATATCTAAAACCTCATTGCTAAGTCCAGAGTCAAGAAGACAAAATTTAAAATATCTGCATGCAACAGTAATTATAAACAAAAACTACTAAAAGTGATATGTGTAATTAATGAAAAAAGATATTAAAACTTGTGGGATAAACTTATACAGTATATTGATGGAAAGCTATATCCTTAAAATGCACTTTAACAGAATTAACTTTACTTTTTCTTTTACCCACTAGATGGCTCAAGTGCGCTACTTTGGCAACTCATATAGACATCTGTGTGTTTTGCCTGTGATTTCTGCTTTCTGGTTCAGTTCAGTTCATTCGCTCAGTTGTGTCTGACTCTTTGCGACCCCATGGAGTGCAGCATGCCAGGCTTCCCTGTCCATTGCCAGCTCCCGGAGCTTGCTCAAACTCATGTCTATCAAGTCAGTGTTGCCATCCAGCCATCTCGTCCACTGTGCTCTGTCGTCCCCTTCTCTTGCTTTCAGTCTTTCCCAGCATCAGGGTCTTTTCCAGTGAGTCAGTTCTTCACATCAAGTGGCTGAAGTATTGAAGCTTCAGCATCAGTCCTTCCAATGAATATTCCGGACTGATTTCCTTTAGGACTGACTGGTTTGATCTTGAAGTCCAAGGGACTCTCAAGAGTATTGCAGTCCAAGGGACTCTCAAGAGTCTTGTAATCCAAGGGACTCTGAAGAGTCTTTTCCAGCACCACAGATCAAAAGCATCAATTCTTCGACACTCACCTTTCTTTATGGTCCAACTCTCACATCCATACATGACCACTGGAAAAACCATAGCTTTGACTAGACGGACCTTTGTTGGCAAAATAATGTCTCTGCTTTTTAATATGCTGTCTAGGTTTGTCATAGCTTTTCTTCCAAGGAGCGAGTGTCTTAATTACATGGCTGCAGTCATCATCAGCGGTAATTCTGTGAAAGTCACTCAGTTGTGTCTGGCTCCTTGAGACCCCATGGACTATATAGTCCATGAAATTCTCCAGGCCATAATACTGGAGTTGGTGGCTGTTCCTTTCTCCAGGTGATCTTCCTAACCCAGGGATCGAACCCAGGTCTCCCGCATTGCAGGTGGATTCTTTACCATCTGAGCCAGCAGGGAAGCCCAAGGATACTGGAGTAGATAGCCAATCCCTTCTCTTGCGAATCTTCCCAACCCAGGAACCGAACTGGGGTCTTCTGCATTGCAGGCAGATTCTTTACCAGCTGAGCTATCAAAGAAGCCCCTACAGTAATTTTGGAGCCCAAGGAAATAAAATCCGTCACTGTTTCCATTTTTCCCCATCTATTTGCCATGGAGTAATGGGACCAGATGCCATGGTCTTTGTGTTTTCAGTGTTGAGTTTTGAGCCAGGGTTCTCACTCTCCTCTTTCAGTTTCATCAGGAGGCTCTTCGGTTCCTCTCTGCTCTCTGCCGTAAGGGTGGTGTCATCTGCATGTCCGGGTTACTGATAGCTTTCCCTGCTCTTAATTCCAGCTTGTCCTTCATCCAGCCTGGCATTTCACATTATGCACTCTGCATGTAAGTTAAATAAGCACGGTGACAATACACAAGTTTGACATACTCCTAGAGTTTGAATACTCATTGAATATCCACACTGATATGATTAAGAGGCAGTTGAGAATATAGGAGGGGGGTCAGGGCTGAATTGAGAATTCATAGCTGAAGCTATGAATTTACCAAGGAAGGGTAATATATAGGATGATATGGTCACCTTTGGTACTGTGTATGTTTAAGGAGTGGAAATTGGGAGCAGAGAAAAGGTGTTTGCAACATTTGAGCAATTTGCAGAGAAACTTATGTTAAGAAGGAGTTGATGAATGGGCCAGTGGATTTGGGAACTCTTGAGTGGCTCTCCAGAGGGGTCTAAGAAATAATGGAACGTGAAAGGAGGTTGTAAAGATGTGAGGGTTATCTGTGACTTTTTGGCAGCCTTGGCAACTGTGACTTATTGCCAATGAATGATGCGTCTTATATGCGATTTTTAAAATCTCTCCAGGAAATGACATTTAAAAAACATAACTTTGCTTTAACGTTTTTTATTAGCCGGCTTCTGGCTTTCTGAAATGGAGTACACTGATCATTTACTTTTTTAAGGCCTCAGGAGTGTCATAATTAGTGATTGTTACACATCACTACTGTACCTGAGCCTTTTGAGCACTGTTAGGACTTGTTCTTAATACTGAGTGCTTGAAATGTGCCTTGTTTTTTGAGGCCTTCTTCTCTAGGTCATTTGACATAATTACTCAAGGGTATTTTTCCTTCAAAGTACTTCACTGTATTATAGTTTAAAACTGTTAAGAGAGAGAGCTGTTTAGGAAAAATAAATATACTTAAAGTAGTTAACACTGTTAACATTTATGAATCAGAAAATTCCAAACCCCAAAAAGCAAATTATTTTATCACTTCTGCCATTTGGTGTGTTGGACAAAACATGTTATATTTAAATTGTCTTCTGAGTGACTAGATGAGATTTTTCTGTATGTAGATTATTGTACTACTCCAGAAAGTCAGGGAGTCTGAGAGGGAAGATGAGAAACATTGAATACCTACTCTAGATTTATGTGGGGAAAATTTTTGTGTTTAGTCTCAGGCTTTTGTTGCTGTTACTGTGTTAGTGAAAAAAGGAGATTTTATGGCCTAAGCTGTAGGTCTCATCCAGTGAAGGGCAACTTGCAAATAAGATAGAACTTAAACCTTGAATGTTTCTGAGTGATGGATTATAGTTTTGTAGATGAACAATTAAACCTTCTTACTAAGGTTGCAGATCTTCAACTTCGATTTGTCATACCTGGTTAAGGTATCAAATGGAAGTGTTGTTTTTCTCCCCATCTGAAACATGCTGTAATGTACTCTGAAATTCGGGGTTTTGTTGTTTTGTCCTGCTGGGAACATGCATATTTAATTACCGAACACTGTTTGTCATGGGATCATTTTCTTCTAACACCTACCTAGCACTTAAAAAAAAAATCTGATTATAATTTCATTGCTGGCAAGATAAACCTTGTGGTAATTATATGTGGAATTAACTAACATGAATAAAATTCACTGTAAGATGCCTCTGGGATACTTCTTATTTGCTGTTCCCAATTTGTGGTTTTTGAAAGTATCTCTGGTGGTGGTTGAATGTGATCAACATTTTCTTCTCTTGTGAACCTGAAAATCTTACTGCTAAAAGAGTTGGCAAAAGTTATGAGAAAATGTCAGGCATTTGACTCTTTCTCAAGGAGTATTTTGTATGCCCAGTTTTTGGATAGTGGAAGAATTTGCCCAGGTACTGCATTGTACATAGGTGCCCTTAAAACTGAGTATTCTTTCTTGTATAAGAACTCATAAAAATGTTACAGGAATTTACATGTATGAATTTTTTAACATTAAAATGAAAATACCTTTTGAAAACCTTGGGAAATAGTATATTCTTACAAGTTAGGTCACCTATTTTTATTTAATTGAATGTCATTGAGAATATTGGTGTTGCATTGTAGCCACTAACATTAATAATCCAGAGAGAGTTGAGACAGTTGAGAACTCCAGAACCAGTTTCCTAATATTCTGAGGTTTTTGCCATTTTGCAAACAAAGTGATTTTTAAAAATTTTGGATACCATCTAACTGAAATGTTGATAACCATTTCATAACCATTTTGGATTCCGTTACATAAAGTTACCATCATTTGTTTAAAAAGTAACCAGACACATATAACTTTACTGATGAGGACAGTGCTATAAAGTCATTCTTAAAAAATTATTCATTTTTAATTGGAGGATAACTGCTTTACAATATTGTGTTGGTTTCTGTCGTTTATCAACATGCTATAAAGTCTTGAGGTCTTTAATAAGTTACTTGAAGGTGTAAAATCTTGGAAACTAATTAGGAGGTTTCCACATAGCTGCCTCTGTTTTAGCTAGTCATCCTCAAAACACAAACACTGTGAAGGGACACCTGTCTGAGCATTATTTGGAGCGAAATGAACCTGCTCAAGCAGACGCATCCAAGATGTGTGTATACAGTGACACATTCCTCAGCCATTAAAAAGAATGAAATAATGCCATTCGCAGCAGCATGATGGACCTAGAGATTATCATATTAAGTGAAGTGAGCCAGAGAAAGACAAGTATCACATGATACCATTTATATATGCAGTCTAAAAAAATAAATACTAATTAAACTAATTTACAAAACAGAAATAGACTGAAGATATCTGGATCACTTTGCTGTACACCTGAAACTTACACAGCATTGTAAATCAATTTCAATCTTTAAAAATTATACATACAAAAAATAATTAAATCTGTTTTATGGATAGGCCTTAGAAAATCCAATTGCAGAAGTACGAACCATGGAGGGCGTAAGGGAGGTTCAAGAGGGAGGGGATATGTGTATGCTTATGACTGATTCACACTGCTCTACAGCAAACACCAACACAGCATTGTAAAACAATTATCTTCAATTTAAAAATAAATTTTAAAAAATGTTCAAACCAGGCCTCTTTGTGGATAGGAGTCAGATTCTCTTAACAGAAGGAATTGATAGTGGCCTGTTCACAAAAGTGCTCTCTTGGCTGGAATCATTTCTTTCTGCAATCAAGGGTAGCTGAAAGAATGATAACTACCCTGATGATTAAACAATTTACTCTCTACTTTTTTACAAAGGATCCCTAAGAGTAGATCCTAACCTCTTCTTGGTAAGAAAGTAGTGCCTACGGAGAATGAAGGAAAAGTAAGAGACTCAAATTTAGAGGGGCATTATTTCAGCCCTCACTTAGGCTCTTACTTTAATAAAGTCTGAGTCAGATGAATCAGTTTTATGATCCTAACTTTTTCATGGAAGCTTCATTATCTTAATGCTTATGGTAGTGACATTTCATCATACATGAATTTAGTTTGTTTTTTTTTTCAAGTTTGTTTATTTATTTATTTAAACTAGTACCTGTTTATTGTAAATCAAAACATTATCACAAATAAGATTACCTGTACTTGAGAGTATACATGTTTCAATGCCATTCTCCCATCTCATCCCACCGTCTCCCTCTCTCTCCCCCACAGAGTCCAAAAGTTCACTCTGTAGATCTGAGTCTCTTTTGTTGTCTCGCATACAGGGTCATCATCCCCATCTTTCTAAATTCCATATATATGCGTTAGTATACTATATTGGTGTTTTTCTTTCTGGCTTGCTTCACTCTGTATAATCGGCTCCAGTTTTAACTTTGGAATATCCAGCTATGCGTATCTTGCAGATAGATGACAATTTAAATTGTACAAACAATTAAAATTTAAACAATTTAAATTCTGTCCATCTCAGTGAACTTACTAGGCTCTTGGAGGCAGGTATCTACTGTTTTATTAGTTCCTTTATGTCTCCCATAGGGAGGGTGAGCATCTTGTGTCTATTGTGGCCTTAAATGTCATTGTTCTTAAAGTTATCATTATATTAAGATTTAAGGAATTTTCTGAAAGCCATATCTTATCTTTCCCATTGTATTGTTTTCCTCTATTTCTTTGTATTGTTCACTTAGGAAGGCGTTCTAATCTCTTCTTGCTGTTCTTAGAAACTCTGCATTCAGGTGGGTATATCTTTCCTTTTCTCCTTTGCCTTTCACTTCTTTTCACAGCTATTTGTAAGTCCTCCTCAGATAACCATTTGACCTTTCTGCATTTTTTTCTCTTGGGTATGGTTTTGATCACCTCCTCCTGCACAGTGTTAACCTCTGTCGATAGGCACTCTATCAGATCTTATCCCTTGAATCTATTTGTCACTTCCACTGTGTAATCATAAGGGATTTGATTTAGGTCATACCTGAATGGCCTAGTGGTTTTCCCTACTTTCTTCAATGTAAGTCTGAATTTTACAGTAAGGAGTTCATGATCTGAGCCACAATCAGCTCCCAGTCTTGTTTTTGCTGACTGTATAGAGCTTCTCCATCTTTGGCTGCAAAGAATATAATCAGTCTGATTTCAGTATTGACCATCTGGTGATGTCCATGTGTAGAGTCGTCTCTCGTGTTGTTGGAAGAGGGTGTTTGCTGCTGTGACCAGTGTGTTCTCTGGCAAAACTCTGTTAGCCTTTGTCCTGCTTCATTCTGTACTCTAAGGCCAAACTTGCCTGTTACTCCAGGTATCTCTTGACTTCCTACTTTTGCATTCCAGTCCCCTATGATGAAAAGAACATCTTTTTTTGATGTTAGTTCTAAAAGGTCTTGTAGGTCTTCATAGATCCATTCAACTTCAGCTTTTTCGGCATTAGTGGTTGGGGCATAGACTTGGATTACCGTGATATTGAAGGACCCCAGGCAAGGAAGCCATCTAAGTGCCCGAATGGGCAGAGCTATGGAGAAAAACTGACCAAAGAGGCCTTCTGATCCCCAGCTACAAGAGGCTCGGAAAAAAAAGCTGATAGGACCATAACTCCTGCGGGGGAGGCAGTCCGTTTCCCTGCACACTTAGGGCTGCCAGGGTCCCTGCAAGCCAAGCAGCTGAGCCACCTTCACACTCAAGCCTCACTGGGTAAAGTGAGAGTTGTTCTGATAGATATAATTTTTGGTTTCCCGGGTCAGTCTTTCTCACCGGGCAGAGCTTCCTCAAGCAAAAAATATTTTGTGCCTGTGTATGCGGGGTTGCTTCAGTAGAAAGTGTCCGACTGCTTGCAGCCCTGTAGACTGTGGCCCCTCTGTCGGGGAGGGGGTTTCTCCAGGCAGGAATGCTGGAGCGTATTGGCCAGTACTGGTTGCCATACCCTTCTGGAGCACTATATTTCAGCTGCCCTAGCCGCCAGCTCCCTTGAGTCCCTGGTTCTGCCAGAACCCCTGTGGCCCAACCAGCTGCACCACCTCCACACCTGACCCTCACAGGGGTAAACCCAAGTCCTCCAGGGTGGCCTCTGGGGCAAACCCCAGTGGACAACCCACATGCAGAGGTGGAGATAAAACCACAATTGAAACCCAGGGGCAATGTGACTAAGGAATAAGACTCAAAACCCTCCTACCAGCTGTACAAGCTGCAGATTAAATCCACATGATCAACTAGGCAGACTCTGTGTCTATGGAACATATAAAAGGTCATTGAGAGCTCCCACAGAAGAAAACGCACTAGTTCTGATAGCTGTGGACACTGGAGGCAAGAACACAGAGGCACAAGACCAGATTAGAGTCTGAGCTGCCCCCACAGCAGGTCCAGAGATCAGCACAGTGTTAAAGAGTGCATCTTAGCGGGGTGAAGTGGACTGTGACTCGCAGTGAGGGAAAGGACTCTTGACAGCAGTGACTCTAGAAAAACATTTATTATTCTTATGTTTTAACTTGTTCTGTAGATTCTTTTGGGTTTTCTTTCTTAAGCCCCCCACACTCCGTTGTGGTTGTCAATTTTATTGTCACTATGAAATCTAATTAAACTTTTGAGCTTTTTTTTTTCCCTCAGTCACATTTTTTATTGTTGCTATAAACCTCTGCCTCTGTGTTGAGCTTTTGCACTTCTGGGCAGTTTTGTTTTGCTTTTTCTTTTCTCTTTTTAAAATTTTTTAAACCTATTCTTATTTTTTCTACATTTATTCTTTTGTTTGCTTTTCCTACTGTTTTTTCCCCTTACAGTTAATCTTTAGTATGTATAATCTTCTTTATCTACTTCTATTTAACTTTGAATATCCTTTCTTTCTTTTCTTTCCTTCCTTTAGTCTCAACATATTTGTTAGTTTTATTTTCATTGCTTTATTCCCCAGTTAACACCTTGCTTTAGTTTTGTTTTCCAGTCTGTGCTTCGGTTAGTTTTGTTCTGGTAGACATAATTTTCGGTTTCCTTTGTTCGCCAGGTCAGTCTTTCTTTTCTTTCTTTCCTTTCCTCTCAGCATATTTGTTAGTTTCATTTTCATTGCTTTATTACTCAATTGGCACCTTGCTTTAATTTTGTTTTCCAACTTGTGCTTTAGCTATTTTTGTTATGGTAGATACAAGTTTTGGTTTCCTTTGTTTGCCGGGTCAATCTGTGGTACTTTAATTTTGTTGGACTGTTTTGACTTTGCTCATGGGTCAGTATGTATATGTGTGACAGTGAAGTTGCTCAGTCATGTCCGACTCTCTGCAACCCCATGGACTGTAGCCTACCAGGCTTCTCCATCCATGGGATTTTCCAGGCAAGAGTACTGGAGTGGGGTGCCATTGCCTTCTCCAGGGGATCTTTCCAACCCTAGGATTGAACCCAGGTCTCACATTGCAGGCAGACGCTTTACCATCTAAGCCACCAGGAAGCCCATGTATGTGTGTATATTCCATTATTTTAATTTTTATTTTCCTGACTGTAACTGCCATTTCTCTGGGGTTCATCTTTGATTTCTCATTTTGGGATATTTGTTTTAATCTCATTTAATGCCATAACAAACCATTTGTGGAATCTTTGTTCCTAATCAAAGATCAAGCCCTGAGCCTTTGGAGTGGGAGCACTGACTCCAAAACACTAGACTGCAAGAGAACTAACCCTAGGGAGTATCAGATAGTGAGAACTCACACAAAGGAAACCACTAGAATATAAGACCCAGTATCACCCAGCCACCAATAGCACCCTGTGCAGGACAAGTCATCAAAACAACAAACAAAACAAAAATACAAACACAGTCATCAGCAGAGGATTACCACCTCACTCCGCCCTGCCCATCAGAGGAAAAACAAACAAAAACTCAGCACAACCTCACTCTGTAAGAAGCTTACACAAACCACTGGACCAACCTTAGAGTGCAGAAACCAAAAGAAAGAAAGAAAATTCAACCTGGAAGCCAGGGGGAAAAGAGACCTCAAACACAGTAAGTTAAAAATAATAATAAAAAGTGGATAAATACTACACAAATGAAGGAACAAACTAGAAACACAGAAGTACAAATAAATGAAGAGGAAATGGGCAATGAAAAAGAACTCAGAATAATGATAGTAAAGATGATCAAAAACCTTGAAAGCAAAATGGAGAAAAATGCAAGAATCAGTTAACAAAGACCTACAAGAATTAAAGAATAAACATGCAGAGACAAAGCAACACAATTACTGAAATTAAAAATACTCCAGAAAGAATCACGAGCAGAAAATCTGAAGCAGAAGAATGAATCTGTGAGCTGGAAGATAAAATGATGGAAATAACTTCTGAAGAGCAGAATAAAGTAAAAAGAATGAAAAGAACTGAGGATAGTAGCCTCAGAGACCTCTGGGACAATATCAATGCAGGCTTCCCTGGTGGCTCAGAGGGTAAAGCGGCTGCATGCAGTGTGGGAGACCTGGGTTCGATCCCTGGGTCGGGAAGTTCCCCTGGAGAAGGAAATGGCAACCCACTCCAGTATCCTTGCCTGGAGAATCCCATGGGTGGAAGAGCCTGGTGGGCTACAGTCCACGGGGTCGCAGAATCAGACATGGCTGAGCAAGCTCACTTCACTTCACTTCAGAAGAAGAGAAAAAGAAAGGGTATGAGAAAATTTTTGAAGAGATTATAATCGAAAATTTCCCCAACATGAAAAAGGAAACAGTCAATCAAGTCCAAAGGCACAAAGAGTCCCATACAGGATAAACCC
Organism: Redunca redunca; assembly: GCA_006410935.1. Classification (NCBI taxonomy): domain Eukaryota; kingdom Metazoa; phylum Chordata; class Mammalia; order Artiodactyla; family Bovidae; genus Redunca; species Redunca redunca. The sequence goes on along the minus strand of SJYQ01096311.1, from coordinate 130,295 downwards.
AGGGAGAAACTGCCAAGACACATACTAATCAAACTAACAAAGACTAAACACAAAGAAAGAATAGTAAAAGCAGCAAGGGAGAAGCAACAAGTAACATACAAGGGAAACCCCATACGTTTAACAGCTGATCTTTCAGCAGAAACTCTGCAGGCCAGAAGGGAATGGCAGGATATATTTAAAGTACTGAAAGGGGGAAATCTATAACCAAGATTACTATACCCAGCAAGGATCTCATTCAGAATTGATGGAGAAGTCAAAAGCTTTTCAGACAAGCAGAAGTTAAGAGAATTTGATACCACCAAACCAGCTTTACAGCAAATGTTAAAGGGACTTATATAGTCAAGAAATACAAGAGAAGAAAAAGGATCTGCAAAATCAACCCCAGACAATTAAGAAAATAGCAATAGGAACATATATATCAATAATTACTTTAAATGTAAATGGATTAAATGTCCCAACCAAAAGATACAGACTGGCTGAATAGATACAAAAATAAGAAGCATATATATGCTGTCTATAAGAAACCCACCTCATATCTAAAGACACATATAGATTGAAAGTGAGAGGATAGAAAAATATATTCCATGCAAATGGTAAGCAAAAGAAAGCTGGAGTAACAATCATCTTATCAGACAAAATAGACTTTAAATAAAGAAGATTACAAGAGATAAGGAAGAACACTACATAATGATCAAGGGATCAATCCAAGAGGAAGACATAACAGTTGTAAATATCTCTGCACCCAACATAGGAGTGAGCGTCTCAATACATAAGACAAACACTAACAGACATAAAAGGAGAAATAAACAGTAACACAAAAATAGCAAGAGACTTTAACACCCCACTCACGCCAGTGGACAGATCATCAAAGCAGAAGATTAATAAGGAAATGCAAGTCTTAAATCATACATTAGACTACATGGATTTCATTGATATCCTCAGGACATTCCATCCAAATGAAGAAGAATATACCTATTCTCAAGTGTGCATGGAACATTCTCCAGGATAGACCACATCTTGGGTCACAAATCAAACCTCAGTAAATTTAAGAAAATTGAAATCGTTCAAGCATCTTTTCCGACCACAATGCTGTGAGACTAGATATTGATTACAAGTAAAAAACTGTAAGAAACACAAACACATGGAGATTAAACAACACATTTCTAAATAACCAACAGGTTGCTGAAGAAATCAAAAGGGAAATAAAAAAAAAATTTAGAAACAAGTGGCAGTGAAAACACAACTCAAAACCTATGGGATGAAGCAAAAGCAGTTCTAAGAGGGAAGTTTATAGCAGTACAATCCTACCTCAAGAAACAAGAAAAACATCAAATAGACAACTTAACCTTACACCTAAAACAACTGGAAAAAGAAGAATAAAAAAAAATTAATAGAAGGAAAGAAATCATAAAGATCTGAACAGAAATAAATGAAAAAGAAATGAAAGAAATAATAGTAAAGATTAATAAAACTAAAAGCTGGTTCTTTGAGAAGATAAACAAAACTGACAAACTTTTAGCCAGACTCATCAAGGGAAAAAGAGAGAAGAGTCAAATCAACAAAATCAGAAGTGAAAAAGGAGAGGTTACAGCAGACAGTGCAGAAATACAGAGGATTATAGGAGACTGTTGTGAACAACTATACGGCAATAAATGGATAACCTGGAAGAAATGGATGGATTCTTAGAAAAGTTCAATCTTCCAAGACTGAACCAGGAAGAAATAGAAATTATGAACAACCCAATTACAACCACTGAAATTGAAGCTGCGATAAAAAAAAATCTCCCAAAAAACAAAGTCCAGGACCAAATGACTTCACAGGACAATTCTAGCAAACATTTAGAGACGGGCTAATGCCTGTCCTTCTAAAAGCCTTTCAGAAAATTGCAGAGGAAAGAACACTTCTAAACTTATTGTATGAAGCCACCATAACCCTGATGCCAAAACCAAACAGACAACACAGAAAAAGAAAACTACAGGGCAGTATCATTGATGAACGTAGATGCAAAAATCCTCAACAAAATTTCAGCAGACAGAATTCAGTAACACATCAAAAAGCTCATACACCATGATCAAGTTGAATTTATTCCAGGAATGCAAGGATTCTTCAATATATGCAAATCAATCAATGTGATACACCGCATTAACAAACTGAAAGATAAAAACCGTATGATCATCTCAATGGATGCAGAAAAAGCCTTTAGCAAAATTCAGCACCCATTTATGACTAAAACTCTTCAAAAAATGGGCATAGAAGGAACCTCCTTCAACATAGTAAAGCCCATATATTATAAGCCTACAGCAAACATTATTCTCAATGGTGAAAAACTGAAAGCATTCACCCTAAGATCAGTAACAAGACAAGGACATCCACTTTCACCACTGTTAATTCAACATAGTTCTGGAAGTCCTAATTACAGCAATCAGAGAAGGAAAAGAAATAAAAGGAATCCAGATCAGAAAGAAGAAGTAAAGCTCTCACTGTTTGTACATGACATGATACTGTACATAGAAAACCCTAAAGACCACATGAGAAAATTACTAGAACTAATCAGTGAATTTCGCAAAGTTGCAGGATACAAAATCAATACACAGGAATACTTGCATTTCTATATGCTAACTAAGATGGACTGGAATGGGGGAATTTAACTCAGATGACCATTATATCTACTACTGTGGGCAGGAATCCCTTAGAAGAAATGGAGTAGCCATCATAGTTAACAAAAGAGTCCAAAATGAAGTACTTGGATGCACTCTCAAAAACGACAGAATGATCTCGGTTTGTTTCCAAGGCAAACCATTCAATATCACAGTAATCCAAGTCCATGCCCTGACCAGTAACACTGAAGAAGCTGAAGTTGAACGGTTCTATGAAGACCTACAAGACCTTCTAGATCTAACACCCAAAAAAGATGTCCTTTTCATTATAGGGGACTGGAATGCAAAAGTAGAAAGTCAAGAAACACCTGGGGTAACTGTCAAATTTGGCCTTGGAATGCGGAATGAAGCAGGGCAAAGACTAATAGAGTTTTGTCAAGAAAATGCACTGGTCATAGCAAACACCCTCTTCCAACAACACAAGAGAAGACTCTACACATGGACATCACCAGATGGTCGACACCGAAAGCAGATTGATTATATTCTTTGCAGCCAAAGAAGAAGCAGCTCAATACAGTTAGCAAAAACAAGACCGGGAGCTGACTGTGGCTCAGATCATGAATTTGCCAAATTCAGACTGAAATTGAAGAAGTGGAGAAAACCACAAGACTATTCTGGTGTGACCTAAATCAAATCCCTTATGACTATACAGTGGAAGTGAGAAATAGATTTAAGGGACTAGATCTGATAGACAGAGTGCCTGATGAACTATGGATGGAGGTTCAATAGTTCATCGACATTGTACAGGACACAGGAATTAAGACCACCCCCATGGAAAAGAAATGCAAAAAAGCAAAATGGCTGTCTGAGGAGGGCTTACAAATAGCTGTGAAAAGAAGAGAGGCAAAAGGCAAAGGAGAAAAGGAAAGATACAAGCATCTGAATGCAGAGTTCTAAAGAATATCAAGGAGGGATAAGAAAGCCTTCCTCAGCGATCAGTGCAAAGAAATAAAGGAAAACAATAGAATGGGAAAGACTAGAGAGCTTTTCAAGAAAATTAGCAATACCAAGGGAACATTTCATGCAAAGATGGGCACAATAAAGGACAGAAATGGCATGGACCTAACAGAAGCAGAAGATATTAAGAAGAGGTGGCAAGAATACACAGAACTGTACAAAAAACACCTTCAAACCCAGATAATCACGATGGTGTGATCACTCACACACCTAGAGCCAGACATCCTGGAATGTGAAGTCAAGTGGGCCTTAGGAAGCATCACTACGAAGAAAGCTAGTGGAGGTGATGGAATTCCAGTTGCACTGTTTCAAATCCTGAAAGATGATGCTGTGAAAGTGCTGCGCTCAATATGCCAGCAAATTTGGAAAACTCAGCCATGGCCACAGAACTGGAAAAGGTCAGTTTTCATTGCAATCCCAAAGAAAGGCAATGCCAAAGAATGCCCAAACTACCGCGCAATTGCACTCATCTCACATGCTAGTAAAGTAATGCTTAAAATTCTCCAAGCCAAGCTTCAGCAATATGTGAACCATGAACTTCCAGATGTTCAAGCTGGTTTTAGAAAAGGCAGAGGAACCAGAGATGAAATTGCCAGTATCTGCTGGATCATCGGATCCAGAGAGAGTTCCAGGAGAAACATCTATTTCTGCTTTATTGACTATGCCAAAGCCTTTGTGTGGATCACAATAAACTTCGAAAATTCTGAAAGAGATGGGAATACCAGACCGCCTGACCTGCCTCTTGAGAAACCTATATGCAGGTCAGGAAGTAACAGTTAGAACCAGACATGGAACAACAGACTAGTTCCAAATTGGAAAAGGAGTACGTCAAGGCTGTATATTGTCACCCTGCTTACTTAACTTCTATACAGAGTACATCATGAGAAACGCTGGGCTGGAGGAAGCACAAGCTGGAATCAAGACTGCCAGGAGAAATATCAATAACCTCAGATATGCAGATGACACCACCCTTATGGCAGAAAGTGAAGAGGAACTCAAAAGCCTCTTGATGAAAGTGAAAGAGGAGAGTGGAAAAGTTGGCTTAAAGCTCAACGTTCAGAAAACTAAGATCATGGCATCCAGTCCCATCACTTCATGGCAAATAGATGGGGAAACAGTGGAAACAGTGACTTTATTTTTCTGGGCTCCAAAATCACTGCAGATGGTGACTGCAGCCATGAAATTAAAAGACGCTTACTCCTTGGAAGGAAAGTTATGAGCAACCTAGACAGCATATTAAAACGCAGAGATGTTACTTTGTCAACAAAGGTCTGTCTAGTTAAGGCTGTGGTTTTTCCAGGGGTCATGTATGGATGTGAGAGTTCGACTATAAAGAAGGGTGAGTGCTGAAGAATTGATGCTTTTGAACTGTGGTGTTGGAGAAGACTCTTGACAGTCCCTTGGACTGCAAGGAGATCCAACCAGTCCATCCTAAAGGAGATCAGTCCTGGGTATTCATTGTAAGGACTGAGGTTGAAGCTGAAACTCTAGTACTTTGGCCACCTGATGCGAAGAGGTGACTCATATGAAAACACCCTGATGCTGGGAGGGATTGGGGGCAGGAGGAGAAGGGGACAACAGAGGATGAGATGGTTGGATGGCATCACCAACTCGATGGACATGGGTTTGGGTGAACTCTGGGAGTTGGTGATGGACAGGGAAGCCTGGCATACTGCGGTTCATGGGGTTGCAAAGATTTCGGACACGACTGAGAGACTGAACTGCACCGAACAATGAAAAATCAGAGAGGGAAATTAAGGAATCAATCCCATTCACCATTGCAACAAAAAGAATTAAATAGCTAGGAATAAGCTTACCTAAGGAGACAAAAGAACTGTACATAGAAAATTACAAGACACTGATGAAAGAAATCAAAGACGACATAAACAGATGGAGAGATATTCTATGTTCTTGGGTAGGAAGAATCAATATTGTTAAAATGACTATACTACCAAATGTAATCTGCAGATTCAGTGCAATCCCTATCAAATTACCAGTGGCATTTTTCACAGAACTAAAACAAAAAATTTCACAATTCATATGGAAATACAAAAGACCCCAAATAGCCAAAGCAGTCTTGAAAAAGAATGGGGCTGGAGGAATCCACCTTCCTGACTTTAGATTATAAATTACAGTCATTAAGACAGTATGGTACTGGCACAAAGACAGAACTATAGACCAATGGAACCTGATGGAAAGCCCAGAAATAAACCCATGCACCTATGGATACCTTATTTTTGATAAAGGAGGCAAAAATATACAATGGGGTACAGACCGCCTCTTCAGTAAATGTTGCTGGGAGAACTGGACAGCTATATGTAAAAGAATGAAATCAGAATACTTCCTAACATCATACACTAAGATAAGCTCAAAATGGATTAAAGACCTAAATGTAAGACCAGAAACAATAAAACTCTTAGAGGAAACCATAGGCAGAACACTTGATGACATAAATCAAAGCAAGATCCTCTGTGACCCACCTCCTAGAGTCATGGAAATAAAAACAAAAGTAAGCAAGTGGGACCTGATCAAACTTAAAAGCTTTTGTACAGCAAAGGAAACTATAAGTCAGGTGAAAAGAAAACCCTCAGAATGGGAGAAAATAATAGCAAATGAAACTGACAGAGGATTAATTTCCAAAATATACAAGCAGCTCATACAACTCAATGCTAGAAAAACAAACAGCCCAGTCAAAAAGTGGGGAAAAGACCTGAACAGACATTTCTCCAAAGAAGACATACAGATGGCTAACAAACATGGAAAGATGCTGAACATGGCTCATTATTAGAGAAATGCAAATCAAAACTACAATTAGATACCGCCTCACACCAGTCAGAATGGCCATCATCCAAGAGTCTACAGACAGTAAATGCCAGAGTGGGTGTGGAGAAAAGGGAGTACTCTTACACTGTTGGTGGGGATGTAAATTGATACAGCCACTATGGAAGACAGTATGGAGGTTCTTTAAAAAACTAGGAATAAAACCACCATACACCCAGCAATCCCACTCCTAGACGTGCATGTATCCCATTGTTCACTGCAGCACCATTCACAATAGCCAGAACTTGGAAGCAACCTAGATGTCCATTGATAGGTGAATGGATAAAGAAGTGTGGTACATATACACAATGGAATATTACTCAGCCATAAAAGGGAAGGCATTTGAGTCAGTTCTGATGAGGTGGGTGAACCTAGAACCTATTCTACAGAGTGAAGTGAGTCAGAAAGAGAAAGACAAACATTGTATTCTAACACACATACATGGAATCTAGAAAAATGGTACTGAAGAGTTTATTTACAGAGCAGCAGTGGAGAAACAGTGAATAGACTTATGTACATGAGGAGAGGGGAGGAGAGGGTGAGATGTATGGAAACAGTAACATGGAGACTTACATTACCATATGTAAAATAGATAGCCAACCGGAATTTGCTGTGTGGCTCAGGAAACTCAGACAGTGGCTCTGCATCAGCCTAGAGAGGTGGGATGGGGAGGGAGATGGGAGGGAGGTTCAAAAGGAACCAGACATATGTATACCTATGGCTGATTCATATTGAGGTCTGACAAAACAACAAAATTCTGTAAAGCTATTTTCCTTCAATAAAAAAATAAATTTAAAAAAGTGATATAAAATGTAAGTTTATTAAATTTAATAGGGTTTTTGAAACATTGGCTTCAGTGTTAGGCCAGGAAATCTCTTATTATGCTCTGAAAGTAGTCAGACTTCATTAGTTAGACCTGATATCACAGAGACTAACATGCAGAGGGCTGTCATACGAAAGGCTATTAGCTACTTGCTGAGAAAGCAGTGCTGAGCAACTCCTTAGCATAGATGGACACTGTAGATTGTGGTTCTGCCACCTTGGCCATCACTGATAAGCCCAGGGCAGACCTTTGACCTAAGGCTAGTGGTCTGTGAAATAGCCTGGTATGAAAACTGCACAAAAAGCAATAATGGGGATTCAACTAATCAATCACATACATCTTTTTTTCTTGTAAGTTACTACTTGAGAGGAAGAGAATGATGGGCAGTTTGTAATGGGAACTTAACTGTTTGTTCATTCACCTATTTGAATGATCAGTATTTGCCAGTTACTATTCTAGGCCCTAATGATTTAATCATAAACAGACCAATGTTTATGCTTTCTTGAAACTCATGTTTGAGGGGACAGATAATTAGCATCTAATAGATGTCAGTAGTGGTAAGTGCTTTGAAGAAAAATGAAACAGGCTGAGGAAGAGGGTATGATCAGAAGGTGCTGGTTTAGATAGGGTAATCATGTAAGACAGGGTTTCCCAGGTGATGCTGGTGGTAAAGAGCCTGCCTACCAGTGCAGAAGACGTGAGAGATGTTGGCTCAGTCCCTGGGTTGGGAAGATCCCCTGGAGGAGGAAGTGGCAACCCACTCCAGTACTCTTGTTTGGAAAATTCCATGGACAGAAGAGCCTTGTGGGCTACAGTCCATGGGACTGCAGAGAGGCAGACACGGCTGAGCGACTCAGCACACACACACAGTCATGTAAGGCGCTTCTGAGAAGCTGATGTTCGAGCAGAGTCAGGTGAAGAGAGTAAAGGCAGCATGCAGCCATGAGAAGCCAAGAGTTACACAGAGGAAACCTTCAGAGTAGAATGAGATGTTATATTGGTTAAGGTTCTCCAGAGAAAGAGAACCTGAGTGATGGGTGAGTGGCTGGATAGATGGATAGGAAGGGAGGGAGAGAGAGAGAATGCGAACGGATGCTGACAAGTTCCAAGATCTAAGTTGGCGTGCAGGAAAGCTGATGTAATACTTCAGGTCTAAAGGCGTAATACCCAGAAGAGCTGATGATGTAAGTTCTAGCCTGAAGGTCAGCAGGCCCGAGACTCAGAAAGAATCAGTATTTCAGTTCTGGGCTGAAAGCATGAAAAAAATGATATTCTATCCTGAAGACAGTCAAGCAGGAGGAATTCCCTTCTACTTGCAGTATGATAAACTTTTTTGTTTTTATTCAGGCCTTCTGCAGACTGGATGTGGCTTGCCAGCATTAAGGAGAGCAGTTTGCTTTGCTCACTCTGTTGACTTAAATGTTAAAGTCATCCAAACACCGGCACAGAGTCACCTAGAGTAATGTTTCACAAGTGTCCGTGTGCCTTGTGGCCTGGTCAGAGTTAACATGACTTTGACATGCAGAGTTAACCATCACTGTTGGCATCTGTTGGTAGGCATAGAAACAAGATGAGTAAAGATGGATAGGCTCCACTTCAACCTCAGAGACTTATCATCAAGATTATGTGATGATTAGAGCTGTCTTGAATTCTGAACTTCGTTGCATTGCCTGAATTATTTCCCTTTGTCTGGGAGGCCTGGCTTTATGGCTCTATTGAGCTCATTCTTTTTTCCCTAAGTACTTTTTATAAAACTACTAAGTTTAATTTGTTTGTCTCTACATCCAGGCTCACCAGACCAGCTGTTTCATGGGTGAAGCGGCCTGACAGCGGGTGAGTCCTGTTTGTTGTATAGACATTACAGAAGTAAACCTTCAGTCATAAAACCTGATTCAGTCTTTTTTTCCCTACTTATGAAGGAAAACATTGGTAAAGGTAAATGGAACACTTTAATTTGTTACTTTAAAAAGGTTCATGTTCTTGGTTAACATTTTTAGCAGTTATTGAATTTTACCTCTTTTGAAGAGCTGACATGTTTTGTAAATCTGAAGGTGTAGGAGACACAGTCCTTACCTCAGAAAGACCACACAGCCTGGTAGTAAACTCTGCGTGTCCAAGTACCCAGCAGGTGGTTTTGATGAGAAGTTAGCTTCAAGCTGGAAAAGGCCTCTGAATATTATTTTTAAACTAGTCTTGGTAGGTAGAAGGCTTCCCTGGTCTGCCTGCAATGCGGGAGACCTGGGTTCAGTCCCTTGGTCGGGAAGATCTCCTGGAGAAGGAAATGGCACCCCAATCCAGTACTGTTGCCTGGAAAACCCCATGGACAGAGGAGCCTGGTAGGCTACAGTCCATGGGGTCACAAAGAGCGGGACATGATTGAGTGACTTTCTCTCTCTCTCTCTGTAGATATAATTTACATAGATATGAAAGAAAAAGAGGTGAAAAATATTTCCCCAAAAAAGAAAGGGAAATTAGTAAATCAGAACATGAGGGTTTGTGAGTGATAATTTAGCCACATTGACATGAGTAGTGTTCTTGCAGAGGAATATTTTGAAAGCTAAAGCTGAAATTCATTATGTCTACAACATTCTGTTGCATGTGAATCACTTTCAGCCTGTTACTCATCTATTAAATGACATAATAAATGCCTGTCTTTTCTCTTTCTCTTATGAGCCAAGTAAGCAGTCACATCTAACTTCTCTACCTATACTTTTGTGGTTTTTAATCCACAAAGAGGCCTTTTTGAGTAGGGGAGTGAGTTATCAGACTCCGTATCATTGCCTCCTAACACTCTTCCCGTTTCAGCTTCATCATGGAGAGAACAGTATGCCAAATGTATCCTCTCTAAGTCTCACCGGTATCCTTACTTAGTACCCTTACCTTGGAGACTGCTCCTTCTGTCTTAGTCTTCTGACGGTGTTTTCTGATGGCAGAGCTACTTTCGTATCTTCATCTGTACGGCCACACATATGCTTTGGATCCCATTTCTTGCTATGTTTTCAGAGAGATTATTCTAACTGAAACGTTAGTTTTCTTTTTCACTCTCCTCGTCTCACCCTTCCCATCTTTTGCGGTCCTTTCTGTTAACAGATGAATATGTGCAGGTTGTCTTTGTATTATGTATGTTATGCATGCTGTGCTGTGCTGTAGAATGTCATATATTGTATCTAATCTGATCATCCTTTCTTGACCATATATCATTCTCCATCAATTTACTCTCATCTTCTTTGCTAAGTGAAGAAATAGTCACGCCCGCTTACTTCTGAAATTGTGTTTTTAATTCTCACCTGAGCTCATTCCAGTCTAGCTTCCACCCTGTCACTCTGCTTGTTTGATGTTTCTGCAGCCTTCAGTACTTTGGGCCACTCTGTCCTCTAACACACTCTTCCTTTGGCTTCTTCAGTGTGTTCTTCTCATTGTCTCTCTGTCTCTGGCTACATCTTCACTGGCTTCTTTATTGGCTTATCTTTCTCTAATTGCTCATTAAATTGTGGGTATCCACAAAGCTGACTCAAGCCTTTCTTGCAGCAACATCCTCTTGAGTAATACCATTCTTTCTCATTGCCTTAATAGCAGTGCCAACTCTTAAATTTCTGTCTTCCACCCAGACATCTCCTTGAGGTTTAGTTCTGTATCTAGCTAACAAGTTGATATTTCCGTTTGGATGTCTCAGGGGTCTATCTCAGTCTCAACATGCTTAAGATTCAGCATGTTAATAACTTCTCCTTTTCTTTTGTATCTTCTTCAGCACCAAGACTTGTTTATTTTGGACTCAGTATATATAGTATATGGATGAAGGACTCAAATCCTCACTCAAACAACACACAAAAACCCCTCACTTTACTCCTTATTAACTTTGTAACCATAGGTAGCCTTTTTAAGACTCAGCTTCATCATCTGTAAAATGAAGAAAACAATAGGTCCTTTCTTAATGTAATGCAACATCAGACAAAAGGAGTGTATGGGACTTCCAGATAAGATGTGGTAACAGGGGCTGAATTTACTCTCTAGCCATAAGCAGTTATTAATAGAAAACCCTCATAGGACTATTGTGAGGGTAAAAGAGTATTAAACACTTGAAATAGGGCATAGCATAAAGTAAGCTCTATATAAAATTTTGCTTTTTTATAATTAAATATAGATATGATGGTAAAAAATTGTGGAATGAAGCTATAAAGTGCTGCTTTAAGGGTAAATTAAGTTTATTAAGTGTGTATATTATAAAAAGCAGTCCTCAAATCATTACTCTTAAGCTTCTGTTTAAAGAAACTAAAGAATAACAGTAATGCCAAAACAAGAAGAGGAGTAAAGGCAGAAGCAGAAACCAAAGAAATAGAAAAGCATAAAATAAAATCAGGGATTAAAATCTGGCTTTTTTAAAAGGTCGATAATAGCGATAAAATTCTGGCCAGTTCAGTTCAGTCACTCAGTTGTGTCCAGCTCTTTGCGACTCCGTGGACTGCAGCACGCCAGGCGTCCCTGTTCATCCTCAACTCCCGGGGTTTACCCAAACTCGTGTCCATTGAGTCGGTAATGCCATCCAGCCATCTCATCCTCTGTCATCCCCTTCACCTCCTGCCTTCAATCTTTCCCAGTATCAGGGTCTTTCTTTTCAAATGAGTCAGCTCTTCGCATCAGGTGGCCAAAGTATTGGAGTTTCAGCATCAGTCCTTCCAATGAACACCCAGGACTGCTCTCCTCTAGGAAGGACTGGCTGGATCTCCTTGCAGTCCAAGGGACTTTCAAGAGTCTTCTCCAACATCACAGTTCAAAAGCATCAATTCTTCAGCGCTCAGCTTTCTTTATAGTCCAGTTCTCACATCCATACATGGCTACTAGATGAACCTTTGTTGGCAAAGTGATGTCTCTGCTTTTTAATATGCTGTCTAGGTTGGTCATAATTTTCCTTCCAAGGAGTAAGCGTCTTTTAATTTCATGGCTGCAGTCACCATCTGCAGTGATTTTGGAGCCCCCCCAAAATAAAGTCAGCCAGTGTTTCCACTGTTTCCGCATCTATTTGCCATGAAGTGATGGGACTGGATGCCATGATCTTCGTGTTTTCTGAATGTTGCGCTTTAAACCAACTTTTTCACTCTCCTCTTTCACTTTCATCAAGAGGCTTAAAAAGTTCCTCTTCACTTTCTGCCATAAGGGTGGTGTCATGTGCATATCTGAGGTTATTGATATTTCTCCTGGCAGTCTTGATTCCAGCTTGTGCTTCTTCAAGTCCAGCGTTTCTCATGATGTACTCTGTATAGAAGTTAAATAAGCAGGGTGACAATATACAGCCTTGATGTACTCCTTTTCCTATTTGGAACCAGTCTGTTGTTCCATATCCAGTTCTAACTGTTGCTTCCTGACATGAATGCAAGTTTCTCAAGAGGCAGGTTCCATCTCTTTCAGAATTTTCCACAGTTTATTGTGATCCACACAGTCAAAGGCTTTGGCATAGTCAATAAAGCAGAAATAATGTTTTTCTGGAACTCTCTTGCTTTTTCCATGATCCAGCGGATGTTGGCAGTTTCATCTCTGGTTCCTCTGCCTTTTCTAAAACCAGCTTGAGCATCAGGAAGTTCACAGTTCACGTATTGTTGAATCCTGGCTTGGAGAAGTCTGAGCATTGCTTTGTTAGTGTGCGAGATGAGAGCAGTTGTGCAGTGGTTTTGCTGAAGCCTGGCGTGGAGAAGTCTGAGCGTTGCTTTGTTAGTGTGCGAGATGAGAGCAGTTGTGCGGTGGTTTTGCTGAAGCCTGGCGTGGAGAAGTCTGAGCGTTGCTTTGCTAGTGTGCGAGATGAGAGCAGTTGTGTGGTGGTTTTGCTGAAGCCTGGCGTGGAGAAGTCTGAGCGTTGCTTTGCTAGTGTGCGAGATGAGAGCAGTTGTGCAGTGGTTTTGCTGAAGCCTGGCGTGGAGAAGTCTGAGTGTTGCTTTGCTAGTGTGCGAGATGGGAGCAGTTGTGCGGTGGTTTGAGCATTCATGGCATTGCCTTTCTTTGGGATTGGAATGAAAACTGACCTTTTCTAGTCCTGTGGCCACTGCTGAGTTTAGCAAGCGTCTGTTAATTTCATGGCTGCAGTCACCATTTGCAGTGATTTTGGAGCCCAAGAAATTAACCTCTGTCAGTGTTTCCATTGTTTCTCCATCTATTTGCCATGATGTGATGAGACTGAATCAGTAGTTATTAAAAAAAAAAAAAAAGGATAACACTTTGACCAAGTAAGATTCGTTACAGGAATATAAGTTTGGTTTAACATTTGAAAATCAGTTAGTGTAATTCACTGTATGAACCTACTAAGTAAGAAAGAAAAACTATGATTATTGGAATAGACTGAGGAAAGTCATTTGACAAAATTGAATGTTCTGTAGTGATAAAAACTCAGTCGACTAGGACTTGGAAGGAAACTTTCTCAGCCTGTTAAAGGGCATCTAGTAAAATCCAATAATTTGTATCACACTTTACATCACATTCAGTGGTATAAGGCTGAATGCTTTTCCCCTGATAGGGAGTGGGGGACTGATGTTTGCTCATACCACTTCTTTTCAGGATTATAGTCATTGTAGTGAGGAAAGAAAAGGAAGTCAAAGCCATCCCAGTTGGAAATGAAGAAACGGAACTGCTTGTGTATGTAGAACTAAAAAGTCCACTAAGTAAGTAACAAGTGAGCTTAGTATGAAGTTATTATACAAATAAATTGTATTTCTTTGTACTAGCAATGAACAACTGAAATTTAAGTAAGAATAAAAACATTCGCAATAGCATCTAAAAGTTGTTAATACTGTGGAGAAGTTGAACAGAATTTTGCAAGATCTGTGTATTGGAAACTATAAAATGTTGCTGAGGGAACTTAAAGAAGAACCAAATGAATGAATGAGTATCATGAATATGGATCAGAAAACTGAAATGAATATCAGAAAATGCAAAATTGTTACAGTGTCATTTCTCCCCAGATTGATGTTTGTTACTTGGTACAGTCCCAGTCAGTATGTCCACAGGCTTTTTTGCAGAAATGACAAGTCTAGGGTCTTTCAACTTAGGCAAAGTTAATGAGACTTTTGGTTTCAGACAGTATTCTCTGGAGTATTACGTGACTAGTTTCAGTTCAGTTCAGTTCAGTTCAGTTCAGCTCAGTCGCTCAGTCGTGTCCGACTCTTCGCAACCCCATGAATCGCAGCACGCCAGGCCTCCCTGTCCATCACCATCTCCTGGAGTACATGACAGGTTTAGTTACTGATTTTGGAGATGTTCCTCTGGGCTTCTCTTTTATCTGATTAGTTTCTTTCCCTTCTCAATTGCTTTCAATTAATTTATTTCTCCTTTAAAGCCTATACTGTTTGTACTTTTTGTTTAACTTTTTTTAACTCCACATAGCTGAAACTTGTTAATTTTGTTTCTTTCATTTATATTCAGTAGCTCACTAGTTTTCTTCCAGCTCTTGCTCCCTCTCCTGTAACAGTGTAACCTCCAAGTAGCAGCTGGTCAAGGCATTCTCTTACTCTGTACTTTAACTTTCTGGAGGTTTCTACCCTGCTCTTAAGAATTAAGCTATTAGTATCCAGTTCTTGAACCCCTGATCTGGCCCCAGGGTACATCATAGTGCCTGACACATAGTAAGCATTTAATACACTTCAAATTAAATCTTTGCATTGTGAGTCTTACCAGAATTTGGCTGTTTGTTGTTTCTGTTGTTAGCATTGTCTTAAGACCATGCACATAAAAAGTTCTTTAGATCTCATTGGTTTCTCAGTTTATCCTGGGAAAGGGAAAGTAGGTTGGAGCTGTATGGCATGCATTTTAAGGCTCATTTTATTTTGTTTTATCTTTTGGTTGCGGTTCATGCCATGTAGGATCCTAGTTCCCTGGCCAGGGATCAAACCTGCACCCCTCATTGAAAGCACAGAGTCTCAACCATTGGACCACCGGGGACATCCCTTGCATGCATTTTAGAATAGGCTGGTTTTGTCTAGTAAGGATAGATAATAAGGTTTGTCAGTAACCAGTACTCAAATGGGTAGAAAAAATCTGCTTTGGCTTTAATCAGACAAATGGTTAAAAAAAAAAAGACTGTGGTCAGAACTTAGGTTATGCTTTAGGTGATTTAAAACAGTACTGTTTTGTTTCGTATCTCAGTATACGAAATGCTTCTCTCACTTATATTTTCTTATTTTTAAAATAATTTTACCTTATCTCTTTTTTTAATCTTACCTTTTCTATCCTGATTGACAGTTTTCAGCCATCACAACCTCAGCGTAGACAGTGCGCCCCGACGTCGCTGTGGGGCGTCGGGAGCTGTTGCGGTGACAGCCGAGTGCCGCTCCGCGTGTGTGTGTTTGGCGGGAGTGACATGTGATAACTAGCCTGTCAGTGTGTTCCTTCCACAGACACTTAGTGAGATGGTGGATTGTTTTCAAATGAAAGTCTATCAGTTACAAAAACTAAGATATAATTTTGCCTCTAATCAACACATGAGAAGGACTAGTTTAAAATTTTAAACTGTAAGTGACCTTAAAAGCATGTTTAGTTATAATACTTGCTTTTTTTGTTTTTGTCTTTTTTAAACTATCAGTTATTTCTTAAATGTAACAGATGCTAACTCGGCTCTGTGGTATTTTTTCTTTCTAACTGTGATTTGTAATGAAGCAGCTCTTTTAACATGATCTAGCAATCTGTGAACAGAGTAATGACTTGAATTTTAAGATTAAGCAAATTCATTTTGTTAACATCACATTTTGTTCCATTTTGCAGCTCTGTGGTGAATTTTTGGATGAAGCCATTAAATTAATTGCTTGCCACCATGAGCAGAAGCAAGCGTGACAGCAATTTTTATAGTGTAGAGATTGGAGATTCTACATTCACAGTCCTGAAACGGTATCAGAATTTAAAACCTATAGGTTCAGGAGCCCAAGGAATAGTATGGTAAGTTTTTACTTCCAAAAGTTAGGCAAAAAAATCATTAACTGCTTTTTTTTCTCCTCTCATGAATTCCATCGTAAATGTTTAGCTTGCCTCAAAAAATTAAAACTATAAAAAAGCTATAATAATAAGTTGTTTTCTTCTGACATTAAGGCTTTTTATTATTATTCAGAAAACATAACTTTGTAAATCAGCTCTGTCATCTCTAAGTGTAAATTATGATTAAATACTTGGTCTTAAGCCACATAAAGACAAATATCTATATCAGGAAAGAATAAGTGGCATGCTTATTAATTCTCTGTCTATTCCCATAACTAACTGCTCAGGAAGAAGCTTCACTTAATCATCACTTTTACACTGTAATCAAATTCTGGAATTTCATAAGTCTTATTTTACACTGGGGAATAAAGTCAGCTAATGTCTCACTGTATGTGTTTCAAAACTATATGTATCTTTAAAATTGATTTACAGGCTAGTTTCTACAAAAGACCTAAGCTTTATAGATCATTATAATTCCTAATAAACTGAAAATCAAAACACTCTTTGGGACAGTTCTGTTAATGATTTTAGGTCACTAAATTAGCATAGTAAGCTAGTGTTGGGGAGTCTAAGCCTCACTCAAGCATAATTATATCTGTATTACCTCTTCTTGGACCAGATTTGTTTTTGAATCTATTAAAAATCCTAAGTGTTTACAATCCTGCAGTTCTCCCAGGTTCAAGGAAAAACTCTTGCAAACAGCTCTTGCATATGTCCAGAAAGAGACATATATAGCGCTGTTCTTTGCAATACCATTTATAATAGCAAACATTGGTAATAGCATCAAATCTATCAGTAGGAGAATAGAAATACAGTGAAATGCTGTATACCATTTAAAATGAACTGGAGCTATATGTATCCACAAGGATAATCAGAAATGTAATGGTGAGTTTAAAAACAAGATGTAGAATATACATATATATGTAGTTTAGAATATATAAAGCAATATCATGTATAATTTATGGATGCAAAGATATAAAAACATTCATAAACACCAAATTCAGAGTAGTACTTATCTCTGAGAATAAGGGAGAAGGAAGGGGCTTTACCTATAATAATATATTTCTTTTAAAAATTCAGCGAAATAACGGTGAAATGTTAGAATCAATGAATTTGTGTAATGGGAACAGTAACACCACCAACTTTTAACAGGCGCGAATTTGAGCAAATTCCGGGAGATAGTGGAGGATAGAGGAGCCTGGTGTACTGCAGTCCATGGGCCCACAAAGAGGCACGGTCTAGTGCCTGAACAGCAGCGATAAAAACATCTGTTCTCTTTGCTGTGCTCTTCATTATGGGCTGTGGTTTATACTGCCACAAAGTACGGAAGCTGGGTCATTTTATAAAGCATTATTGGCTCACTGGTTATCATTTTAACTAATCACATTTAACCAACCACAAGTTAAATTTGAAGAAAATAATGTGATTGTCAATATTGTAAGAATTTTGAAAGCAAACTCTTGATTCGGATTCTAGCTCTTTTGATTCATTAACTTTGTGATGCATGGCAGATTTACTCTTCTATAGCCTGTTTTCCCATCTAATATATGCATGGTTGTTGTAAGGAATATATTATTTATAAAATGGTTAATGGTATTTGAAAAATATAGTTTGTGTACTGTTGAGTCATGCCCCAAGGCCACAGGTGCAAGCCTCGCAGCGAGGCCACAGAAGTAGGACCCAGGACCAGGGTCATCTCCAGAGATAATCGAGCCCCTTTGTAACTGTTGCCAAAAGCCCCCTGATCATCACTGACAAGCCTCCTGACTCCAAAGTAGGCAAAGATGCCCACTCCAGTAAACACCTGTAGCGCCCCAGCCAGTCACCTAACGCCCGCCCGCCCGCAGGAGTTCTCTGCGTCTCGAGGCTGTGAGAGTGGCTGTTGCAGGCTCAGGAAAGCTGCTGCCCTCCCTAGTCTGTTAGATTAGCCCTCTGCGCTCCCAGTGCCCACGTCATCTCTGCTCTTTGTTCTTGATAAACTCACTCCCTTCTGAAATGCTCTGTGTCTGGAAATTCTTTTCCAACCTGCGCTTGGACTGCCTCAGTGGTACCTTCACTTAATCCTCAGGTAAGTGCTTTTTTGAAATTTGTGTACCAGAGTTTTTTAAAAATTGCTTTGGAAAGTAACACTGGTCCTAAGGAATAAATGCCTTCAAATTTTTGATTATTCCTTCCAAAACTTTACTATGAAATAGACAAATAATAACTTTTTAAAGTCACTGTTCTGTTATTCTCGTAATCAACTGAAGAACTTAATTTTTTTTTAAAGACATTATTTTGGGCCCCAGTTTTAGATAGTAAGATTCATTGGGTCTGGACTGGGGCCTCTGAATACCCAGGTGTTTCTAATTTGTGCACATTTGAGAATCAATAATTAGAAATCTAATTTCCTTGGATACAAAATAGTTCAATGAGATACTTGAATTTTTCAGTTTTAGAGTTTGAAATATTACTTTGATATACTAGGTAAAAAATTAATAGGAATGAAGTTAGTGGTTAAAAATAAAACATGCTTTATCTGAAGCAATCAAAACTTCTAAACATTTGCTTGACCTCTGATTTTTCTGTTTTGCCTTTTTTTTTTTTTATTTGGGAAGAACATATCTGTAAATAATGGTACTTTCTAATAAAGATAATATGCTTTGGTATGTGTATGTATATATATGTATATAGGCAATAGTTACACTATATAGAATGTACAGATGTATCCTTTTATGCAGTGCCAATTTCTTAATACATAATGTCTTCACTATCTTTAATATAGTAAAATAGCCACAAAAAAACCTCAAGTTTCCAATTAGTCAGTTCAGTCGCTCAGTCATGTCTGACTCTTTGCTAATGCATGAACCATAGCACGCCAGGTCTCCCTGTCTATCACCAACTCCCGGAGTTCACCCAAATTCATGTCCATTGAGTTGGTGATGGCATCCAACCATCTCATCCTCTGTCGTACCCTTCTCCTGCCCTCAATCTTTCCCAGCATCAGGGTCTTTTCAAATGAGTCAGCTCTTCGCATGAGGGGGCCCAGAGTATTGGAGTTTCAGCTTCAACCTCAGTCCTTCCAATGAACACCCAGGACTGATCTCCTTTAGAATGGACTGGTTGGATCTCCTTGCAGTCCAAGGGACCCTCAAGAGTCTTCTCCAACACCACAGTTCAAAAGCATCAATTCCTCAGTGCTCAGCCTTCTTCACAGTCCAACTCTCACATCCATACATAACCACTGGAAAAACCATAGCCTTGACTAGACGGACCTTAGTCAGCAAAGCAATGTCTCTGCTTTTGAATATGCTATCTAGGTTGGTCATAACTTTTCTTCCAAGGAGTAAGCGTCTTTTAATTTCATGGCTGCAGTCACCATCTGCAGTGATTTTGGAGCCGCAAAAAATAAAGTCTGACACTGTTTCCACTGTTTCCCCATCTATTTGCCATGAAGTGATGGGACCGGATGCCATGATCTTCGTTTTCTGAATGTTGAAGCTTTAAGCCAACTTTTTCACTCTCCTCTTTCACTTTCATCAAGGGGCTCTTTAGTTCTTCACTTTCTGCCATAAGGGTGGTGTCATCTGCATATCTGAGGTTATTGATATTTCTTCTGGCAATCTTGATTCCAGCTTGTGCTTCTTCCAACCCAGCGTTTCTCATGATGTATTCTGCATAGAAGTTAAGTAAGCAAGGTGACAATATACAGCCTTGATGTACTCCTTTTCCTATTTGGAACCAGTCTGTTCCATGTCCAGTTCTAACTGTTGCTTCCTGACCTGCATACAGGTTTCTCAAGAGGCAGGTCAGATGATCTAGTATTCCTGTCTCTCCCAGAATTTTCCACAGTTTATTGTGATCCACACAGTCAAACTGTGAGGGCCTCCCTCATAGCTCAGGTGGTAGAGAATCCGCCTGCCATGCCAGAGACCCCGGTTTTATTCCTGGGTCAGGAAGATCCCTTGGAGAAGGGAAAGGCTACCCACTCCAGTATTCTTGGGCTTCCCTGGTGGCTCAGCTGGTAAAGAATCTGCCTGCAATACAAGAGACCTGGGTTCGATCCCTGGGTTGGGAAGATCCCCTGGAGAAGGGAAAGGCTACCCACTCCAGTATTCTGGCCTGGAGAATTTTATGGACTGTATAGTCCATGGGGTCGCAAAGATTCGGGCACGACTGAGTGACTTTCACACAGTCAAAGGCTTTGGCATAGTCAATAAAGCAGAAATAGATGTTTTTCTGGAACTCTCTTGCTTTTTTGATGATCCAGCAGATATTGGCAGTTTGATCTCTGGTTCCTCTGCCTTTTCTAAAACCAGCCTGAACATCTGGAAGTTCACGGTTCACCTATTGCTGAAGCCTGGCTTGGAAAATTTTGAGCATTACTTTACTAGTATGTGAGATGAGTGCAATGGTGCGGTAGTTTGAGCATTCTTTGGCATTGCCTTTCTTTGGGATTGGAGTGAAAACTGACCTCTTCCAGTCCTGTGGCCACTGCTGAGTTTTCCAAATTTGCTGACATATTGAGTGCTGCACTTTCAAAGCATCATCTTTTAGGATTTGATAATAGTTCAGCTGGAATTCCATCACCTCCACTAGCTTTGTTTGTAGTGATGCTTCCTAAGGCCCACTCGACTTCACATTCCAGGATGTCTGGCTCTAGGTGAGCGATCACACCATCGTGATTATCTGGGTTGTGAAGATCTTTTTTGTACAGTTGTTCTGTGTATTCCTGCTACCTCTTCTTAATATCTTCTGCTTCTGTTAGGTCCATACCATTTCTGTCCTTTCTTGAGCCCATCTTTGCATAAAATGTTCCCTTGGTATTTCTAATTTTCTTGAAGAGATCTCTAGTCTTTCCCATTCTTTTGTTTTCCTCTATTAGGAATAGGTTAGAGAATAATTTAGGTTGGAGAATAATTTAGGTTCCAGTTAGGTTAGAGAATAATTTTAATCAGTGTTAATGCTACCTTTGGGCTTCCCTGGTGGCTCAGTGGTAAAGAATCCCCCTGCCAGTATAGGAGATGTGAGTTCTATTGCTGAATCAGAAAGATCACCTGGAGAAGAAAATGGCAACATACCCCAGTATTCTTGTCTGGGAAATCCCATGGACATAGGAGCATGGCAGGCTACCGTCCATAGGGTTGCAAAGAGTTGGATACAACCTAGCAACGAAACAACAACAAATACTGATTTTCCAAATATTACATAAAGAGAAATTGTCTTTTATAATGCTCCAGTATGAAAAGCCGGAGAAGACAATGGCAACCCACTCCAGTACTCTTGCCTGGAAAATCCCATGGACAGAGGAGCCTGGTAGGCTGAAGTCCATGGGGTTGCGAAGAGTCGGACACGACTTAGCGACTTCACTTTCCCTTTTCACTTTCATGCATTGGAGAAGAAAATGGCAACCCATTCCAGTGTTCTTGCCTGGAGAATCCCAGGGACGAGGGAGCCTGGTGGGCTGCTGTCTATGGGGTCACACAGAGTCAGACACGACTGAAGCAACTTAGCAGCAGCAGCAGGATGAAAAACATGACCTTATCTCTCAGTCTTCTAGACTCAGCTTTGCTTTTAGCCTTCTGGCTGACTTTGAACAAGTTAGTTAACCTCTCTGGCCCTATATCAGGCACTGATTAATCCATATGATTTTTATAATCTCTTTCGATCATACTATTCTATAATTTTTAGGCACTTTACCTTACTTGTGCTTTACTTTCTTTGACCTGTCATTTGTGAAATGTACCATTTGGTCAGTGCCATATGGTAGAGAGATGAAGAGTTAATGAACGTAGTGTTATATTTCCCAGAATTATAGGTGTTTCATTAATAGTTACGAAGTGGCTTCTGGAGTCCTGAAATCTAGCATTTATAAATAACTTTTTAATTTCACCTCCAAAACAAATTTTGTGTTTACTTTTATAAAATAATCTTTCATACAGATGCCTTTATATGTACTTTCCTCTTTCTGTGTTCATTTTGTTGTGTCTAAAGAGGAGGAGGTGATGTACTTACGTAGAGTTCTTCAACAAGTGTTTTGGGTAGAATTTATGACCACATGTATTTTTCATCGTGCCTCTCCTTAGTGTTGATTTGGGGTGAGGAATTCATTTAGGCTCTGAGGTATATCTGTTGGACTTGAATACTCATTAAAGATTTGTGTATTATGTGGCCATTGTATGCTGGGTGGATCTTAGATGACCCCCAGTGAACATGCCATCTCTTCACAGTTAGTTTTTGCTTTTAATCCATTAATATTTTAAGAAACATGTTGAGTGCTAAGGGCTGGAAATTGATTCTGTTGCATTTATCTTTGGAGAAAGTAAATCTACATGAATGTTTCATAATTAAGTTTGCAGATTTTTGATTAAATTTTTGTTGTTTTGGAATTTCTTATTACAGTGCAGCTTATGATGCCATTCTTGAAAGAAACGTTGCAATCAAGAAGCTAAGTCGGCCATTTCAGAATCAGACTCATGCTAAGCGTGCTTACAGAGAGCTAGTTCTTATGAAATGTGTAAATCACAAAAACGTAAGTGAACATTCAGAAAATTTCTTAAGTATAAAATCAAGACTTCTTCATGAATACCTGAATATCAAAGTCTTTTAGAATAGTGGGTGCTTTAAATTGCTCTTTGGGCTGAAACGATGCTTAAAAGTGTATCTGCACTGTGAGATTTTTCTCAATTTTATTAAATATTAGGTGAAACATACTTTATGAAATGAAGATTGTGTAACTTTCTGACATCTACTTTTCAAGAGGAATTTTAAACAGGTCGATGTTTTGGAACTTTATGTAGGGTTTATCTCATCTGCTTTCTGTTTTCTGTTAAGCTGACATTTCAGAAAACTGGAACCTTAGCATATAGGTGAATTTGCTCCCATTACTCTTTGACATTGGAACTTTATTTGATAATATTGGATAAAGCAGTTTTAGCAGAAACTTTAAAAAATATTTAAATGACATTAGTAAAACATTCCTAATTCTATTTTCTAGTGGTTATAAAAACTTCGACATATGACTTTCTCCCTTTTATATATTTTCGTTCGAAATTGCCTTCCTGAAGTCTTCATATATTGTGTGTCTGGTTGCATTTCTCTCATCTGTTGCTGCTCTTTGTTATTATTGGTATTGTTGTTTCTATTCACAGAAGTAAAGTTTCTCCGTGAATTTTTACATGTTTCTAGTAATTTTTACTTCTTTCAAAGTGGTCATATACCACCCATTTAATCAGTCCTTGAATTTTGTTTGTCCAGTGTACAATTGATGTAATTATCTTCATTTCTTCTGGCAAAGAAGACAGCTGTCCATTTTAACCTTTTTTATGGAACAGCTTTATTATGATACAATTCACACACCATACAACTACTCCATTTATTTCATTGGTTTTCAGTGTATTCACTGATACTTGTGACTCTCGCCACGGTAGGTTCTGCAACATCTTCATCACCTCACAGAGAAACCTTTGGCTCTCATTCCCCCAACTCCCGTCCTCCTCAGTTTCTCAGTTCTGAGAAACCACTGATATCCTTTCTGCCCTTGTATGCTTTTCATTTCTGATACCACACTTCTACTCTGAGATTGCCTGGATATTAATGAGAATGGTTTCACTATTTCTCCAAGTGTGTAGTTCATCTGGTTAGACATGTTAGGAGGCATTCATTTAGAACAATTCGATACTTACTCCTCTGTGTTAAACAAACAAATTTGTTTTATCCTCTCTGATCTGAAAATCATTTTTCGGAATTTTAACACTGAACGTGTACTGAACATGTATTCGGATGTCTTCTGTAAGCAAAGCTTTATGCTTAAATGACTAACGTGGGTTTTGCCCTCATGAAGTTTATGTGTAGAAAAACATTCTAAGTATAATTGTCAACACATTTCAGAAATATGTGTCGGGTATTTTCATACATGTCAAAATGTGAAAAGGAGTAAGAGGCTGTTGCGAAAGCAAGACTCTGCTGCAGTGCATCACACGCCATAACAACACAGATGTTGGGGCCAAAGCAGATACTCTGCTCTGTCCAGAGCCAGGCGCTGTCCGACCCTGCAAGAGAGGCCTGTCCCGAAGACTTAGTAGCATTTAGTAGGAAAGTGACAAACATAGGGAATAGTATGTTTAAAGGCCTTGACAGTTTTTTAGAAACAGCCTTCTTGCTCAAGTATCAAGTTTAATAGAGGGCTTAGCAAGAGATGAAGTGGGTTGCTGTCCTGTCATGGAGGGCTTTGAATGTACTGCAAGGGAATTTCAGAATTTTTTTTGGTGGCTTTAGATTTTTGAAAAGGTGAATAAAATTATATTTTTATTACCGATAGACAGCAAAATGGTAGCTGGATTTGCAGAAAACCATTGTTAGGGAACCAAGTGTTAGAATTTATTACAGCACGAACAGTCAAGATGAGATGTTAGAATCCTCAACATATGTAATAGCACAGGAAGTGAAAAGAGGTTGAAATTCACCCTGACAATAGTGAATAGATAGCATTCTCTTATTTCTTATGATGCAAACGGCTACAGTCCATGGAGTCACAAAGAGTTGGACACAACTGAGCAACTGACACTTGCACTTTTCAGATATAGAGAAAAAGAGTGAAAAATCACTCTGCTTTATGTTGTAAGAAAGAAGATACTATGGAAAAGTTAAGAGGTTTGGGTTGGAAAGATAATGAATTCAATTTTATATTATTTTGAGAGACCTCATGTGAAGTAGCAATAAAATCTGAGACTCATAAACTAAAGAACCATTAATGAATATTTGGAATTATCTACATAGATTTGGAGGAAAAAAACATACATAGTATCACCCAGGAAAAGGGTACAAATAGAGAAGGGAGGATTGAAAAACAATAGTGGAAAAGATTGCATGCCTATGGATAAACTGGTGAACTAGATGGGAAATGAGGAAATCTGGGAAAGTGCAGTTTTATGAAAAACCAGGGGTCAAAAGGGCTGAGGTTATATAAAAGTATTGAGTTGGATAAAAGCTGGCAGAAAGTACTTAAGATTTGCTTAAAGATTATGTAGAGGATTATATAATATAGGTCCATAATAATTGAATGTTCATAAATGGAATGGATTTTCTGGAGCTCTTCTGTTGGTATAGTTTGTGTGTGTATAAGACTCTGTTTTTAGAGCAGTTTTAGGTTCACAGCAAAATGTAAAGAAAAGTACAGAGATGTCCCATGTGTCCCCTGCCTGCGTACGTGCATAGCTTCCTGCATTAGTAACCTCCCCCGCCAGAGTGGCCCATTTTTCTGTAATCAGTAGACCTACAGTGACATGTACTCATCGCCCAGAGTCCAAAGCTTGCGGTAGGGTTCACTCTTGGTGGTGTGCATTCTGTGGTTTAGACAAATGTGTAATGATGCATGTATCTACCATTATAGTATCACTCAGAGTCTTGTCTCTGCCCTTGGTATCCTCTGTGCTCTGCTTCTCTCCCTGCCCCCAACGCTGGCCATAAAGGTTTAATATATAAAATAAGGCGATTACGTAAGCTTAGAACATAAGACTTGAAAAACTTCATACAGAGGGTGTCTTTCTTTAATCCACGTATTTGCAGTTTCCAAATGAAAATTTTTCTATTTCTCTGCTTTTGCCACAGATAATTGGCCTTTTGAATGTTTTTACACCACAGAAATCCCTAGAAGAATTTCAAGATGTGTAAGTGTAATAATTAAAATTTTGTTAATACATATTATTCTTTGATTGTTACTGCATACTTCAGCTGCTATCTTTTTTCGCCCATAAAGTTACATAGTCATGGAACTCATGGATGCAAATCTTTGTCAAGTGATTCAGATGGAACTAGATCATGAGAGAATGTCCTACCTTCTCTATCAGATGCTGTGTGGAATCAAGCACCTTCACTCTGCTGGAATTATTCATCGGGTTAGTAGAAAAAACCGTCACATCTTTTTTTAATCATTGAGGTTAAATTGATGAAACATAAAATCCACAGTGTTTCAAAGCGTGCAGTTCAGTGATACTTAGTGCATTCACACTGTGCAACCACTACCAATACCAAATTTCAAAACATTGTCATTGCTCCAGAAGGAAGCGCCCTATCCTGGTAGTCACCCCGTCCCTTCTCTCCCCAACCCCTGACGTACACCAGTCTGCTCTCAGTGTCCATGGACTCACCTCTTCTGGATGTTTCATATAACTAGAGTCATACAATATATGAGCTTTCTGTCTGGTTTCTTTACCTTAGCATAATGTTTTCAGTCTCACCCATATTAAAGTGTATATCAGTAGTTCATTCCTTCTTATGACTGATGAACATTCCGTTGTATATATTTCCCACATTTTGTCTATCCGTTCATCTGTTAATGGACATCTGGGTTATTTCCACCTGTTAGCTTTTGGCGCTGTTAAAAGCATTAAGGGAGAAGTATTTGAGTTCCTGTTTGTAGTTCCTCTGGCTATCTACCTAGGAGTTTCATTGCTGGGTCTTCCTTAACTTTCTGAAGAACCAGCAAATTGTTTGCCACAGTGGGTACACCATTTTACATTTCCAACAATGGTACACAAAAATTCCAATTTCCCCACATTTTTGCTGATTCCTAATGACTTTTTCATTCTAGTCATCCTAGTGAGTATGAAGTGGTATCTCATTGTGGTTTTAACTTGCATTTCTCTAATAACATTAAGCATCTTTTCATGATTGTTTTGTATTTGTTTATCTTCTTGGAATAAATATCTATTTTAAGCCCTTTGTCCATTTTTTAATTGAGTTGTTTGTCTTTCTGTTGTTGAGTTATCAGGGTTCTTTATATATCCTGAATTCTAGATCCTTATGAGATGAGTAATTTGTAAATATTTTCTCCTATTTTGTATGTTGTCTTTTCACTTTCTTGATCTCTCTTGATATGCAAACATTTTAATTTTCACTAAAATCAGTTTGTTTTCTTTGGTTGTTTGTACTTTCAGTGTCGTATGTAAGAATCCATTGTTGAATTCGAGGTCATAAAGATTTACTCTTAGTCTTTCATCAATAGTTTTAGCTCATATGTTTAGGTCGTTGACCCATTTTGAGTTAATTTTTGTATATGGTATGAGATAAGGTGCTAATAACTTCATTCTTTTGTTTGTGGAAATCCAGTTATCCTAGCACCATTTATTAAAAGAGACTGTTGTTTTCTCATTGAATGATTTTGCATCCTTATTGAAATTCAGTTGGCTGTAGACATATGGTTTTATTTCTGGACTCTTGGTTCTCAGTTCCGTTGGTCTTTGTGTCTGTGCTTTTATCAGTACCACTTTATTTTGAGCACTGTAGCTTTGGAGTAAATTTTGAAATGGGGTAGTATGAGTCCATCAGCTTTATTCTTGCTCAATATCATTTTGACTGTTCAGGGCTCCTTGTGATTCCATATGAATTTGGAGTATCAGCTTTTCCATTTCCGCTGAAAAGGCCATTGGAATTGTAATAATAATAATAAGGATTTCACTGACTCTGTAGACTGCTTGGGTAGTTTTGCTGTCTTAACTATATTTAGTATTCCAATTCACAAATGTAGGATGTCTTTCCAATTACTTAGGTTGTATTAGTCTATTTTGTGTACCATAACAAAACAGCACAGACTAGGTGGCCTAAACAAGAGAAAGTTATTTTCTCACAGTTTTTGGAGGTTAGAAGTCCAGGACCAACATGCCAGTAAATTCCGTTTCTAGTGAGAGCTCTCTTCCTGCTGTGGAGGTAGCCGCCTTCTTGCCGTGTCCTCATATGACCTTTCTTCCATGCTTGTAAAAAGAGCAGTCTCTTTCTCTTTTCTTATAAGGACACCAGTTCTTTTGCCTTGAGCCCAACGCTTATGACCTCATTTAACCCTGATTACCTCTATAAGGGTCCTGTCCCCAGATACAGTCAGTCACATTAAGGGTCCGGGTTCCGTGCTTGCACTTGGTGGGGTGGGGGTGTGGCGGGGGAATGCAGTGAGGCTTCAGTGCTTGCACTTGGTGGGGTGGGGGCGCGCGGCGGGGAATGCAGTGGTCTGCGACAGATCTGTGTTTTACAGTTTTCAGTGTGCAAGTCTGTTCACAGCCTTAGTTAAAATTTTTTCCTAGGTGTCTTATTCTTCTGGAAACTATTATAAATGGAGTTATTTTCTTAATTTCCCTTTCAGATTGTCCACTGCTAGTGTATAAGAAACTAGCCCTTCTGTTCTTAGTTCCCATTCACATCCCATTGACTAGTAGAACTAGTCGCAGGCTGGAAACCTGTGGTAGAGAAGATGGAATGTTAAGTCAGTCCACTGCTTCTGTCACACCTTCCTACGAGTTCAGTAATTCTTCAGAGATATAGAGAGCAGTGCTGCTAAAGGCCTGTGGAAAGGTGCACGCCGACGTGCGTGTGTCCTCGGGCGCTTAGTCCGGTCCAGCTCTTTGCCACCCGTGGACTGGAGCCCGCCAGGCTCCTCTATCCATGGAATTTTCCAGGCAAGAATACTGGAGTAGATTGCCATTTCCTACTCTAGGGGGATCTTCCTGACCCAGGGATTGAACCTGCGTCTCCTGCATTGGCAGGCGTATTCTTTACCACTGTGCCACTAGGAAGCCCATACATATTGATACACAAGGATGAATTTCAGATGATTCTCTTTTTAGAAAGTTTCTTTCCCTTAACAAAAAATGACTGTTTAGAAATTTTTTTGGTTGTTCTTCATTCTTCCAGAGTAAAGTGTTTAAGGTTGCAATCTTATTCCTAGACTAGAATGCAGTACTACAATGAGCCATTAAATCATTAACCAACATGATAGACATTGAAATAGCATCAAAGCTCATAATATTTATTTTTGAACATGCAGTGTTTCTTTGCTGAGGTTTTGCATTTTGGAAATAAGGACCACATATTTATAGGATAGCAATAATAAAAATGTTCATCTTCTGCTCCAGTAAGCCTGTTGATATTTGTTTTTAAATTGATAAAACCTATCGATGACATGACAAACCTAGACAGCATATTAAAAAAGCAGAGACACTACTTTGCTGACAAAGGTCCATCTAGTCAAAGTGGTGGTTTTTCCCGTAGTCATGTACAGATGTGGCAGTTGGTCCATAAAGAAGGCTGAGCCTTGGACTGCAGGGAGTCAGACCGGTCAGTCATAAAGGAGATCAGCCCTGACTATTTATTGAAAGGACCGTTGCTGAAGCTGTAACTCCAATACTTTGGCCACCTGATGCGAAGAGCCAGCTCATTGGAAAAAACCCTGGTGCTGGGAAAGATTGAAGGCAAAGGAGATGGGAGCGGCAGAGGATGAGATAGATAGCATTGCCAACTCAATGGACATCAGTTTGAGCCAACTCTGGGAGACAGTCGAGGACAGAGGAGCCTGGCACGCTGTAGGGTTGCAAAGAGTCGGACACAACTTGGCACCTGACCAGCAGCAACAAATAGGTGGCGCATCTTCTGACTCCACCTGGGACTGCCTGTCAGCACAGGCTAAAGACAGTGTGCGTGCTGCGCTGGATGTAGACATGCGGGAGTAATGACCCATCATTTTTCAGGCCAGTTTTCTGTATTGTTAATCATTGATATTCAATATATGTGGTTATAGGCCTGCTTTTTTTGGTCTCTCCGTTCATAATAGGATTCGTGGTAGCTAAAAGGCCAAATGGGTTGAACTGGAAGCCTTGAGTATTTATGCTGCTGCCTTTTATGATTGTAACAGAATTCCTTGAGGTTGGGTTCACGCGGGTGGCTCTTCACAGACGTGACTTAGTAGCATCAGCAGCAGGTGATTTTATTTATTAGTGGCACCAGGACAATGCTGTCCTACCTCTGTCGGCAGTCAAAAATTGTATGAACAAATTTGTATGATTTGGGGTGAGAAATCAGTGATGGGAAAACTGATAATGATTACTTTGGTCCTTCAGAGTTGAACATCTGCCTATTTGAAAAGTCAAATGACATGTGATTGGGTTGACATAGAATGGCCTATTGTTGATATATAATATCTATATAAAGCTTACTGTGATTTTAAAATGAGAATTTTAAAAGCTAGTAATTTAGTGTACAAGTGAATATAAATGCTAACTTATGATTCTCTCTTTATTTAACCATAAAAGTTCTTACATGAGCTTTGAGATGCCATTCCAAATCGCTTTTACACCCCTTGATTGAAAGTATCTAGCTAATCATATTTTCTAGCAAATAAAACATTACAAACTTCTCATAACTACTGTATGTATTTGTAAATTAAAAATGCCCTCAAGCTAGTTTCTCAAATTTGTTTATTTATGATGAGTCTGTGCAGCGGTAACAGTTACAGTTTGAGAAAAATGAACAGTTAGCATGAATTGTTTTATAGGAGATCTCATTCATAACGTGTGGACTGCAAAATGCTGTTTATGTCACAGCAGCCATTTTTTGCATTTTTATTTTTGAAGGACTTAAAGCCCAGTAACATAGTAGTGAAATCAGACTGCACTCTGAAGATCCTTGACTTTGGCCTGGCCAGGACTGCGGGGACCAGCTTCATGATGACGCCTTACGTAGTGACCCGCTACTACAGAGCCCCTGAGGTCATCCTAGGCATGGGCTACAAAGAAAACGGTCAGCAAACACGACCTACTTGAAATTCTGCTCAGATTTACTTGCTTTTGCTTATCAGATTTCTTATGTAAATACTTAGATTGAAATGCAGAAAGAAAATTATCGCTGTTTGAAGTGTTTATCAAGAGCTTGGAAGTAACTACAAATTTTGTCATAAATGTTTGGGAAAACTTGGGGCCCCTGTTTATTTAAATACAAATACATGATCAACAGTACAACCATCAGATAAAGAATTTGTTACCATGGCCCCTGTAACAGAATACATGTATAGGATACATACCGTTTTCTTGCCTGTAATGTGAAAATGAGCACTCTGACGTGGGCAGAAGGGAGCACATAGTGGGCCCATCTCATCACCCACCATATCTTTAGTGGCGACCTTAGTTTGCATCAGTGGTATTTGCACACATTTCCTGTCCTATGACATTAAAGTTAACAGCAGCAGCACTGAGTGCAGACTTTAAGAGCTACAGTAAGGCTGTTCTGCAAAGCTGATGGATAATTAATTTAAGGTGACCTTTCAGAGGAAATGGTGTTTCATCAAAGCCCTTGTGTCCAGCCTTAAAGAAATGGCATTGTTATGTGCGAATATAGCCAGTTACATAAATTAACACTAGAATTAGGTTGAAGAAAATGCTCAGGCATGTAGTTCATGAATTTTAAAAAAATGTTATACATACACATATCTATACCTAAGAAAGGTATAAATTTGCTGAATCTCAGTCATTTGGAAGATGAATGTCTACACGTGATTTTATTGACTTTACCTTTTAAAATGTGATAATTCAAAATACTTCATAAAGTAGGACGTAGACATTTTTTCTAGCAAAAGACTCTGAAACAGCCGTTCACTCTGAATCAGGAAACTATCAAATCAGTTTTGAGGATTCTTTTTTTCTAAAAAAGATAACTTTGAAGTGAGGATCTTAGCTTAATATTCTTATCTGAGCTAGTTAAAAACACTTTAAACATGTATTATCAGTATTGTTCTTTTGTTCTTAAATAAACACGCTGTTCTGTTGTCTTACTGTTGACCTAAAATTGTCTTATACCCTGTAAAATCCAGTAATAGTATTAGACTTTTTTTTTTGGAGAACTGCTATTTCAAGTGACAACATGATCATTGTTTTTGTATTTGCTGTAAAGCCACTGATTGTCATAAATAATGTGCAGTGTGTCACTTTGTCTTGGAATTGTGATCTTAGGCGCTCCCTAGTAGAAATGAGCACCAAGAAAAACTGTCATGTAAAGAGTTGACATACTTTCCTTTCTTAGATAAGAATTCTATAGACTCACTTTATTGCGTTCTTTCAGTCTTCAGGAAACTGAGTCAAATATAGTGCTTAATGTTGATAACTACATCAGCCAGCAAGGTTGAGCATAAGAACAATGTCTTTTATTGCAAGCTACCCTCAAAGCTTTTTTGAAAGTGAGATAATGGGATATAGTTAAACTGCCAAATAGCCTGAGCAGTTAGACCCGTAAAGCTCTTTTTATGTTTGAATCAGGCTTTTCATATTCTGAGGACAGTCTTCATTCGCCCAGACAATGCTTGCAATAGCCTCTCATGCTTGTAGCTTTAGAAATGTTTTAAAATATGTTTTTCTCAAGATTATGTACATAAATTGTGTCCTAGATATTTAACTAAAGCTTGCTATTCTCTATAAAATCCACAAGGAAAAAATTGTTGTAATAGATTTTTGCCAGAAATGAAAACCCTGGAAAAAAATTTTCTCTGAACTGATAGGTAAATATTAACTTTCCCTCTAAAATTTTATCCTTGGAAGTTGAATTATGCCATCGATACAAAAAGATGTGTATGTATTCTAATGTGAAATTTTAGAGAAACTTTAGTTCTACAGGATTTCCAAAATTTACTCCTGAATATAGCTTCTAAAATTCTGTGATCAACTAGTTCTCCTTATGAGTGTATTAGAAAGCACAGATGTTAAGCCCCCAAGTTGTCCTGCATGGTTAAAGGTACATCTCTAACATCTATTCCTGCCCTTTTATTCTTTTGCTATTAAAAGAATTGAAGTCTTCAGGCTACAAAAACAAATGCAAGTTTCTAAAACTTTCCCTTCAAATTGCTTATTCTTCCCCTTCTTGTATTAATCTGTAAGCACCTTCTCTTTTTATCTGTTTTCAAACCCAAAGATATAAAGTATCCGGGTATGTGGTTAGTTTTAATGAAATAGGTGGAGATCCTCAAATTGCTCATTTCTTTGTCTGGCGCATTCTTTTCAACATTGGTTGGAACGCTCATTTAAAATTAACAAGCGCCACAGGATTTCCCTGGTGGCCCGGTGATTAAGACTCATGCTTCTACCACAGGGGACGCAGGTCAACCGCTGGTCATCCGTGTGGCCAAAATAAATAAATAAAGTCAGCAAGAGGCCGTAAGGCTAGTAAGAGACTCTGTAGACGATAAATTTGCGGGAGCTTTCATACTGTGTTCAGCCGAAACCAGCTTCTTAAACCAAAAGTGGTTTAGTTCTACAAGTTTAAAACACTTCAGGTGGAAAACATGAAATGTACTTTTTTTGCTGTGTTTTCTTGATTATTTGTTCATTCTCTATGCACTTGTTCCCTTCGGGATAGTAGAGTAAATGCAACATGGTGTTGCCAAGAAAACAAATGATTTTCTATTCAGAGTAAACGTAGCACTTCTCAAAACAAATTGATGAACTCCAACTTGAAAATTTCTGAAGATCTTTAGGTTAACTTTTTAACTGTAATTATTCATAGAAGCATTATTTCTGTTAAATATTTTAATGCGCTAGACTGTTTCTGCTCATGCTTTTTTCTTTTATTTTGCTTAAAGAGAGAGTACAATGCACAGTTGAACCTCCACATAGTCTCAAGGTTTTATTTTTTAAATTTTGGCACCTCATGTACATTTTCAGCCTTATTTATAAATTTGTGTTGGTTCATTTTCATATTTTATAAGTTAATTTTCAGGGGCAAACTGTAGGTTTCAAAATCATGTGATTTCTGTGCATAGCTCTCCCTTTAAATTAGATATGTAGCTAAAAGGCTACACTTCACATTTGCTTTTGTGAATCACAGCCTTTGGAAAAATATTTTATGTTTTAAATTATTCCATTAGCTAAAATTAAAGTCACTTTTTTCTTTCTGTGATGTTTTGCAGTCTTTATATAAAGCAGTCATATTATGCTTCTTTGATTTTAATGACCTTTTGCTTTGCTTTTCCTTCTTTTGTGCTGCACACATATAGTGGATTTATGGTCTGTGGGGTGCATTATGGGAGAAATGGTTTGCCACAAAATCCTCTTTCCAGGAAGGGACTGTATCCTTGTGCTGCTGCAGCAGTTTGGTCAGTTAGGAGATGGACTTCCGTGTGTTCTCTCATGAAAGTGAATACAGTGTACATTCATACATGTGGGGTTTTTTAAAACAGACGTAAAGTTTGTGGCTGTTATAGTTCAAAAATTTCTGTGCAGTTTGTAGGCTGCATTTGGCAGTGGGACATACAGTCTCTGCTGGCAGTTAGAGCACATTCACTGTCACTCAGTTTTATTTTATACTGCTTTCTTTAATTTTGAAGTACACATGGTGTGTGTGATTTTTTTTACCGTTTATATATTTTTTTTAGTTTAACCAAAATCTTTATGTTAATGTCATTGCATTTTGTTTTCAGTTGACATTTGGTCAGTTGGGTGCATCATGGGAGAAATGATCAAAGGTGGTGTTTTGTTCCCAGGTACAGATCGTATCCTTATCTTTGGCCTAAAATGTAGTTTCTAAAGGTCAAAATGTATGACAACACTTCTGCTTGATCAGGTATAGTGTATTTTGTCTCTCCCTAGTACAGTATTGTTAAATTACTCTTTAAAAATACCACCTGCTATTTGACATAGACTTTCCTTTCCCTCATTGGTTGTCTCATTTGTTAATTTTGAAAACTACTCAAGTTAATTATCCACAGTTACTTGTTGGCTTTGAGTTGATTTATTTAACCTAAATCAAAAATCATGGCTTGCATTAAATTTTTCTAATAATTACACACTTGAGTAACCTAGAAGTACTTAGGACATGATATGAGCTTTGAATTGTTGTTCCTGGTCATCCTTTTGTTTTGCCCTCCCACCTTCTGTTCGTTAATGTTCTGTGTGTTCTGTGTCTTTCGGTTGCTGTCTCGTTTCTCAGCATAACACACTGACCTTTTCATCTGAGAGTTTCAGCAGTAATAGTTGTATATGGTGATGAGTAGATTTGGGTTCATGAATTTTGCTCATCTGACTGCTTCTGATATTTGTAGTAACAGTGATCTGTTGCTGTATTTATCAGCTAGTGACACTTAGAATTGTTTTAAGAAGACAAATGGGAGAAACTGTATTCACTGGGTTACAGTAAGAAAGTTTTAGGTCTTAGTCCATGGGGAGCACTTGAAGTATAAAGACTAAAGACTAGGAGGAAAGAAACCAGGGAATTCTAGCCTTATACCTTAACCAAAATAGTGAGTCATTAGTTAACATAAGCTGAACAAAGAATGGCAACAAGAAATGCCATCATTTTCATTGCTACTGCTTATTTTCTGTTAGTTTAGAAAACTCAGAAAAGCAGGACAGATGATAAATATTTCTTATCTTCTCAGAAATGCAGTCACAGTTTCTGATAAGCTAGAAGAAAAGGCAAATTCTGTGTTCAGAATTGTGTCCTGTTTATATTTAGAGTCTGTATGGGCAGGAATTACCATTTTCCTTTGAGCCGCTCATCATTTGTATTTGGAATTTGTGAGTTTAAGCTTCCATTTTTATGATAAAATCAGTATTAGTAGACACACACATACACATAATAAATAAGGTTAACAAAGCTTGTTATTGATTCTTTTTGTCCACCTACAGGCATTGCCTTTTGCAAGGTGGCTGTAAGATTTATAACTGCCACATTCTTTCTTAGAATTTTAAATTGCTATTTTCTTGTTATTTTAATATGGATATGACCAATATGTTGAACACTAGATGCACAGTATTTTTCTTAGCTACTTGATACTAGATATTGATCAGTGGAATAAAGTTATTGAACAGCTTGGAACACCATGTCCTGAATTCATGAAGAAACTACAACCAACAGTAAGGACTTATGTTGAAAACAGACCTAAGTATGCTGGATATAGCTTTGAGAAGCTCTTCCCTGATGTACTTTTCCCAGCTGACTCGGAACACAACAAACTTAAAGGTACTTTTTAAAATACTATCTTTAATTCCATTGTGGGTAGGTGGCTGTTTGTGGAGGAGGTTTATGGGGGTGTATTTATATTGTTATGGGATGTAACTCAACATTATTTCTGAGTAATGGAACAGTGTGAGGTTTTAGTTATTTTTAGTTATATTTTTAATCATATGTATGACCTAATTTTATACTAAATCTATTCTTTTTAAAGCATTTTTTAGTAGATGATAATTTCAGGTTTCTGAAATGTATTGATAATTTTAAAACCTTATGAGATACGTTACATAAACATCTCATTATTTTTGCAGCCAGTCAGGCAAGGGATTTGTTATCCAAAATGCTGGTAATTGATGCATCTAAAAGGATTTCTGTAGATGAAGCTCTCCAGCACCCGTATATCAATGTCTGGTATGATCCTTCTGAAGCAGAAGCTGTAAGTTCTTTACTGAATGTTTGAAGAATATATTGTACTCTTAGAGTTGAAGTTAGGTTTAGAGTATATTTTTTTTCATTTTAAATAAAAATATAAATAAATGATGATGGTGCTTTCTGTTTTTGCATGAAAAATTCCTTTAGAGAAGGAACATATCCAAGTACCTCCTACACAAAATAAACTTCCCTCCCATTGTTTCTTGCCTTTTTGCCTTATTATCTTGTAAGTTGAGCTATTACGTTGAGCGCTTTGAGAAAACATCTTAACTTTGTTGTAAACAAATTATTGTGTCCAAAGCATAGCACAATTCTATGATGTAAATAAAATATAATAGCTGCAAAAAACAAGAAAAAAAGAAAAGACTATTAAGCATCTTTTTTCCTGTCATGGAGTCTTCCCGAATTAGCCTGTCTACACAGAATCAGCATTGATCGTTGATCAGTCTTGGTATAATGGTGTGTTTTTCCAAGGCTTCTGCATGGTTAATATTTCAAGTAATCGTAAGGAATTAATATACTTTGAATGAACTGACTCAATCTCTGTTGCCTTGTTTTTCAGCCGCCACCAAAGATTCCTGACAAGCAGTTAGATGAACGGGAACACACGGTAGAAGAGTGGAAAGGTAACATCACCAGACTCGTTCAGATGCAGCTGAGGGAGCGCCGGCTTTCTGTGCTGTTCATCCATCGCTTTAGGGAGATGAAAGATATTTCCTGTTATTCATAACTGATATTTGATAATATGATGTAAAATATTTTGCAGAAGTAAAAGCTAAACCTCCTTCCTTCACTAACTTAATGCCTTATGTTCCCCACTGCAGACAAAGGCACATTTGTACATTTGTTCAGGAACTTTAATGTTCTTTCATAGTCTACAAATATACAAACCTGTGTGTTTGATGTCTCCCCCTTCTCCTCTCCCACCCTGTTCTAATCACATACAGTTGTATACAGCTCGCAGTTGCTTCGTTGATATCGTCGTGTACTTTAGAGACCGTTCCCTCTTGCTGCATATACCCGGCTCATCTGCTTTAATAGCTGGTTAGCGACCTGCTGTGCGGCTGTGTCACGGCGGCTCCAGCAGCCGTTGGAAGAGCATTTGAGCTGGGTCTAGTCTGCTGTTGTTACAGTCAACTCTAGCATTCTTGTGCACATCTGAGAATACGCCTGTGAGGAAAATCTTACAAGGAGATTTGCCTGGCCAAAGGATATTCTCAGCTGTTTCTAATTACTCCCTGAAGAAATTATAGCAGTTTACACTCACATCAGCATTGTACAGGAATGTCTTTTATCCCCACCCTCATCAACAGAGTGAGTTAATTTTTAATCTTTGCATATCTAATAGAGTAGTTTTGTTTATACTTTGGTTGAATATTAATAATGCTTTGAAAGTCTTGGAAATGTTAAAATGTTTCTTTCTTTAAAAGATTCCCTGGGACATTTGGGCCAAGTTACCTTTAGATCTCATATGCTTCTATTTATATTGTTGTCTATCATGTAATATTTTGACCAATTTTGTATCTGCATGACTTTGGAGAAGTCACTTAAAATCAGGTGGACAGAAGATATGTTAGTAAGAGCTAAGAACCTAAATACTTGGAAGGCAAAAGGGACTGGGGAGGTATAAACCAAATCAGGTAGTCCATTTACAGGTTTATTTGGGAGGAATGAAGTTGATTCTTTCTTCGGAATAATCAGAAATTAGTTTTCCCTTAGTTGACTTGGGAGACATACAGCATTAATAAGGTTCTGTAGAGCCCACCAAGATGATAGAATTAGGTAGAACCTAGTACGTCTGTCTATGTAATATGTAATATACAAGAGTATAGAAACTATGGATCAGAGTAGGCATTAAAATGTCTAACCTGACATTTTATATATCATTACATTTACAGTAAACATATATTTTGTGGAATTTTAATAGGCCCCCGGTTGTAAAACACGCTGTTATATACCACTAAGAAAGAGAAAACAGTGCCAGCCGCTAACTGAAAAAACTACGTCTAAAAATCAGTGAAACGTAGTATTTTCATTTGTATATTTCTAGGATTTTTGATTACTTTAAACATACTTATTTTT
Organism: Redunca redunca; assembly: GCA_006410935.1. Taxonomy (NCBI): domain Eukaryota; kingdom Metazoa; phylum Chordata; class Mammalia; order Artiodactyla; family Bovidae; genus Redunca; species Redunca redunca. The sequence continues at coordinate 91,844 of SJYQ01096311.1, read as the reverse complement.
GTTCTATATCTTTTTCTCCTACCCAAATGCAGTTTAGTAGCTACCTGCAAACTCCCTTTTTAGCATCATAACAGAAAAAATTCATTGCCAAAGCTATTAACTACAGATTTATTTGTCTAGTTAGTACCCCTGATTAGTTTTGGTTCTTTTGCCTTCAGTTCAGTTCAGTCGCTCAGTCGTGTCCAACTCTGTGACCCCATGAATCGCAGCAACCAGGCCTCCCTGTCCATCACCAACTCTCGGAGTTCACTCAAACTCACGTCCATCGAGTCAGTGATGCCATCCAGCCATCTCATCCTCGGTTGTCCTCCTCTCCTCCTGCCCCCAATCCCTCCCAGCATCAGCGTCTTTCCCAATGAGTCAACTCTTCACATGAGGTGGCCAAAGTACTGGAGTTTCAGCTTCAGCATCAGTCCTTCCAATGAACACTCAGGACTGATCTCTTCTAGGATGGACTGGTTGATCTCCTTGCAGTCCCAGGGACTCTCAAGAGTCTTCTCCAACACCACAGTTCAAAAGCATCAATTCTTCAGTGCTCAGCTTTCTTCACAGTCCAACTCTCACATCCATACATGACCACTGGAAAAACCGTAGCCTTGACTAGACAGACCTTTGTTGGCAAAGTAATGTCTCTGCTTTTGAATATGCTGTCAAGGTTGCTTTTTACAAAGAGATATTGTTTTATCTCTCTCTCTTTGTAATCCTCCTGTCTGGAATGCTTATCATTCCTTTTTGTTTCTTAAAGACATCTCCCGATCTTGCCTCTATCAAGACTGCCTATTTTTCTTCTTCCTAGCTCAAGTAGGTTACCATTGCAAGCAGACTTCGGTGTTTCCAGCTCTTGGATCCACTTATACCTTATTATCAACATGAATATTGCCATACCCTGTGATCAGAAATCATTTATCACATGTCTAATTTACTGGGTTACAGACTCCTTGAAAGTCCGTGCATGTTCCCTGTGTTTACATTTTTCTCAGAAGAGCATGCGTCGCTTTTGCGCAGTCCTCCAAGACCGCCATGCCCCGAGAAGAGGAAGGGCAGTGTCAGCAATCCAGAAAGGCCTCCATGACAGGCAGGCTCGTAAGGCGCACCACACCTGGCACCAGATCGCGTCCAAGCACACAGGGCAGGGGCGGGTGCGCTGCAGGGCAGCATCTGCGGTCCCCTTCGGTCGGAGTGGCCCTGCCAGCCGTCCACCCACCATCCAGAAGCCTGGCTAAGGAACGAGATGCTCGGGAAGAAATCTGTGTAGTAATGATAGGCCGTGCTTCAACTCAGAAGGTGTTGAAGGATAGCTACCCACTTCTTTTCCTTTAATCAAAATGTATTTGTATTCTCTTCTGATTAAAGAAGGTTCCATATAGTCTTGCATTTATATCTTTTAACACGTATCTGGGTAAGTATCTACAGTGTACCGTGCTGTATGCCAGGCTCTATGCTCTATTGGGAAATAGGAGTTAGTAAGACAAATTTGAATCAAGACCTCATGGAGAGAATTAAATGAGTATTTGTAGTATAGAATGATACAGTATAAAGTCCTAGTGGAAGATAGAAGAAAAAACTTCTCAGATCTATCTTAATCTAACTTTTGGAATATTACAACAGATTTTTTTTCTTTCAATATAATTCATGGTTGAGGATTGATAAATTGTTATTAACACCTTTGAACCTTTGGTTGACACTTTTCAACCTTCTACCATTGCAAGGACACCATTTAAAGTATTTAATGTGTGTGAAAATTTTTTACTTAACATATACATATCTTGGGAGATTGCCTGTCAGACTTTGAAAAGTTTTTATTTACCTCTTTTTCAGAATTGATATACAAAGAAGTTATGGACTTGGAGGAAAGAACCAAGAATGGAGTTATACGGGGGCAGCCCTCTCCTTTAGGTTGGTTACAATATAAGCTTAGTTATGATTACAGTTTACTTCTTGTGCTGTGATCTTCAGTGGCCTGAAACTTGCAGTTCTTTCTCTATTTGCTGCCATTAGTATCCAAAGTTCAGTAAATGTAAGAAGTACAGCTTCTGTGGTTGATTTGAAAGCACTGGCACACTGTTCTATCAATACGTTGTACTAATGTATCAGTAAAATGCACATCTGTTTCTACGATACTGACATCCCACTGAAGAACCGAAATTTAAAATCTTCTTTATTGTTGGCGTTGTTGCTAAAACTGCTGTCAGAAGGTATTCTATCTCTTAAGAATGTTGGCTTTGTATGAGTTAAACATTTTCTTTTATCATAAGCTCATATTAACTTTTAGTACCTGTAAAAATGTGAAGAATTTAAGGGAAAAGTTAGGTGACAACATGGACATAGTAAGTACGTACCACAGGCTAGACATAGGTGGTTTTTGTATTTCGTTTCATTCAGCCCCGGAAAACCCCAAGGAAGGGATTTTTGTGTGCATTTTACAGATAAGGAAGCAGTTTAGAAAAGTTAAATGATATAAGGCTACAAATCTTTTGTGTAGAAAAGTGAATACTTGAAGCCATGTTTATCAGAAACTTCAAGAGGGCATGGTTTTTCCAGCATCCAGTTTGGTCTCTGGCTGGCAGCAGAGACTTCTGGCTACAAAGGTTAGGGAGAGATTAAATTTGAGCTGAGTCTTGAGGAATACTGTTTCAACTGATAGGTCTTGAATTAGAGTAAAACTGTGTCGTTTTAATCATCCTTCTAAAACTCTTATACAATAATTCTAAGAAAAAAATTGGATATCATATCTAGCATCTTGTTTATGAAGTAATATTTATAACTATAGTTTCAGGTACCCAGTTTTTTGTACTGTAAACATATATTTAAATAATTTTTGTAGCTTTCTATGACATTTTTGCTTATATTTTAATTCTTTGTTTTTTAAACCCCTGATCAGAAATGCAGTCTTCCAAATTATAGATTCTCTTGAAAATATAAATTGAAAATATAAATTTTGACAGCTTATACCTACAATTAGTTGTAACAAAGGGTCTATTATAAATGCTTTAATAACTGAGTTAATTAATTGGCTTTGTAATTGATATGCAGGAGTCATGTAAGTGAATTGTTCATGATGGAGGCTGAAATTGGCTTTGAAAAATCCATTATTTAGGAGAGTTTTATACTTGAGCATAATATCCTAGTCGGTGGCACGTCGTGTCAAATGTTTGAGTAAACTTAATCACCTCATGAGATAGATACGGCAGTTGTATTTGTTCTTAATTTATAAGTGAAATTTTGAATCCTAGACAACCTTTAATTTAGTGATAAAGTAAGTCAGTGAAAGGACAGGACTACAAGTTTCTAGACATTTTCTGGATTCTCAGTTACGGCTTGCAAAGAGTGTTAGTAAATTAATGCTGTAAAAATATTCTGTTCTTGATTATATGCAAAAACAGAAGAAACAATATTTATTTACTCAAAATATCAGGAATTCATAATACCGTTTTGTCTTGATTTTTAAAAGTAAATATATAATTTAGCCCCCTGGATTTCGTCTTGTCTTTATTTTGGTTTAGGTAATATTAAAATGAGTTTGCATGCCTTTGAGTATGTAGAGAGTAATGGAGAGGGAAATGATAGATACCTGAAATTAAAGATATCAGATCCAGAAATTAAAGACTTCAGATACAGGTAAATTAAAGATTTTTCCATATTATTGCCATTCAGAGAATTTACTGAGAATGTACTGTATTGCTTGAAAGGTCAGACAAAAACAAGTTTTTTTCCTTTAGGTATTTGATTTTCAGATTAAAAAGTTAACTTTAATTTATGATGCATTTAAATTTTACTTTTTAGTAGATTAAGAAATTTGGATGAAATAAAATTTGGATTAAAAATAGAGGCATGAGAAAGCATATGTGATAAAACACTTTTATGATTTGAATGTTTCAGTACAGGTCTTTGAAGCTATCCATGGGATTGTATACTCTTTAGTCAGAAAAGGTGCATCCTGTAGTGTTGTATGAATTGAACTTTTTTTTTTTCTGAAGTGATTTTAATCTGTACATGAAAGACTCTTAAGTGATACTCAGAACTGAACTTTTAAAAGTTCGGTATCATCATTGCACCGTGACTGGGAGCCTAGTGGGCTCTCGGGTCTGGAATTTGAGGGCATCTCTCTTCTCCTTTTCCTCTCTGCTGTCGGGCCTGAGGCATCCTGTGCGCCTCCTTTCCCGGTGCACCTCCCATCGCCTGCCCAATCCCTGAGGTTCCATTCTTCTCTGTCTCCCAGTCCCTGCCCCAGCGCCACCAAGATTTGCCTATTCCAAGTCCCCTGGTTAATTCATTGCTGGACCTGAAGACAAGCTCTCAGAGGACCGTTCATATATAAATGGTTTATTTATTGTCATTGGACAGAAAGGAGGGATAATTTCAAACACTGAGGTACTGGATTCTGGAGCAGTGGTTTTCAACTCACTAGGTTTTAACATCACTGGGTCCCTGAAACTCACCCCTAGAAATTTTTATTACTCAGTTGGAAAACTGTTGCTTTTTATTCCATAAATGTGTTCTTAAGGACTTCTGTATAACTTGCATTATTTAATATACTCATATTTGGAATGATTCTTACTTAGTGATCATGTAGTTCAAAAGCTGTTATCTACTGCATGAGTCATGAGTCATATTCCCCACCCCTTAATGTCATTTCTTCTTCCTGACCCAGTTGCACTGTGAGAATTTTTCTGTAGGTTAAGTATCCTATTACTTTTTAAAATCCAGGAAGTGCTTGTTAGGCTATACTTTTGGTAAAGGAAGAGAGTCTCCCCTATGTGTATCTCTTTATTAAGCCCATATGTACATTTATCAAGTACTTATTAGAACTGAAATGACAAGACCCGGGTTTACCTGTCTAGAGCACTTGTGTGGCTCTGGCAAGCCATGTAACCAAATGGGGCAGCTGGGCCAAGAGTCCTTTGAATTAAATTTTAATCTTTGTCCTGGCTTTTGCTTTAAAACAGGATGTATCAGAAGGATGGGTTGTACTTTATAATGAGATGTCATGAAGCATTTTTTATTAGGGCAGTAGTTTTATTTAAAAAATCTATTTTATTGAAGTATAATTGATTTACAGTGTTGTGTTTCTGGAGTACAGCAAAGTGCTTCAGTTATCCATATATACAATAGTTTGCTCTTGCTAATCTCATACTCCCTGTCCAGCCACCCTCACCCCTCCTGTTTGGCCAGCTACCAGCCTGTTCTCTGTGAGTCTTTCCCTGTTTCATAGATAAATTCATTTGTCGTATTTTAGAGTCCACATATAAGTGATATCATTTGGTAGCTGTTTTTCTGACTTAGAATGATCATTTCTAGGCCATCCATATTGCTGCAGACTGCTTTATTTTGTTATTTTTTATGGCTGAGTAGTATTCCAAGGTGTGTGTGTGTGTGTGTGTGTGTGTGTGCGTGTGCGTGGGCGTGTGTGCGTGTGCGTGGGCGTGTGTGTGTGTACGTGCGTGTGTGTGTGCGTGTGCGTGTGTGTGTGTGTGCGTGTACCATGTCTTCTTTATCCAGTGATCTTATTGGACGTACAGGCTGCTTCTGTGTCTTCGCTGTTGTGAATAGTGCTGCAGTGAATGCTGGTATGCATGTATCTTTTCAGATCATAGTTTTGTCTGGATATATGCCTAGGAGTGGGATTGATGGATCATATGGCGGTTTTCTTTTTAGTTTTTTGAGGAACCTCAAAACTTTTCATGCAAAGATGGGCACAATAAAGGACAGAACTGGTATGGACTTAACAGAAGCAGAAGATATTAAGAAGAGGTGGCAAGAATACACAGAAGAACTATACAGAAAAGATCTTCATGATCCAGATAATCATGATGGGGTGGGATCACTCACCTAGAGCCAGACATCCTGGAATGCAAAGTCGAGTGGGCCTTAGGAAGCATCACTACGAACAAAGCTAGTGGAGGTGATGGAGTTCCAGTTGAGCGATTTCACATCCTGAAAGATGATGCTGTGAAAGTGCTGCACTCAATATGACAGCAAATTTGGAAAACTTAGCAGTGGCCACAGGACTGGAAAAGGTCCGTTTTCATTGCAATCCCAAAGAAAGGCAATGCCAAAGAATGCTCAAACTACCCCACAACTGCACTCATCTTACACGCTAGCAAAGTAATGCTCAAAATTCTCCAAGCCAGATTTTAACAGTATGTGAACCGTTGGATTTTAAAAAGGCAGAGGAACCAGAGATCAAATGGCCAATATCTGTTGGATCATCGAAAAAGCAAGAGAGTTCCAGAAAAACGTCTACTTCTGCTTTATGACTATGCCAAAGCCTTTGACTGTGTGGACCACAACAAACTGGAAAATTCTGAAAGAGATGGGAATACCAGACCACCTGACCTGCCTCCTGAGAAATCTGTATGCAGGTCAGGAAACAACAGTTAGAACTGGACATGGTACAACAGACTAGTTCCAAATAGGAAAAGGAGTACGTCAAGGCTGTATATTGTCACCCTGCTTATTTAACTTATATGCACAGTATCAAGTGGGCCTTAGAAAGCGTCACTATGAACAAAGCTAGTGGAGGTGATGGAATTCCAGTTGAGCTACTTCAAATCCTGAACTGGACATGGAACAACAGACTGGTTCCAAATAGGAAAAGGAGTATGTCAAGGCTGTATATTGTCACCCTGCTTATTTAACTTCTATGCAGAGTACATTATAAGAAACGCTGGGCTGGAAGAAACACAAGCTGGAATCAAGATTGCTGGGAGAAATATCAATAACCTCAGATATGCAGATGACACCACCTTTAAGCAGAAAGTGAAGAAGAACTAAAGAGCCTCTTGATGAAAGTTGAAAGAGGAGAGTGAAAAAGTTGACTTAAAGTCAACATTCAGAAAAGTAAGATCATGGCATCCTGTCCCATCACTTCATGACAAATAGATGGGGAAACAGTGACAGACTTTTTCTTCGGCTCCAAAATCACTGCAGATGGTGACTGCAGACATGAAATTTAAAATGCTTGCTTCTTGGAAGAAAAGTTATGGCCAACCTAGACAGCTAATTAAAAAGCAAAGACATTACTTTGTCAACAAAAGTCTGCCTGGTCAAAGCTATGGTTTTTCCAGTGGACATGTATGGATGTGAGAGTTGGACTATAAGAAAGCTGAGTGCTGAAGAACTGATGCTTTTGAACTGTGGTGTTGGAGAAGACTCTTGAGAGTCCCTTGGACTGCAAGGAGATCCAACCAGTCCATCTTAAAGGAAATCAGTCCTGAATATTCATTGGAAGAACTGATGCTGAAACTGAAACTCCCAATACTTTGGCCACCTGATGTGAAGAACTGACTCATTGGAAAAGACCCTGATAGAGGGAAAGATTGAAGGTGGGAGGAGAAGGGGACAACAGAGGATGAGATGATTGAATGGCATCACCAACTCAGTGGACGAGTTTGAGTGAACTCTGGGAGTTGGTGATGGACAGGGAAGCCTGGCGTGCTGCAGTCCGTGGGGTCACAAAGAGTCGGACATGACTGAGCAACTGAACTGAATGGCAGTTGTCTTTTTAATTTTTGAGGAACCATCATACTCTTTTCCATAGAAGCCGCACCAGTTTACATTTATTAGGGCTGTAGTTTTTTTAACTGTTTGAGTCATACATCCCTTGAGATCCTCTCTACTGCAAAATGCAATACAGACAGTTTTGCATGTATTATCAGTATTATTCCCTAGTGGCTCAGATGGTAAAGCGTCTGTCTACAATGCAGGAGACCTGGGTTCGATCCCTGGGCCTGGAAGATCCTCTGGAGAAGGAAATGGCAATCCACTCCAGTACTATTGCCTGGAAAATCCCATGGACAGAGGAGCCTGGTAGGCTGCAGTCCATGAGGTCGCAAAGAGTCGGACACGACTGAGCGACTTCACTTACTTACTTACTACAGTATTATTCACACACAGTCTGAAGCCAGTTCATGAATCTTGCTATAGGATTGTTTCTAAATATTGCTTGGAGTCGACAGTTCTTGTCTTGAATAGTTCTTGTCTGAAATTGAAAAATTAGTAGAAAGGGCAGGGGCTCCAGGTTTCCAGACATTTTCCAGATTCTCGCTTCGTAGCTTGCAGTGAAGTGTTTGTAAGTTAGTGTTGTGCTGTGTGTCACTTGTGGTTAGTCTTAGTGAGCCTTTTAAAACCAAAAGAAAAACTATTGACCACTGGCGGCGGTCAGTACAGTGTAAGTAGCTCGGTCTGCAGCTCTGCCTGCAACTGATTTGCTGTTCTGTTCCTCAGCACAGGTGCAGCAGTGATCAATGGCTCTCAGCGTCCGTCATCATCGTCGTCTGCTAATGATGTGTCCTCAATGTCGACAGATCCGACCTTGGCCTCGGATACAGACAGCAGTCTAGAAGCGTCGGCTGGGCCTCTGGGCTGCTGTAGATGACTACTTGGGCCTCGGGGGGTGGGAGGGATGGGGAGTTGTTTAGTCATTGATAGAACTACTTTGAAAACAATTCAGTGGTCTTATTTTTGAGTGATTTTTCAAAAATGTAGAATTCATTTTGTAGTAAAGTAGTTTATTTTTTTTAATTTCAAGTGATGTAATTTAAAACTTAAGTTGTGTTTTAAAACAGCAACAGAACTGTGTATTTTTGCTGTAATTAACTGTATAATGTAAACCTAATTATTATGGTTTAAAAGTTTTGCATATTTGCTTTATCTTATGCTGCTGATTTTTTTTTTTTTTACTGAATTTGTAAGATTTTGTTTATCAAAGCAACTATTATGTGGTGACTTGCCTATATCATGAATTATTTAAGATTTTATAGTTTTTTTATTAGAATTTATTTCAAATGTTTTGTTCATGATGCTATCCTTTAGGGTTATGTGCTTATCAATGAAATAACCCCAGAGGAGTGAGGGAAAATACCCTGTAGCCAGTTATATTCAGGAATAACTACTGTAAATGATGAACGTGTTTTTTAAAAAAAAAACAACCTCCAATATTTGCTACTTGCCAATTCTAATTTAGTTACATACAATTGATAGGTAATCCTATGTGCATTTTGGCAAAAGCCCCATCATCTGAATGGCAGAATAACTCAGAGCATGTCTTTGAAAGTGTTGGGCGTCTACCACCATCTTCCTATCCCCGTATCCCACCCACCAGCAGTACAGTAAGAGAATATGGTGTTTTCTGCAAATGTGCGGCATGCTCCAAGCTTATGATCACGTAAAATCAAGAGGATACTTCATGAATAGTACATTTCAACGCAAATAAACAGATGGTTCACCTGTACTAGCTGTGAGCCTGTTTTGTATACACTGAGTTAATCTGCTCAGGCTGTAGGTCCTAGCAGTGATCTAGAGTCTGGTCTTTCTCTTTCCTACAGCCTCGGGCCCTTGGACCTGTTCCGTCTCCTGTTAGAGTGTCAGTCAGCTGAGCACCAGTTCTCAGGGTGTTTCTGGCCCTTTGATTCTACCTGTGGCATAGTCATATTTATACTAGCTGTTGGGAGGTTCCAAAGCCTACTTAGATTTCTGTAGGTGACGTATAAAATGAGCAATATACCGTTCATCTGAAAATAGTAGCACACAGCCATATATAGGATACCATTTTCTAAGGACTGTTTCTTCATATTGAGCAGAGCAGGCATAAGTGGTAGTTACTTAGTCTGAGTCTTTCATTTTTTTTAATACCTAATTTTCAATAAAACACACGATGTGGATGTTGAATAGTGTAAGAATGGTGCTGCTTCTGACAGTTGTATGTTAATTGTTTACATTTTATATCTGCAAAATTATTTCTCTATAACAGAATTTTTCTTAAGTAAAATGTCATTGAAGTCTCATTATCTCTGAAATATGTTGTCTGTAATGCCCCAGGCACTTTTTATTATTTTTGGAACAAGAAGGATTTCTTGTAATGAACTGGGAAATGCATACTTAAATAAGCAGGAAGTTCTAGGCAGAAAGCCCAGTGGAATTAATGACCAGCAGGAGTAGGAACTGGTGCAGTTCAACGTGTGGCATGTGAAAGTCCGCTTGGCGTGGAATCCATGTATTCAGTGCAAAATTCCTGTTGAGTCAGGCATTTCAGGTCATTGTTAATGTGCAATATTTAGGATCAAAATACATCAACAGCCACTGTATATGCTTTGAAATAGTGAGATTGTTTGATTGTTTGAGCCATGATTCCAGCCCCTTTTGAAGTGGCAGTTGTCTTTTTATTAATTCCTTTTCTACTCCTTTGACAGGGTGCATTAACTTAATTAGGCAAAATACAGTTTTGAGACTATAACATCTCTTGAAGTGTAGAAATAGGATTGGATTTGCAGTTTCAGGAGAATTTGAGCACGAATGTGTTAAGTTTTTATTAGCTTGACAGTTAACTAGCTTTCTGTCTATAGAATAGATTATTTCACTATTGCACTTTAACAACTGACATGCTCCCAGAAGATTCCCTTCTTTTTCTGTTTCCTTGCTGATAAGCCGTCTCTTGGTGCAGGTGTTGGTTAAGCAAGGAAAACCAGGTGTTTTAACAGTATCGTTTGTTGTAAATGCCAGCTCCACTTGCCAGCCAGCATGTTTCAGTTGATTGAGAGAAAACAAAACTTAATAGTCACGTAGACTTAAGATACATCCTAAAAACAAAGTCTGTTTAAGTGTTGTGTGCCCTGGGTTTTTAAAATGCAGTATCTCAATACAACTTTCCCGCTTCTCTAACTGTGTCAAATAAACTAAAGGTGGGCTAGTTCTTTTTATTTTTAGAAGTTGTTGAACCTTTAAAACATCTTAAACACCTTTTAAATAAATGGAAATAAGGTTTCTGTCAAGCAGTACTTACATAAAACCACCTTGCTTATCTTATAACTTTGGATTTTCAACTTTATATACTTAATATACCCATGGTCTTACTGTCAGAAAATTATTTAGACCAAGATTTATTATTCAGTGTTATAGGTTAGGAAAGTAATTCTTTCTGTGTATTTCTTCCTGGTTTCTATTCTGTTACCCTCTGATATAAACTGACTGTTTGTTAAATGATTATATTGTTGGGATTGCTTAATTATAATAGACAAAAATAGAGCATCTCAACGCTTTCGTACTGTTTGCTGAACAGTTCTCATTTTGTTATACACCCTCAGCCGCTGATTGTTCCTGGTATGCATGCCCTATGTTGGTAAAGGCACAGTGTATTCACACCAGACTTCCTAAGAGAAATACCAGCCTCTTAAGTGAGAAGGCTGTCACACAACCCCCTTAACAACAGCAAGAAGCTTGACTGCATGTGAAACAGCAGACTTTCCCACAAGCCCTTTTGTTATTTTTTCCATGCTGATCCTACTGTGTTGTCTAAAAAGGTGAAGGTGAAGAGGATGTGGATATCTGATAGCGCAGTCAGCAGCAGGCGAATGAAGCCGTTTGGGGTTACAGATGAGACTCGGTATACACTGCCGGCCAGTATGTGCTACACTGTGAGGTGTAACTACTCATTGTTGCCTAGACGTAGGCCTGTACAACATTTTGAGGTAAGAGCATAGTCTGTCTTCAGGAACACTGTCGTAGTTTGTTTGTGAGTGTTGTTCATTAGTCACACACTAGCTGTAGAGTGAATGCATGACGCCCCGTGACCCCCGGAGACTTGCCAGTAGGAAAGCCAGACGCCACTGTTCTGTCATTAGCAGCCCTCTTTAAGTGTTGCCTCCGGATCCTTTACATTTCAGTATACGTTGTGTTTCTACTGATCTCTCTTAGGTTTTTCCTGAATCAGAGGAAACTAATTTTTCCTGAATAGCATGAAAGATGAAGGGGTAAAGGGCATTGAAGCAGAAATGCATAGTTTGGGGTATGATTAAAAAACTGGTAAGGAAAAAAAATGTCCTAATTAGTTTCAAACTAACTTGCTCTTAAGTTAAGTGCTCTTAAGGAGAGTCTAGTAAGAGTAACACTTTCTGGCCATTTCCGATTTAGATTCTCTTCGTTACTGAAACTTCTGAGAAATATTACCTGTGGATTAGTTTTGCACAATGTTCTATTCTCACAGTAACTTACAAATTAAACTAGGTTTTTATTGAACTACCTCACACTGATTTTCTATGCTTTCCCAAGTAAGCAGTTGCCCTTCCTGTTATCTTCACTGAGTGTGAATTATGTGTGTTAAGTACTTTATAGCCAGTGTCAACACTATACCAATAAGTATGTAAAATATATACCTTGCATCAGTAAGAGAGACTCGCCTGTAAAATCTTTCACTATGTATCTTAGAAAATTGTGTTAGACGTGCTCGTTGGACATTATTACTGTCTGTTTTTGTAAGTAGAAACCTGCTCGTGATATCAGTCCATTCTTTACATTTTACAAAAGGAATAAATCTTAGTAAATTTTACGAAGAAATAAATTACTTTTGTAGGCCCGATATTTGGTATATTTTTGAGAAGCTCTTAATCTTTTAGCCGAATGATGAAGTTAAAACTGAACTAGCTGTCTACCTGGACTGTGACATCTATTTTCTCATAGTTTATCCTGTTCAACAGGTTTTGAAACCTGAAACCTGAGTATGATCATTGACATTTGCTTTTCTCCCTGTTTGATGCCATTCCTCCTTCATTCCTCTCCCTTCCCTGTGTTCCGTTCCCTCTCCTCTCCCCTCCTCTAGACAAAACAAAATGGGGCACTTTGTAGGGAATGCTGAGATAATTATTGTGGTTTTTAATCATTCGTGCCCTAGTCATTAAACATGCGCCACTGGAATGTAAACAATGTTATCTTAGTATGTTAATTGGTTATAATATTTTAAATAAAAAAGAAAAAAGTGGTATGAAAATTACGAAACTAAGAGTTTTTCATTGAAAACAAAATGCAAATTTTTGGTAAAAAGTTTTTCTGAGCAGGTATCAGATTTCCTATGGATTTGGGATTAAAGGGATAGGGCAAGTCTCTTAGATTTGGATTTTATATAAATTGTGAAAAGGCTAAACTATCACCCTGGTTTTCTGACTTATCTCACACTTTTCTGATGTTTGAACTTGCTAGCGAAACATTATCTTAAGAAAGGAATTTGCTTCAATGCCCTTAACCTGGTTCTTAGTAGCCATGTGAGACAGCAGTCACATGGACCGCAGACCTCTTGGCAAGGTATATTTTAAAAGGATCTGTTTCCAAGCCAACCAGGGGTTTCAGCTGAGCGCGTTTCCAGCTTTGCCATGCAGGTGTTCTCTTTGCCTGTACTAGGCAGGCTAGCAGGCTCATTGACTGCAAATGTACAATCTGTTGACGCTGCTCTATCTCGCTCGACTCTTACTCCAGATGACTCTCATATCCACAAGCTCACACCCCTCCTCACCTGCACTCACGCTCTCCTGGTTCTGAGGAAAGGACAGGCAAGGCCAAGGATCCACCTGACCACTACTGCTCCATTAGCTGATGCGGTTGCCAACCTGACGCGCTCTGTCTCATCACAGTCATTGGCGAGACCTCCGGTGATAGGCTGGATGGCAAGAGCGGGCGACCGTCCTGAGTGCCGAGTTAATTTCCCCTGGATCATAGTGCCCTGGTGACAGCAAGTAAAGTGAAGTAGTTCTTGTTCATCGCGGCATTGCATTTATTTTAGTACTGCTCCCTAAAAGATCCATTGACTATGTTATTGAAAACTGATTTGTACTGATTTTGTGGATTGAGTTGTGTTTTTTTTTCCTTAGCTTTTATAGCAGTATGTCTTTGGACTTCATTTGAAACTAAAAGATAACTTCAGATACGCTCTGTGAAGTTAGACTTCTGTCTGACATAGTTCATTCTCCTTATCCTGTTGTCTCTCTGCCTGCTTTTGTGCTTGGTGACATACTTCGTGTAATTCCATCTGTGTGCATATGTGTCTGGGACCCTGTGTTAGAAGCCGGACGTGAGAGATCTAAAATTGATGACGCTCGAGTCCAGTAAGCCTGATGGAAGTGAGTTTCGTATGGAGGAGCAAAGAGCATGCTGAAGGAACCCAGGGAGGGACTGATGAGAGGAAATGAGGGTTTTTGCAGAAGAAGCATTTTTTTAAGGAAGGTTTGGAGAAAGGGGCATTCCCACATGAAGGGAATGAGAAGTGAAGGATGGCCTAGTGGGGTATGACTGTAAAGAGGGAATGTGATGGGAGGTAAGACTGAAAAGTTGATCAGAAGTGAAACATGTTGAAGAACTTGTCATCATTTTAAAGGCAGTAGGAACCACTAGTTTGTGAATGGAGCTAATATGAACAGACTGGAACAACTGACGGTGGGTGCGGGTCTGGTAAGAGGGCAGCGTGGAAACTGGGAAGCCAGAGGTCCTCTGCGCATATTGAGGACGGAGAGTTGGGGACTTAGATTACCACCACACAAGTGAAGTTGGCAAGATTAGCATTTGGGGCTGATTGGTCAGCACACGAGGTTGTTCGGGGAGAGTCCCTTGGCTGTATGTTACATCACAGCTCATGATGGAACACACTTCAGGTATGGCATCAGCTTGCCATTTAGTGTTCGAGGAGTGGAAGGAAAGGAAAGATTGCTACCTAGTTGCCTGCCAGCCTCTGTCCGCACAGTCTGTTCCCTAATGGAGTCTGCGTCTTGCACCTGCGTGGCCTGGGCACCAGTTTCATTAGTGCCATTTTGTAGACAGAGGGAAAAGAGGGGATTCCTGTTGGATGTAACATAAATAAGACTTGGAGTTACCTGGACAGGTAGGGGCATAGTTCTGATTGCTGGGGATCGAGTGAGTGGTAAAGCAGCAGTGAAAAGCACTTTCAAAAAGTTGGCAGGAAATACAAAGAATTACGACAATGTCTTGAGAGACAAAGGGTAGACTGAGGGGTCAGAACAAGTTAAAAGGGAGAATTCAGAAGCACCTGTGCCTTGGTGAGACACAGTCCTGGAGAGGGTGGGATCCAGTCTTAGGGATCCAGACTAGCCTGACCTCCAGATAGAGAGTTTGGTAATCTTGGACAAATCTCAGCTTTGCCGAGCCTGGGGCTGCGTCATCTGTCACAGGATGGGAGATAAGTCTTTCACAGGGCTGCGGAAATGATTGACTGTGTGTACCTCTATCAGGATAATCCATGTAAAGCAAATACAATTGTTGACGTTAGCCATGGAAAGGAATAGGAATGGTTTAAGATAATGGGCAAATATTGAAGCGAAAGGGAGGAATTTTGTGTGGCCTCCCGTTTGAGAACGTGAATACATGCTGATCCCCAAGTCATCCTGTTCATCCCCAGTCGTCTCAATCTTCACCTGGTTGGTAAGAATAATTTTCACTTGAGAGAAATGCCCAACACCAGTATTGACTGAGGATTTTGGTTGGTTGGTTTTTACTTTCTGGGAAGTGGGACAGCTAAACATTG
Source organism: Redunca redunca (assembly GCA_006410935.1). Taxonomy (NCBI): domain Eukaryota; kingdom Metazoa; phylum Chordata; class Mammalia; order Artiodactyla; family Bovidae; genus Redunca; species Redunca redunca. The sequence goes on along the minus strand of SJYQ01096311.1, from coordinate 76,546 downwards.
TTCTGATTCTTTTGCTGTTCCTGCGTATCATTCCTGCCATTCAGTCCGTTCCAACTGAACCTCCTCTGTGACATAAACTTCACATCTTGGTGCACGTTACTCCCGCCACTTGTCCATTTGAAATCTTCCTGGCTGCAGGCCTGGTCCGATCGCTCCTCCTCTGATAAAGCTTCTCTGCAAGGGCTTTTTCTTTCCTGTCCCCACTGCGTGCTCCCGCGCGCTGGTCACTGTTCACGCTCTCACCCCTCTGTCCTGTGAGGCAGCGGTGTGCTTTGTCTCCTGTTCTGCGAGGGCATCCTGTGTGCTGCTCTTCCCTGGAGCTTCGCCCGGAATCCCTTGGACGGAAGAGCCTGTGCACAATGATTGGGAAGTAGGCACTCAATAAATGTTGGTCTGGGTAAGTTGCTGACAGAGGACCTGCCTTCCGTACTGTTTCTGTGCCCTGAGGTTCAGCACGCACTGCTTTCAAGATCTGGCGTGAGGAAGCGGCACGCGGCTCTCTTGACACTGCTGCAGTGATGCGAGCATGCGCCCTGACGGCAGACACCTGAAGGTGAATCGGGCTTCACACCCGTTGCCTCACCTCCAGCAAGTTGCGTAAACTCTTTATGGCTCTTTTCTCAGAAGGAGTCAGAGGGAGAAGGTGGTTCTGATGTGGTCCCTCCATTCATTATCAGCTGCCCTGAAGAAGGAAGCACCAAATCCTCACCAGGAGCAGGAACGAAGGGGATGCAGGATGTAGCCGAGAATGAGGTCGGTCATGCTCCCGGGCGTTATTGAGAAGGGAACTGGGGAGGTAGCAGGACGCCACTGGAGGAGGCCAGAAAGGGCTGGGGAAGGGAGGAGGCGCAGACCAGGCCGCCGAAGGGGCACCACGCCCCCACGCTGCCCAAGATCCTGCCAGGACTCGATTCCCAAAGTTAGTTGCACAGAACACTAGTTCTGTGTTGAATTAGTAGCAGTATTCGTGGAGAGCTGCTCTGTGCCGGGCATTACGTGCTGTGACTGTATGAGCTCAGAGGTTTTATAACAACTTTATGAGGTAAGAACTGTTACCCCCCTTAGGTGATCACACTGGGCACAGGGATGCTGAGCCAGTTGCTGAGAGCTACACAACCATGCGGTGGGCCCGGATCTGAATCTGGATAGGCCCCCTCCAGTTTTCACTCTGACCACTGTGCGCTACTGCCTAAGAAGTCTTTTGTGAATAAAGGGTTTCGTGCTCAAACAAATGTGGGGGCTGCTAGTTAAAGGTAAGCACGTTCGTCATTTTTAAAGGCTTCTCAGACTCGGGTGTGCATTTCCAGAAACCGGCCTCAACCATGGCCCTGTCTCCCTGCCTCTTCTCTTTGAACCCAGCCCTCCCACTTCTCCTGGTCTTGTTTCTTTTTTTCGGAACCGCCTCTCCTCGTCATGGCACGCTCTTTTCTTCCTCACCAGTCTTTCCTCTGCTGGATCTCTCTTGGCAGCACACACGTGTGCCCTAGTAATCGCCTGTAAAAGCTCTCCTCTGCCCTCTCCACTTCGCCACCCTGTCTCTGCTTCTCGTCACATCTGCACTTCTGGAAAGACTGGCCTGGGCGCAGGGTCTTCTCTTCAGCTCTCATGCAGTCTTCCGTCGGTTCCTGCTAGCTTCTGGCCTGACACTGCGCTCCACTTGGCCTGGACCCCACCGATAGTTCCCTGACCAGCTTCCCTGCTGCTCCTCCCTCTGTGGGCAAATTTAGCCACTGTCCAAAATAGCAGGGGCCAAAATAGCCTGCCTTGTTGAATGCAAGCCAATTCATGTCCGTTCATTTAAAGCCCTTAAGTGCTTTCCAGTAGCCCTTCAAATAAAAGTCACCCTTCTGTAAGCGACAGGGATCTACGGGGTCTGGTCCCTGCTTGGCTCTGGCCCCGTGCATCGCCCGCCGTGCCAGCAGGCACTGGTACGCGTGCGGACTTCTGCCTGGATCTGTCTAATTGAATCACTGCCCTTCCTGTCCTTCAGCCTTAGCTTCATCACACGGTCAGTGTCTCATCTGTCTGCGCTCCCAGCCAAGCAGCATGGCAGCTGTCCCACGCTGCTGCTGCCGCCCCTCTCATGGTCCTTTGTGATGGAACTAGGCAAGGGTCCTGGGAGAACCCTCCAAGGGGGTGGGGCCCTGCCCAGGACCGAGGGGATATTGTGACTGACCCCATTTATTGCCCACAGATTGGAGCCTGGTTACCTGGACTCTGCTCTAAGTCCTTTTACTGTGGGGAGTGAACCCAGTTCACATCTGGTCCATTATTCTCCCAGCCAGGTAAACAAGGAGTGCCTCTTCCGCTGGTTTTGTCTTTGCCTCTGTCTCTATCATATACACACATTCTTAAAATCGTATTCTAACATGGGGCACTTACCAGGCTTATTAAAAGTAAGCCAACTCATTTTTTTTCAGTGTAAGACTTAAAATTTCCAGTTTTTTCTTTAAGCACAAATTTTAAAGCAATTTAAAAATTTTTAGAAGTAGTTTGAGAGCAGAATCCTAGATTTTTTTTTTTTTTTTACCAACTTTCCACTATTGCATGTTTGATTCATTGATAATTTGGCAATTTTATCTTAGTAAGTTGTGGTTACTGAATCTTTCTAAAGCATTCATGTAGGTTTTCAAAAAATTGATTCCCTATCTTTTCACATTTATAATTCATTGATTTACTTAATACTGTTATTTTCAAATTTAAGAATTTACTGTTAATCCCTTAATCTCTAAACTTTGATTACAGAGTTTAGTGGCAGGCTTCTAGAGGTCTTTGAAAGCTAAATTTTTTGCATATGTGTTATTTTTCTTCTTCAATGGGTCTATAGCCTTCATCAGATTCTCAAATTTATTTTTTTAATTGAAGTATATAGTTGACTACAGTGTTAATTACTGCTGTACAGCAGAGTGGTTTATATATATATATATTTTATATTCTTTTCTATTTTGGCTTCTCACAGGATATTGAATCTAGTTCTCTGTGTTATACACGGGAACGTTGTTGTTTATCTATCTTACGTATAAAAGCCCACATCTGCCGACTCCAGCCTCTCACTCCATTGCTCCCCAGTCCCCTCCCTCAACGACCGGTCTGTTCTGTGTCTGTGATTCTGTTTCATAGATGAGAGGTTCGTTTGTCATATTTCAGATTCCACCAAGCGGATATCACTAAGTGATATCATATGATATTTGTCTTTGTCTTTCTGACTTCACTTAGTATGGTAATCTCTAGTTGCATCAGTGTGTTTAATATTAAATGATGTCATTACAGTAATAGGAATAACTCGAATCCCCAGGTTTGAGAGCAGGTTCTATGAATGTAACTGAGCCGGGGAGGATGTGGTGGATGCGACAGGGTACTGGGCCAGAGCCCCTCAGTCTCAGTGTGATTTACAGGCGGAGGTCAGTCTGTTTTACAAACAAAATGGAGAGTGCTAATTAAATGGAAATTGGAGGACAGAATATCTACCGAGTACTGCCTAATTTTCAGAGAAAAATTGAATTGCAGGTCTTAAGTTTTGCCAGCAGGTGGCAGTGCGGCTCACAAGCTGGTTTGGGCCAAGCACTTGGCCAAAAGCTGAGCCTCTGCCACTCCTGATGGCTGAGCAGACAGCGTCCCTGTCATCACGTGGGGTCCCTTTGGGCATTTCTGCTCCTTTCATAGCCTGGCAGCAGTTTTTCTCTAGGTCAAAGTTAGCAGAACTGAGGACCGTGAAATACCCTGGTGTTCTCACCTCTCTTCCTGGCCTCAGTTTCTCCACTAAAGAGGGAGCATGTGGTGAATTCCTGTTACTGAGTTGCTGTGAGCAGTCAGTCACTTCACACTGCTTTCTTTCTCCTGAACAGGAGGAGGAGGGCAGTGCTTTACCCCCCGGGAAAGCTGGTCACCCACACTTCTAGGATAGCGATGGGCCTGGGAGCAGATGCAGGCATGCCGTCCACTGACCCCAGCCCTCGGGGCTCCCCAAGAAAATCCTAGCCGCTGATGCTCAGGGGCCCTGGGCACGCACCTCTCCTCTTGGCTGCGGAGGCCACCAGTGACCTGGCCGAGGGCCCGTCATCAGCCTCCTCAACTACCGCGGGAGTTCCTAGTCAGCCCTGGGCCTGTGGGCTTGCGCCTTGACGATGGAGAGCCGGCGCTTTGGGGAGCAACAGCCCCCTGGCATTTGGAGCACTGCTGTGATAGTTTATACTCGACTCCAGGTAGAGGGGTAGCTGGCCTGAGTGATTTCTCCACAGATGGCAGTCAGAAAGCGGGGCACTTTGGTGACCCCACTCCCCGCAAACCCATTGCAGTTGGCTGCTGAGGGTAGTGGAAAGTGACGGGGGGGGGATGCTGCGAGCAGGGGCAAGTGGAGAGAGGGGGCTGGCACTGCCTGCCCTCCAGACGCCAGGCCCCTCTGCTCAGAGGCGGCTGCTTTGCTGCCCCTGAAGGTCCGTCCAGAGGAACTCTGGCCCAGGCCTGGGCTGAGTGCAGTGGCAGCCAGGGAAAGGCTTGAAGGAACTGCCCCCCATGGAGCCTTGAGGATGAACCAGAGGTAAGCAGGCAGGGAAGGGAGAGGGATTGGCATCAGCTCGAGGGGAATCTGCAAAGGGGGTGGGCACAGCTGAGGGGTGGCCGTCACTTGGGCTCACCTCTCCATTATGGAGCCTGCACGTACCCAGGGGAGCAGAAGCAGGGAGCGCCGCACCCCTGCTGAGCCCTGACTCACGGGCTCTGGCTCTGCAGCAGAGCCGGGCCACGCAAAGGACAGCAGGTTGCAGCAGAAGGCCGGAGAGAGATTCCCGACAGACACCAGCTGCAGACGCCCAGCGGCGGGAGGGGAGCAAGCAGTGAGGAAAACCATCCTGCCTTGGGCGCAGGAGGTCAAGCCGAGAGCACGCAGATGTGCCTGTCCGGCGTCAGTGGCCATAACTGGCTGCCCAGAGAGCTCCGTCACCCACTTGACAAGGCTCCTCCATGCCATCCCACCCACGGGACACCTGGAAGACTCCAGCCCCGTGAGAAGTGGAAGAGGCCGCTCGGTACCCTGGCTCTGCACGACCGTAAAGGAGTCAGGCACCCAGACATCATGCTTTGAGAGCACGTTTAATAAAGAGTGCAGAGAGGTCCTGGTGGGCTACTCGGATCCCAAGTGCCGTCTATTCTGGCGGTCCCGGGGCTGCCGCTCTGATGCCGGCCACGCCTTGCACGGTCGGAGCAGGCTCCAGACCCCGAGTGAGGGGCTCCTGACGGGTGTCAGGACTGCTCTCTGCAGCCCGTGCCGGACCTGCTGGCACCACTGAGGCCCAGGTCCAGCCGCAAAGGCTCCGGTCCCTCTCGAGGCTGTGGGAGGCCGGGAGGGTGAGCACGCAGCAGAAACGAACTCTGCTGATTCCTTCACTTCAGCGCCCTGGCGCCTTTTGCCCCGACCGTCAAGCTTCCCAGGGTTGAAAAAAACTCCTCCATTTCTCTCTGCAGCAGCTGGTTCCTCTTTTCTGCGTCTTCCCGAGCCCGCTCCGAGTTCCTCAGCTTTATTTCCAGCATCGTGTACCTTTTCTTTTCTTGGTCTAGCTCCTCTTCTAGCCGTGACATTCGTTTCCTCAGGTCGGCACTGCCCTCTTCGAGTCTTAAAAAATGAAAGAAGAAAGACACCGTTTTAGACTTGGGCTGAGGTTTGCAAGCGAGCTCCACTGTCGGCAGACACTTGATGGGGTAAAGTAGCTGTTCAGACCTGATACCCAAGGGGGAGGATGCTGTGGGTCCAGACCCGGTGCCAGGCGAGGCTTCACAGACCGCATATCCTCACAAGACTGGGCTTCACCCCGCAGAGAGCCTCCTCTTGGCCTTTGGCACTCAAGGTCAGGGGCCCTCCCTGAGTTCTCACTCAAGTAGAAGACCACCACCCTCCCGCCTGGCTACCTGGCATAGTGAGGGCTGGACCGCCCGCTGGCAGAGAACTGCGCCTAGAGGGAAGCAGGAGACCGTCCCCTTGTTTGCTCAAGAGCCACTGAGCTCCATCCAGACACAGCGACTCAGGAATCCCCACTCAGGTTGCCGCCTCACCTTCCACCCCCTCTCGGCCTTCACACCCCAGCCCCTGCCACCCTCTGGTAAGCTGCTCTTGATCCTCCCCAGCGTGTCAGACACTGTTCCTTTTTGCTACACCACAGGCCTTTCATCTTTTCAACCCGATGACCCACTCCTCTGAGGCCTCAGGGGTGGGCTGTGCCTGGCTCTGGGAACCGACCTGACTACAAGACGTAAACCGGGCAGGACACAGACTGAGCCCTGAAAACGCAGGGATGGCCTTCCTCCCGTGCGCCGCAGCTACCATGGGCTATGAGGACCCACGGCACTTCCCCTGGCACAGGACGCGCGCGGGGCAAACACCCCTTCCTCCCACCCCCGCAAGGCCTAGGCCCTCGCCCGTAACTACTGAAGACGAAGCATGGAGAAGGGCTAGAATCCGGAACGAGACAGGGAGGCCCACTCGCATCACTTTTATTCAGTATAGTATTGGAAGTCCTAGACCCGTCAATCAGGCAAGAGGCATAAATGAAAGGTATTCACATCGGGAGGGAAGAGGTAAAACCGTCATTATACGCAGATGACATACACCGTATGTAGAAAACCCTAAAGACTCCACACGAAAATTAGCAGAACTGATAAACGAGTTCAGCAAGGTAGCAAGATGAAAGATTGCCGGAAAGAAAGTGGTTGCATTTCTTTACGCTGACAATGAAACAGCCCCCTTTAAAACTGCATCAAAAGAACAAGAAACAGACAAAAAACTTAGGAATAAACCTCACCAAGGCAGTGAAAGGTTTACATGCTGAGAACTACAAAACATTAATAACGGAAGTTGAATGGAAACATGATCCCATCTCTGGGCCTGGAAGAATATTGTTAAAACAGCCATGCTACTCAAAACAATCTACAGGCTTAGTGCAATCCCTATCAAATTACCCATGACGTTTTTCACAGAATAAAATGTATATGGAACCGTAAAAGATCCAGAATTGCCAAAGCAACCCTAAGGAAAGAGAACAAAGCAGGAAGCATCACACTCCCAGACTTGAGACAATACTACAAAGCTACAGTAATCAAAATAGCATGGTATTGGCACAGAAACAGATACATGGATCAGTGGAACAGAACAGAGAGCCCAGAAATAAACCCACACACCTATGGTCAACTAATCTTTGGAAAAGGAGGCAAGATATGCAAGGGGGGAAAGACAGTCTCTTCAGCAGGTGGTTTTGGGAAAGCTGGAAGCTGTGTGCAAATCAGTGGAGTTAGAACATGCCTTCACACGATACAGAAAAATAAACTCAAAATGGCTAAAAGACCTGAATATAAGACACAACACCATAAAAGTCCTAGAAGGGAACACAGGCAAAGCATTCTCTGACATTGTGCCCATGTTTTCTGGGATCAGTCTCCCAAGGCAGCAGAAATAAAAGCAAAAACAAACAAATGGAAGCTAATCAAACTTACAGCAAAGGAAGAGAGACGAGGGGCTGGGAGGCAATGTTTGCAAACGACGTGACCAACAAAGGATTGATTTCCAAACCATACAGACAGCTCACTCGGTAACAAAAAGACAACTGGAAAATGGGCAGAAGACCTAACAGACACTATCCAAAGACGAGGTGGAAAGTGAAAGTCAGTAAGTCATCTCCAACTCTGACCCCACAGACTATACAGTCCACGGAGCTCTCCAGGCCAGATCGTTGGAGTGGGAGCCTTTCCCTTCTCCAGCAGACCTTCCTGGTCCAGGACTCGAGCCAGGGTCTCCTGCATTGAAGGCGGATTCTTTACCAATTGAGCTATCAGGGAAGCCCAAAGATGAGGTAACAGATGGCCAGTAGGCACGAAAAAGGTGCTGATATCACTAATCCTTAGAGAAATGCAAATCAAAACTACGATAATGTATCACCTCACATCAGTCAGAATGGCCACCATTAAACAGTCTAAGGATAATAAATGTTGAAGAGGATGTGGAGAAAAGGGAATCCTCTTACACTATTGCTGGGAATGTAAGTTGGTATAGCCACTAAGGAAAACAATATGGAGGTTCCTCAAAAAACTAAAAATAGGAATTCCCCGGCTGTCCAGTGGTTGGGGGGCTTCTCAGCTGGCACAGGGGTAAAGCATTAAGAAGACGCAAGAGACACAGGCTCGATCCCTGGGTTGGGAAGGTCCCCCTGGAGTACGAAATGGCAACCCACTCGAGTATTCTTGCCTGAAAAGTTCTGTGGACAGAGGAGCCTGGCAGTCCATGGGGTCGCAAAGAGTTGGACACGACCAATGTGTGTGTGCATGCATGCATATGCCCGTGCACACACACACACACACGCACCAGTGGTTAGGGTTCTGTGCTTTCACCACCAAGGGCCTGGGTTCAATCCCTGGTCAGGGAACTAAGAGCTCATAAGCCATGCGGCATGGTCAAAAGTAAAAACAAAAACAAAAAAAACCACAGAAATATGAGTTGCCATATGATCCAGCAGTCCCACTCCTGGGTATACACCCAAACAAAACTCTTAATTCAAAAGCACACACGCACCCCTGTGTTCACAGCAGCACTGTTTTACAAGAGCTGAGACACGGACATAACCTGAAGGTCCATCAGCAGATGACTAGGTCAGGAAGATGCGTGTGTACACACACAATGTAATACTACTCAGTCATAAAAAAGAACTCAGGCCACGCGCAGCAGCATGGATGGGCTGAGAGATGATCATACTCAGTGAAGGAGGCCAGAGAGAGAGACAAGTGCCACACGCAGAATCTAAAATATGACACAGATCAACTTACCTGCCCAAGGGCGAGGGGAAGGGGTGCAGGAGGGAGGGATTCAGAGTTCAGGATTAGCAGATGCAAACTGTGTGTGTGTGTGTGTGTGTGTGTGTGTGGATGGATAAACAACAAGGTCCTTTTTACAGTACAGGGAACTATATTTAGTATCCTGGGATAAACCATAATGGAAAAGAATATGAAAATATATATATATTAAAACTGCATCACTTTGCAGAAATTAACAATGCTGTAAATCAGCTGTACTTCAATTAAAAAAAAAAACATGGAGAAGGGAAAAAGCCTCCCTTTTTCTCTAACCTCCCATCTTGGGGGGACACAGTGTCAGAAGACCGCCCCCCACAGTGAGGGCAGCAGGTCCCCCATGAGCCTCCTCATTGCTCCTCCTCCCCTCTGGGCTCCTCCTTCACCAGACCCTCCTCGCCCCCCAATGCTCTGGGCAATGGCTCGGGCCACCGCTCTCCCTGCCAGGCCTCCTAAAGGGGTTCGTCCAGCCTCAGGCCCCAAGCACACAGCAGTGGTGAGTGAGTGGCAGCCCTGAATCTGTCTCCCTCAAGTCCACTCAGAAACTTAGCGAGCATCTACACCTTGACAGACCCGCAGCTCCTGGTCCTGTGAGTCCCTGCCCTCCTACAGCCCCAGTCTCTTCACTCAGAGACCGCCTTCTTCCAAAACAAAAATGGTGTCCATCAAGTCAGCTATTTTTCTCATCCCACATCCGATCAACTGGAACAACTCAAACTTATGTTCTGAATCTGGCCACTTGCCCCCTCGACTGCTGCCTCTGGGGTCCGTGCCACCCACAGGTCTGGCCTGGATTTCTGGCCTCCTAACTGGTCTTTCCTTGTCAAGCACTCCTGCACACAGCAGCCAGCGCACCTCATCAGAGTGATCAAAGTTCTCTAGGCCTGCCAGCAGCTTCGCATCTCGCTGGGAATAAAATCAAAGCATCACTCCTGGTGAAAGGCCTTGCTCCCTACCCCACCCCACCCCCTAGCGCTTTCAGAGCCTGCCTGGACACTCGGCGAATGCACAGTGCATCAAGGATTGACCCCAGAGCCCACCAGACGACAATACTGCATTTCCCCTGAGAACCCCAGCCCCCGAGAAGGTGAAAGCTTGAGTCGCCTCCACAAATAGCCACGGAGGTGACAGGTGGATCCTGACCCCCGCTGAGGCTGCCCTCAGACAGCATCCGCCAAGTTACACGCCCCGTGTGCTCTGTAAACTCAGCTTCGGCAGCGCTCGCCAAAGTGGATCTGCAGGGAATTCCTGCTGCTCTCTCTGCCTGGTGTGTCCCTCCCACTGCTTGCCCTGTGGGTTTTCCCCACAATTTTACACCCTGGGTTTTACTCATGCGGTGTCCTTTCTCATCCTTGTTCAGCCCAATCCTTTTGGTCCTTGGCTCCTATTGAGCCAAGTCCTGGCTCAGATATCACCTGCTGTGATCCCACCTACCCCTGACCTCCCCCATGGCAGTGGCCACTGCCCTCATAGCCCCTTTGCTGCCATCTTCCCACCAGGAACACAGAGCCGGCCCACACCTGACCCTCCCCAGGTACCCAGGAGACAGCTGCCAGCAGGACAAGAGGGTCAAATGCTGCCATTCCAGCTCCCCGTGGGAATCCCGTGCTCAGAAACAGAAGCATGAATCCTTTCAGCCTCCACTGTTTGATGGAAAAAAGCAGCACTCAGAGCCCACTGAAGCCTTCTGCTAGTGGGTGGGACAAGGGTTCATAGGTCAGTCAGCTGATGCAAGGCCTGGGGCGAAAGGAGCTAAAGGGTCGGAGAAGGTGATGGAAGCGCTGCTCACTGTCTAGGCTCTGTGTGCGCGCTAAGTCCCTTCAGTTGTGTCTGACTCTGCAACCCTATGGGCTGTAGCCCACCAGGCTCCTCTGTCCACTGGCTTCTCCAGGCAAGAATACTGGAGTGCATTGCCATGCCCTCCTCCAGGGGATCTTCCGGACCCAGGGATCAACCCCGAGACTCTTATGTCTGTCTCCTGCATTGGCAGGCAGATTCTTCACCATTAGTGCCACCTGGGAAGACCCATGGGCTCTGCTGGTGACTCTAATGAGGGAAAAAGCCCTCTGCACGCGGGGGCTGAGAGGACGGAACCAGGGCCCATCAGTGAGCAAGCCTGCAAGCCTTAAAGGGTGGCACGGGGCGTCTTCTGTGACCCAGTAGAAGGGAGGGCTTGGCTCAGCAAGGTCAGCTCCCTCTTCAGAGGAAACTGGATTTCCATCCAGATGTCCTCACTCTATAGCAGGCCCAACCATGGCCAGTCAGCCAGGCTGGCCTGGGGCCTGCAGGCACAGAGGCCCTGTCCCATTCCCAGTTCCTGAACTACAGGACATACTAGGGGGCCTGCCCCCTCCCTAAGGGCCACATAGGGACCTCCACTCAGAACCTCCATCAAAGGTACTCTGAGCAGCTCAGGCTGAGATTCTGACTCTCCTTTATTCAGCTGGCCTCATGGAGTCCTGGCTGCATGCCAGGCCCTCGGCTCCCAAGCTTTCCCGGACAGAGGACCCCCACCCTCCATTCCGGGCCCTGTCCTAGGGAACCTTCTCCCAGAAAGGCAGCTTCCTGGGGGCTGGCTGCTCTGGGCCCTGCCTCTAGGAGCTCTCCAAGCCAGAGGCTACTGCCCAGCACCGGTGCCCAGCAAACTGCTGGCTGCCAGTGCTCTGCCCAGCCCGGGAGTGCCAGTCTTGCACTCGCCCAACAGGCTTTTTACCTTTTCACGCTCGCCTCATACTCAGTCCTCTGCCGGCACAGCTCTGCTCTGAGCTCTGTGACCATTCCCTGGAGAACCTCGGTTCGGCGGGCGTGGGCCTGGGCAGGGCTGCCCGGGTCACTGGGCTCACTGCTGCTGATGCAGGCGCCCACTCCGTCCAGGCCATGGTCCAGATCCAGGGATCTGCGCTCTTCGCTGCTGCTGAGGACAGGGGAGGGCTCGGGGGCCCCCTCGACATGCAGGCAGCTGCAGGCAGAGGAGTCGCTGGCCTGGCACGCGGTGCAGCTGCTGACCGAGCCCCTGGCCGAGGCCTCGCAGGAGGAGCCCCCGGACCACGGCAGGCTGGCCACACTGGGCGTGCTGGGGAAGGAGCTCTGCGGGGGCACATTGTCGTAGGTGGAGAGTCTCTGCTCGGAGCCCGAGTCCTTGAGCCGGTCTCCTGATGAGGCCCGGCGGTGGCCTCGCAGGGAGGACAGCCCATTCATGAGCCAGTTCCCTCCAGAGACCATGGGGACCTCCAGGGATGAGGTGCCCACCTTCGGACTCCCCGACCGGGACCCTGACTGCCGGAAGGAAGACCTCCAGTTGGGCAGAGTCTGCACCTTCTTCCCAGGGCTGGTGGCAGCAGGGCTGCATCGGCGCCCCAGGCCCGTGGGAGAGGTTCTAGAGAGTGCCGCCACGGCAGCCCCATCCAGAGAAGAGGTCCTGTGCGAGGGCAGGCAGGGGGCGCTGGGACTGCCGGGCTCCGCCTGGTCGTCCCTGGGGACCTCCTCGGAGCCCCATCCCACGGTGCACGGTGGGCCCCCGCGTGGGGAGGCCGGCCCCTCCGTGGTCCTCGGAGTGAAGAGCTGGCTGTGTTTGCGGATCAGGACGGTCATCAGCTGCTGGACCAGAGAAGTGCCTGCCGAGAGGAAGGAATAAACAAAGGCAGGCTGAGCGCCTCCCGTCCAGCTTCTCCAGGCCAGTTGGCAAGCTGCAGCTTGGGCCCAGGGCGCCCCGCTCTGCGAGTAGCCTCAAACCAGGCTCCTCCTTAGGGGTGGGCTCAACAAGAGCCCGCCATCGTCCGCTCCAAAGGGAAGGATGGCCACCACAGTTTCCAAATTCAGACAGGGAAGGAAGGACCACACCCCAAATCCCCCTCCTCCAGTGTGGGGTCTGGAACAGAAAGGCACTCAGCCTTCGCGCCCACTCCAACCAGCTGGCAGAGCGGGGAGCCCACGGTACTGGTTGAGGCTGTGGGCTGAGCCGAGGGCAGGCTGGAGCTGGAGACCAGGGCCAGAGGCCAGGGCCCTCCTGGCTGCCCCATCTGCTGCCCACCACGGCCATGCCGGACTGTCCACTCTGGGGGCCCAGGGCTCTGGGGCACAGAACTGAGATGTCTTCATACGCAGTCACACGTACACAACCTCATACACAACCCCATACACACACATATAAAACCCCAGACACAGAGTCACACATATACCCATACACAGCCACACATACACAATCCCATACACAGTCACACACATACACAACCCCATACACACATATAAAACCCCAGACATACAGTCACATGTATACCCATACACAGTCACACACACAACCCCATACACAGTCACACAACCCCATACACAGTCACGCACACATACAACCCCATACACTCATACACACAGATAACCCCATACACAGTCACACACACAACCCCATACACAGTCACACACAACCTCATACACAGCATCACACACATACACAACCCCACAGTCACACACATACACAACCCTAGACACACAGTCACATGTATACCCATACACAGTCACACACACAACCCCATACAGTCACTCACACACAACCCCATACACAGTCACGCACAGATACAACCCCATATACTCATACACACAAATAACCCCATACACAGTCACACACACACAACCCCATAAACAGTCACACACATATACAACCCCATACAGTCACACACACACGACCCCATACACAGTCACACACATACACAACCTTATACACAGAGTCACACACACAACCTCATATACAACCCCATATACACACACACAAAACCCCAGACTCATGGTCACACGTATACCCATACACAGTCACACACATACACAACCCCATACACACACATATAAAACCCCAGACACACAGTCACATGTATACTCATACACAGTCACACATACAACCCCATACACACATACACACATACACATACACCCCTCACCCCCGCGCCTCCCTAGTTCATGTTCCACAGGCCTGGCCACTCTGTCCTCAGCCGGCCTCGTGCCAGGGGCAGCAGGAGTCAGGCGGGTTCTGCGTGAGTTCTGCCAGTCACTCACATACACAACCCCACACACAGTCACACACAACCCCATACACAGTCACACACACATACAACCCCATATACTCACACACACACACGACCCCATACACACTCACTCACGACCCCATAGTCACACACATACACAACCCATACAGTCAAACACATATACAGCTGCATACACAGTCACACACACACACGACCCCATACACAGAGTCACACACATACACGACCCCATACACAGTCACACACAAATGCACATAGCCACCCCCCTAACATGAACAACCCCACCCAGAAGCACATGCTTCCTCTTCCCCCGGCCACAGCCCCTGAGACAGCCTGTAGCATGTGGGGGTCTCGGTTCCTGAGGCTGTGGGGTGGAGAGAGGGGTCAGTGGCAAAGGCAGGCTTTGCAGAGGGACCATGGCATCTACCCTCCTGTTTTCCTCCACCAAAGACCAGAGACGGGGGAGGCTTCTGTGTGATGAGGAAGGCCAAGTGCTTCTACTCCCACTGAAGTAATGGAGAGGCATGGGGAACATTAAGCAAACAGCCTTTAGTGGGTGAAGCAAGGTGCTGGCAGCTCAGCAGGGTGAGCATCTGCCCGCAGGCATTTGTGCCAGCTGGCAGGTGGGAGCTCTGGGGAGACCACCAGGCAGGCCAGGGGAGTGTAAACAAGAGAACAGCCCCCCAGGGACACCCCGAGAGCTGGGGGCGGGGCAGGGAAAGCTCTGCGCCCACCCCTCACCCCCGCGCCTCCCTAGTTCATGTTCCACAGGCCTGGCCACTCTGCCCTCAGCCGGCCTCGTGCCAGGGGCAGCAGGCGTCAGGCGGGTTCTGCGTGAGTTCTGCCAGCCTCTCCGCTCCGTGGCTCGACTGGCTGCGGGTCTCCTGTGGGCAGCTAGACTCTCACACTAGAGGATGGCCTTTCTGTGGGGCCTCCAAGCAGTGCACTCATTTCCAGGCCAGCCTGCACCTGTGTGCCCTCTGGAAAGTCCGACTAACAGTCACCTCACCTCTTGCAGCCTGTCTCCTCGTCTGTCAAATGGGGGCAGTAACCGGGGGCTTCTTGTGAGGACTGAGAGGGGTGGTAGGAGTCAAGCACCTGGCAGAGGCCCCGACGTGTGGAGAGCGGCTGCTATTGCTATATTATTTAAAATCTTTTATTATGGCTATTCATTACAGAACAGAACATCCCTAGGGTTTGCTGAGCCCTACATCCAGAAGAAGGCTGTGATAATTACTTAATAGAAAATTACTTCAGGAAACAAAAGCGTTTGTGTGTATTTAAGGGCAAGGGCACTGACCTTTTCCACCCCACCTCCACCCCCTCAGCCGCTCCCATCCTTCTAACTGCGCCTTACGACCCCATCCACAGGGCAAAGTTCCTTTTCCTTTTAGAGCTGACCCCATGGGGAAAGAGGGGCTGGAGAAGGCAGTGACGAGGTCCAGAGAGGCTGCTTCCTAGTGCCCAGGGCTGGGGCCACCCTTCCTGCTGGCCTGTAGTGAGGGTTCTGAGGAGTTGCCCAGAACGGACGTGAGCCCAGAGCACCCAGCACCACCACGCCCACGCCCACCACTACCTTCCATAATGGTCACTGGGTCCTCTATCTGCGGCCGAAGGATATTAGGCCCAAAAACAGTTGCCAGGTTCTGGACGCTCATCTTGTTGACATCTGAGTGGGACTGAACTTCATCCAGAAACCTACAAGGTAAGGAAGAGGCAGTTGGCAGAGAAGCAAATCCTGACTCCAGGTCTGCTGGGAGGTGCCTGGCCCCCAAGCTCAGCTGTGCCCCTCTTTCCACAGCTACCGGGCACAGTCAGCGGCCCCTGCCAGGCTCAGGAGAGGGCAGAGCTTCCCTGAGATCCGGAGGGCCATGAGAAGTAAAGGCCACTGGAACCAGGGCCTGTTGTTGGTGTGGAAGGACAGAGCTCCCCCACCTGCACTGGGCGCAGCTGCCTAGGAAGGCTCAGACCCCCAGATGCGGGGCTGGGTGAAGGCTCACCCTACCTGTCCTCTCCTGGCACCCTGAGCCTAAGTGATGGTCAGGAAGCAGACCCACGGGGAGGGATGGTGAGAGGCACCCAGGGGAGGCAGAAAGGAACAGAGGCCGTCCGGCTTTCCTTCAGGAATGATGTGCTCAGGACTGCCTAACACTGCCTGCTCCGACCAGGACTATAATAAGCTTTGTAAGTCCAGAGACTTCTTTCATATCCCCCACTGGCTTGACAGAGGTGTGGGTGGCCCCCCAACCCCTGGAAAGGGCACACGGAGCCAGACTGCAGGAGAGGGAAGCCCCTCCCCTAGTCACTTACTTGCAGATATATCTGAGCAGGTTGTAATTGACCAGGGGAAGGCTGCTCACTTGCTTAGCCAACTCCAGAGTCCCCTTGGGATTGAGAGAGAGAAAACAGCATTTCAAAGATCTGCAGGGAGGCCCCAGTCCTTCTCTGGCTGGAGGGAGGCGGGATGAGGAGGGGGTGGTAATCTAAGTTCAGACCTCCATCCACAGCCCACGGGCCTGGCCGCCAGTGACCAGAGGGCACCACCACTTTCATCCCCCTGGCCGGTGACCTCTGGGGGGAAAGAGATTTACTTTCAAGATGCTGTGGTGAGGGATGTGCCTCTGCAGAGCCACAGAGGAATGTCAGGGCCAGCGCTCAGCTCACTTATCGAGGCANATATGTCCACTCCCAGGCATCAGTCTCCCGCTTGCAGCTCGGAGCTGCCCAGGCTGCAGTGGGTCCTGTAGAGGATGGTGGCCCTGGGCCTGTTTGGATTCTGGGGTCAGGTCCTGGGCTGCAGCCCTGGTGCCTCCTCCAAGCTTGCCTTCCGGGCTGGGGGGCCCCAGGTGTTCCCTCTGCTTTTCCCTCATGGGAGGTGTTCAGGGAAGATGGGCCTCAGGCCAAAAGTGGCTGTGCCATTAAGGTGCCTCCTGGCCTGCTGTCCATCTCATCACTGAGATGAGCCCTGGGGTCCCTTCCACCCTGGCATTTGGAATTCTGGGGTTCCACAGGGCCACACGCACCTCGAATTTGTATCCCCAGAGCCCCTCCCTGCCTCAGGACTGGTCGCTCTTGATGGCTCTTGGTCTGGCCAGCTGAGCAGCCCCCATCCCTGCCCCCACCTCCCCTCTCCAGCCAAGCACATGACCGCCCGCACCCTTCTCTGCCTTCTCCCAGCCACTCCCCTGCCGACACCCCCATTTCCTGGAAGCTTATGTCCCCAGTGGGTACCTAGCCTTGAGCCCTAGCCACCTTCCACCTGGGGACCCCATGAGTTCACTGCCAGCCACTGCATGAGCAGGAACCCCAGGAAGATGGGGGTTGGGATGGGAAGCTAGGAGGATGAGCAGCTTGCCTTTGGACAAGGGCCAGCCATTGTGCCTCCCCCTGGTGGGGAAGGCGAAGCATTTCTGATCTGGGCAAGCTGACTCAGAGGGTGGCCCCTCTGAGCTGCCGACCTCGTGGCTAAACCCGAAACTTTGGGTGTCCCTGCCCAAAGCCCCACCCCGACTCCTCCTGGCTGCCCAAGGTTACAGTGCTCCTGGTCCCTGGAGCTTGGCTCAGCCCTGACGGCCTCATCTTTCCTCCCTCCCTAGAAATTCACCTCCTCACCTTCTCCCCACTCCACGCTTGGCCTGTGCCCGCTCTGGGCAGACCCTCTCTGGGAAATGGCGATCAGACCCCCATGCCACACCTGAAAAGGAGAGGCTCTCCTGGCTGCGGTGATGGTCTGGGCAGACGATGGAGGGGCTGGCAGTGTTCTGCCCTGAGAGGAGAAGACCTGAAAATGCCAGGGCTGCCAGCAGAAACCCCTGGGCCTATCCTGCAAGGGGCGGGGGCTTGTCTGCCCCAGGAGAGGGCGGCTCTGAGAAGGGGCAGAAGCTCCATGAGGGCCAGGGCTGGCTGGCTGGCTGCAGAAAGAGCTTTCTACGAAAAACTACCCCATAATGGGGGTTTCGTCAGAGAGCAGAGGCCCCCAGACAGTCAGCGCTCCCCAGCTCTTAGCCCCTAGGCTCTCAGTGAGGCTGACTCTATCCCAGCGTGGACCCTAGGACCCAGTAAGCCCCAGTGACGGGGTAGTGTGGGTGCTGGCTGAGGACAGGTGGAGGAGACTCGCTCCCCTGACCCCGAAACTTGTGAGGATGTGCATCTCAGTACTGGCACCTAAGGAGCCGGGGTCGGGGAATGGGCCACCCTGAGACAGCAGAGCCAAGAGACAGACGTGGGCTTCTAAGGGGCATCTCCACAGCAGATAGAGCCCGCATGGAAGGAGCAGGATCTACCCACGTGGGAGACCCAGGGCTGCTACACTGGCTCCATGCCCCACACTCCGCCCATCAGGAGGGCTGGCTGGTCACGTGTGTGCCAGTGTGGGGCTTCACCCTACCCTCCATCCTGCCCCCAGGCCTCTCAGCTGGCATCCTGAGAGGAGACTCTGCGGGGGCGACGGACAGGGGGCCCTATCGACACCTCCTCCCGGGAGCTCACCTGTCAAACAGTGGCTTCTCCCCACAGTCAAAGGAATCCTGCAGGTCCCTCACCAGGTTGGCCTGGCCGGGCATACGGAAGAGGCCCTCCTCGGTGAGCCCGCGCTCCCGGATGAAGTCCACGCACTGCTCCACCAGCAGAGGCGCCAGGCGGGGGCCGGACTTCCGCTCGTGGTGGACGGTGTCCTCCAGGCTCTGCCCAAAGATCCCTGGGCACAGAGAGGGGCTGGTCACACCTCAGCTAGCTGACTCAGCAGCGGGGAGGACGCTGGGGACAACAGAGGGCAGCGAGTGCTGCCAGGGCCCAGGGTGGCGCCCCCGCCCCTGCCCTGAGGAGGCAGATCAGAAACTGGGAGGGCAGGCACCAGGCGGTTGGGACCGGGCAGGAGGGCACATCGGGCCGCAGCCTAGCCTGGCCTGTGGAGCCTGTCCAAGGGTGAGGACCCTTCGGGCCCTCGGGAAGCATGCATTACACATTTTATGTATTGGTTTATATATGCAATACTAACTCTCAAACGGCAGTGGCTTGCATTTAAAAACCTAACACCGTGGGCACCGAAAGACGCACTCCAGAAGGTTCTTACTGGCACCCCCTGCAATCTCTCTGAATGAGAAGCCAGCTAATGCCCGTGAGTGGCAGAATGAGCGGGAGCATCACGGTCTACTCATGCCATGGCGCACAGGACAGCAATGAGCACCGCTGAGACACAGGCAACAAGACAGAGGACAGATGATACGAGGGCAGAGCCACGGGCCAACACTGGAGATCGTCAGGGAAACGCGAGTCGAAACTCTCTCACACCCACGAGGGTGGCTGCTATCCAAAGAGCAGAAAACAACCCGTGCTGGCGAGGATGTCTCGAAATCCTGTGCCCCGTTCATGGGAAGGTGAGCTGGTGCAGCCACGCGGAAAACGCTACGGAGGCACCTCAAGCAATCGAAGCTGAACGCCTGTGTGGCCCAGCAATCCCGCACTGAGAGCAGAGACGGGAGCAGACACACGGGCACCCGTGTTCACAGGTGTATTATTCACCGTACCCAAACGGCGGAGGCAAACCGAGGGCCCGTCGATGGACAGGTGGACAAGCACAGTGCGATGCACATATTAATATTGTGCAGCGTAATGTCATTCGGCCAGAAGAAGAAGGGGATTCTGACAGACGTCGCAACATGGACAAACCTTGAGGACGTGTTGCCAAGCGAAATAAGCCAGTCCACTAAAACAGCATGATTCCACTTAGGAGACACTCAGCATAAGCAAATTCAGAGGGACAGAAAGCAGAATGGTGGTTGCCAGGGGCTGGAGGACAGTGGAACGGAGAGTTACTGTTTAATGGGCGCAGAGTGTCTATTTTTGTGTACTGTATTAGAGACTGTTCTGATTCCATTCTTTTGTGTGTTGCTGTTCAGGTTTCCCAGCACCACTTACTGAAGAGACTGTCTTTTTCTCATTGTATATTCTTGCCTCCTCTGCCATAGATCAATCGACCACAGGCATGTGAGTTTATTTCTGGGTTTTCTCTCCCGTTCTTCTGATCTGTATTTCTGTTTCTATGCCAGTACTATACTGTTTTGATTACTCGAGTTTGTAGTATAGTCTGAAGGCAGGGAGTCTGATTCCTCCAGCTCTGTATTTCTTCCTCAAGATTGCTTTGGCTATTCATGGTCTTTTGTGTCTCCATACACATTTTAAGGTTTCTTTTTGGTTCTAGTCCTATAAAAAATAAGCCATTGGTAATTTGAAAGGGATTGCATTAAATCTCTAGATTGCCTTGGCTAAGTAAGCTGTCACTGTTTGCAGATGACATGATATATTACACATAGAAAATCCTGAAGATGCTGCCAGAATATCACGAAAGCTCAATGAATTTGGTAAAGTTGCAAGATACAAATTAATATACAGAAGTCTCTTGCATTCCTATAATAACAATGGAAGATCAGAAAGAGAAATTGAGGAAACAATCCCATTTACCATCTCATCCAAAAGAGTCAAATACGTAGTGGTAGGTTTACCTAAGGAGGCAAGACCTATACACCGAAAAATATCAGATGCTCGTGAAGATATTGAGGGTGACACAAAGAGATGGAGAGTTATACAGTGTTCTTTGTATACCAACACTGGAAGAATAAACATTGTCAAAATGGCTATACAACGCAACCTACAGAAATAAACCTGAAATGGATCAAAGACCCAAATGGAAGACTGAACATGATAAAACTCTTAGAGGAAAACACAGGCAGAATACTCTTGGACATAAATTGCAGCAGTACCTTTTATGATTCACCTCCTAGAGTAATGAAAACAAAGACCAAATAAACAAATGGGACCTCGTTAAACTTAAAAGTTTCTGCACAGCAAAGGAAAAAATAAACAAAATGAAGACACAGAATGGGAGAAAATATTTGCAAATGGAGCGACTGACAAGGGATTAATCTCAGAAATATACAAATAGCCCATGCATCTCTATGTCAAGAAAAAACAAAAACCTAATCAAAGAATAGAGAGAAGACTTAAATAGGTATTTTTTTAAAGAAGACATACAGATGTCCAAAAGGCACATGAAAAGATGCTTAACATCACTAATTTCCAGAGAAATGCAAATCAAAACTACAGTGAGGTATCACTTCATACCCATCAGAATGGCTATTCTCAAGAAGTCGATAAACAATAAATGGTAGACAGGACGTGGAGAAAAGGGATCCCTCCTACACTGTTGGCATGGAGAACAGTATGTAGGTTCCTCAGAAAACTAAAATTAGAGCCACCACATGACCCAACAATTTCGCTCCTCACCACATACCTGGAGAAAACACATCATCTGGAAGGGCACACACATACCCAGTGCTCATGAGAGTGGAAGCGAAGTCGCTCAGCCGCGTCCGGTTCCTTGCGACCCCATGGACTATAGCCTACCAGGCTCCTCCATCCACGGGATTTTCCAGGCAAGAGTTCTGGAGTAGGTTGCCATTTCCTTCTCCAGGGGATCTTTCCAACCCAGGAATCGAACCTGGGTCTCCCACATTGCGGGCAGACGCTTCGCTGTCTGAGGCACCAGGGAAGCCCTCCAGTGTTCACAGCAGCAGTGTTTACAGAGGCAAGGACGCAGAAGCAGCCCGAATGCCGTCACCAGAGGATGAGCAGAGAGGCGGTGCATGAGCACGTGGACATGTGCTACTCAGCCGCAAAAAAGGATGAAATGATGCCATTCGCAGCAACATGGATAGACCTAGAGATTAGCATGCTAAGTGAAGCCAGAAAGAGGCCTCTGTATATGAATGTCACTCACATGTAGAATCTAGTTTCAAAAAGAAAAATGAACTTATTTACAAAACAGAAGCAGACTTACAGATATTGAGAACAAACTTAATGGTTACCAAAGGGGGAACATGGAGGGGAAGGATAAAGCAGGGGCTTGGGATTAAAACATGCACACTACTTTAATAACCAGCAAGGACCCACTGTAATACCCAGCAAGGACCCGCTGTAATACCCAGCAAGGACCCACGGTAATACCCAGCAAGGACCCACTGTAATACCCAGCAAGGACCCACTGTAATACCCAGCAAGGACCCACTACAATAACCAGCAAGGACCCACTGTAATACCCAGCAAGGACCCACTACAATAACCAGCAAGGACCCACTGGAGAGCACGGGGACTTCCGCTCAACGTTCTGTGATAGCCTATACGAGGGAAGAATCTAAAAAAGAATGAATATGTGTATATTATGTATCACTTTGCTGTATACCTGAAACTAACCCAATATTATAAATCAACTATATTCCAATAAAATAAAAATTAGAAAAACAAAAGAACCCAGGCAGTCTGGCTCCAGGCCTGGAGAATATCCCAGGCCACATGGCTGCTCTCCACCGTTCCTGGAGCATGGATGCCAATGTCCATGCTATTACCCGACCAGTCTTGCTTCCCATGTTTCTCCTGTCTGTCTTCACCAGTAGCTCCCAAGGATGTGGTCATTTGGGCAACAGGAAAATTCAAAAAAAGGAAAAACCATCTGCTTTCTTGGATTTGGACAGCTCAGCTGCCCTTGGCCACTGGGGTGTAGCCTGTAAACAGTGTTGAACACAGGGGCAGATGCTGCCCAAAGACTGGCATGGGGGCTGCCTGAGGTAACTCCCGGCCTCTCTGCCCAGTCCAAGAGAGGCCTCGGCTGGTCTGGAGACACAAGGACACTGTTCCTTCTACAGCACACTGAGGGCTCAATCACGCGTGCCCAGCAATGGCCACAGGGGCCCACAGTGTTCCTGTTTAGCTAGGCAGACGTTTGAAACATTTTTAAATTCATTACTTTATACTTTTATACTTTAGAAAAGATTCATATAAAAAAATCTAGACCATATAAAAGATTTTTTATTCATATAAAAAAATCTGGAAAAAAATCTCTTAAAAGAATCCAAAGATCTGGTGGTACCAGGCCAGAATTTCCAGTCACAATGACGGAGTTCAGTGGCCCCTCTGTCTTTCTGCAGAAGGAAATGGCAGTATTCTTACTGGAGTAAGAATTCCTAATACAGTATTCCTACTCCAGTATTCTTGCCTGGAGAATCCCATGGACAGAGGAACCTGGCAGGCTATACAGTTCATGGGATCGCAAGAGTCAGACATGACTTAGCACTATCTTCCTTTTCTTTCTGCCCTTCTGATAGCCCATGTATCTGCTAATTCTCCCGAATGCCTTACACCCAGTCCAGATTTCACTCCTGCAGCTTTGCCAAACACTCACCTCTTTTCCATGGCACAGACTTCCCCACCGGGCACTGGGTCAGAATGAAGTAGGAGAGGGGCCCTGACTCACAGAAATGGGAAGTCAGGCCTGTTGTGACCAGAGGCATCGGCTAGAACCTCAAATGAGCAGGTGCAGAACGTACAGGGCAACTGCCCTTGAGCAGAGCGTCCTTAGGAAGGGCTGGAGCCAGCCTGGCCCCGCACCTTGGCGCCCGCCTCCTGCCTCCGTCCCCACTCGGGCATACGCCCCGTCCCTCTCACCTCCACGCTACCCACTGCTCGAGCATCTTGAATATGTCTCTCCTGCTGCCTGGCCTGTGCAGAGGTCTCTTCCCTGTGCACTCGCAAAATTCTGGTCAGCCCTTGAGATCAGCTGTCGAAGAGCCTTTCTTCAGCACGACCACAGGGCTCTTGGGCTCCCCCTCTGGCCCTCTATCACAGACCATGCGAAGCCACTTGCCTCTGCCTGGCTCCTCACTGGGAACCAGCCCCTCTCCCCAGTCCCAAGCCAGTGCTGGGCTTGGAGGGGAGGTCAAGGAGTGCTGAGCGAAGGAAGGGGCACACATAGCCGAGGACTGTCTCCCACCCAGAGTTCGTGCACTCAGCTTCCCACCCTTGGCTCTCAGGTAACTAAAGGGCACAGTCAGGGAAGAGAGACACTGAGGAAAAGAACTCTAAAATTCTCTCGAGAGAGTCACAAAGCCTGGGTAGATCTATCTAGCCTCCTCTTGGCCCCAACCCTTTCTGTTCTCCACTTCCTGTTCCCTGGACATCCGCTGTCCGCCAGTCCATCCTTCCTTCCATCACTCTTGCGTTTGTGCCCCACCCTGTTCTAGGCCTTAGAGGGTCTCAGATGTGTCCAGAGGACTAGAAACATGTAAATACTACCACAGGCTCCTCTGCTGAAACCCCTTGTTGCTTCCCTCCTCCCCACCCAGGATAAAATCTCAACTTGGCAGGCAGGCAGACAAGGGCCTGCCTACCTCTCCATCAGATTCTGAAGCGCAGAAGAGCCTGGGCCAGGCAGAGGGCAGCTGCTGCTTGGCCAGACCTGCTGTTTGTGTGGTCACACGGCTCCCATGTCTCCGAAGCCTTCTTTCAACATCATCTCAACCACTCCCCCTCAATCCTGGTGAAGCTTTCCAGACTACTCTTCCAGTCCCCTGAACAGAGCTATGGCTGTGGGAAGTCCACAGGGTCCCAGGCGCTTCTAAACAGAGGTGATTTAGAGGAGAAGGGGACATCAGGACTGGGGTCTAAGAGCAAGAGATAGCCAGGAAGGTGGGGGTTGGGGTCTGGGGGGTATGCATGAGCAGAAATCCCCAAGGCAGACCTGGCGGGGTGCAGGTGGGGTGGAGGTCTGATGAGGACCCTGGGCATTGGAGGGTGAGTGTGAGAGAGTATGAATGAAGAGGCTGGGAACATGGCAGTCCCGGGTCCTGACAAGGACCATGATCCCTGGTGAGACCTGGACTGACCTCATACAGGGCTCAGGGGCTCTGAGAAATGACGAGACTCCCCCAGAGGCCCTCCAAGTGCTGAGCCTGGTGAGAGTGCTAAGCTAAGGATAGAGGTGGGGAACACAAGAGGCCGATGATGCTCAAGGCTGAAGGCCATAGAGACAAAGATTCTGAGGCTGCACCTGCACATCCTGAGCCACTGTACAGAGTGAAGTGGCCTCCTTTCCTAGACCTCAGTTTCTCCATCTATAAAATGGGGACGATGACACTTGTCCTTAGGGGTGGCCCCAAGGCCCTGCCCCCAGGCACCACCAGGCCTGGGGCTGACCCCACTTTGCCAGCAAGGCAGTGTGGCACCTTGCATCAGACCTTGTTCAGGCTTCGGGTGCAAGCTGCCCCCTTACCTTGCGGGCACATCTCCCTGGAGGGGGAGATGCTCCCGGAGCCCCGTAGGAAAGGATGGTTCCAGCTCCACCTCCCAGGGCTTTGCTCCCGCCTTCCTCCTTCTGGAGGCACCCTGTGCTCAGGCTACAGACTAGGCCTCCCACAGCCAGGGACCTTCCCCACCACTCCCCTTCTCAGGGACTCTTGGGCAGAGCCTGGCAGGGCCTGGGACGGCTCTGCTGAACTTCCTCAGCCCTCCTGGCATGTCTCACGGGGGAGCCTCGCCAAGAACCAGCTTAATAGGTCTGTCAGACCCCTGGAAACCCAGCCAGCCAGCGTGCGGGTTCCTCGACGTCCCAGCCCACGCTCTTTACAAAGCATCGGCTCTGCCACTGGAGAGGAAGCTGGCACGGACCTCTGGATGAACCTCCTGACGGGTTCAAAGCTGGGCCGGGCCTCCCCTCCTGCCAGCTGCTCCCTGGCAAAGCCTGGCCCTCACTCCCCTCTCCCCAGAATCCCATGCAGGGGCAGGAAGGCACAGGCCCGGCGCTCAGCTGACTCAGATCCCTGTCCTGGGTGACCTTGGGCACGTCCTCAATATCTCTGAGCCCGTCTCTGCCACGTCACAGGGCTGTCAGTGACTGTGGAACAGCCTAATGCACTGGGCACATGGAAGCAGCTGCCTGATCAAAGCGGGCATCTCCTGGCCCAGGAGGGCCAGCCCAGGCCTGGGTGGGCTTTGCCTGCCCTGGGAGCTCAGCAGGAAAGGGAGACAGCCGAAATTCCCTCTTGGAGCCGATCGAGGGGAGACGTCAGGCTGGCTCTCTCCAGTAAAGGGGAGAGGCATATAGCGGAGAGGCGCAATGAGGAAAATAGTTATTAAATTCTCTCCAGAGATTCACAAACCCTTCCTGTTCTCTGCGCCCCTCCCCAGGACACCTGCCATCCCCCCTGCATACAGCCCATGGTGTGTGAATCCACTTTCCGTCACTCCCACACTGCCCGTGCGCACCGCCCTCCTCCAGGTACTGTGTGCGTGCGCAGTCGTGCCTGACTCTTTGCGATTGCATGGACTAGAGCCGCCAGGCTCCTCTGTCCATGGAATTTTCCAGGCAAGATTACTGGAGTGGGTTGCCATTTCCTACTCCAGGGTATCAGGGTATCTTGCTGACCGAGGAATCGAAGCCGCCTCTCTTGTGTCTCCTGCGTTGGCAGGCAGATTCTTTATCACAGCCACCTGGGAAGCCCCCTTTAGCAGCCTCAAAGCTGCTCTGAACAGCTGTAACAAATTGGCTGGGCTGTAACCAAGTGTCAACAACCAAGAGGCTGAAAATCAGCCAGGGGAGAGAAATACAAGGAGAGGCTAGCATCTTAGGGGGTTGTTCTGCCCAGGGCAAGCCCATCCTCAGGGCAGAAGTGACCTCCACCTTTCTGGTGTTAACCAGCCCCCAGGCACTGGGGAGTTCCTGGAATCTGGAGAGGCAAACGTGGGCTGAGCAGTGGACTTGAAGTTGGTAGCCGAGAGCTGGCATCCTGCCTGGTTCCCTCAATAGTGGTGATCCTTTGCAAGTCTCCGTGCCTTGGAAGGCTAGGTTCTTCATCCCTGCACGGGGGCTGCCCATCACCCGGGCGAGAGGTAGGAGGAAGCGTCCCAGCTCGGTCTCTGCCCCGCAACACGCGTGCTCGCTCCCCCAGCCCGGTGGCCGGTCCCGCTGCTGCTCCCTACCCGCTCCCGCAACCGACCCGTCTCCCCGCTCCCTCCCGGACGCCCCGCGACGCGCCGGCTCAACGCGGCCCTGGCACAGGCGCAGGACCTGGGTCCCAGCGCGCAGTCGGCTGGGACGCCGCTTCCACTCGGCCCCGCGGGGCGCCCGCACCCCTCCCGCGCTACCTGGGGCGGCCGGCGCGCAGCAGGCGGGCAGGCGGCAGGGCGGCCGCAGGCAGGCGCGGCGCCCTGGGGAGGCCCGCGCGGCCGGCATCAGGCCCATGGCGCTCCGGCGCGGCGGCGCGGCGCGGCAGGAATGCCCGGCACGCGCGCAGGTAGCGTCTTGCCCGCCGCCCGCCCCGGGCCCGGACCCTGGAGCGAGGGAGGGCGGGCCCGGGACCTGCGAGTTTCTGAAATGCTGCTCCTGGAGTTCAGACTCCTGACCCGCTTCTTCCTCAGGCTCGACGTTACAGCCCCTAGGGATGCTGGCACTCCCGGTGATCCGCCCCTTCTTCCTAAGGGACTCGCTTTAGCAGCTTCCGCTCCCGGCAGGATGGAAGGCAGGTGTTCCAGGTGGAGGCATTGAGGCTCAGGGAGGGCGGGCGGCTCTGGGTCAAGCAGCGGGGTGAGTGCTGAGCCTGAGCTACAGCAGGGCGCCCGACCGCGGAGATGGTGTTTTGGGCGCCAGCCCTCTACCCTGCCGAGGGGCCAGCGCCCCAGTGCCATGGAGGGTGCTTAGGCCTTAAGTTAGGCGTCCTGTGCAGTCCTGAGCGGTATGAGTATTAATGTCCCCATTTTACAGATGAGGCAGCTGAAGCTCAGAGAAGTTAGGTAATTTTCGTAAGGTCACACAACTAGTATGTGACAGATCTTCAACTCAAACCTATGCTCTTTCTGCAAAGCCTGTGAACCCAGCGAAAAAAGCCCACAATCCCACGCCTCCAAGGGTGCAAAGTGCGAGCGCCGACACGGTGCACAGCCTTCACCAGGAGGGCAGGTGGGCAGAGAAGCAAAGCTGGGGCCCTGAAACACCAGAAGGACGGAGATCCCCAGGGGTCTATGGGAAGAAATCTGTAAGGGAGGGGCTTAGGGGAGCCCTGGGGGTGGAAGGGGTGGGGGCTCATCTGAAATAAATTTGTGTTAAACTGCTAAATTTGTTGACAGAGCAGCAATTGGAAACTACCACAATGGATTTTCTACATTAATTTTCATTCTAAAAAATTACAATAAAACATTCATTTTGATGGAGTTTTTGGTGTCCCAGGCCAGTGACGCCCACTAGTCCTGGTCCCTACACGAACGCGGGGGTGCAGGGTGAAGTCCTCCCAAGCCTAGGAATGTGTGGGAGGGGTTCCTTCAGTGTTCTTCCCTCCCAGAGTCCAGCAAACGTACAGGTGGGAAGGGCGATTCATGGGGACAGGGGCCATAAGTCAAGGACTATCCCGCCCTAAATCTGCCCCCCGAAGCCTGGGGCTCCCAGGGCCCACCGTCCGCAGGGTCTGGTCAGCTCTGTCCACATTAGAGAGAGGTCCAGGGATTTCCCTGGTGTTCCAGTGGTTAAGACTCCGCCTTTCAATGCAGGGGATAAGCGTTCAGTCCTTTGTCGAGGAACTAGGATCCCACATGCCTCGAGGCAACTAAGCCCAAATGCCACAACCAAGTCCTGATGCACCTAAATTAATTAATCAATTAGTATAAAATATAAAGAGAAAGGTCCGAGGGCTCAGTGGGGGCACCTGCTCCGGGAGCAGGGGGCCCTGCCAGTTAGGCTGACTGGTCCTGGTGCTGACTCGCTTTCTCTTATCTGAGCCTGGTGTTCCCACCTGTGTGGTTAGAGTTAGACTGGCCAATCTCTAGGAAACCCCTTCACCTAACTTCCCTGTGCCTCCGCCCCCCACATTCCCAGGTGGATAGAGGTCTGCAGCTGCCTCCTATTTAGAAGGCTCTGGACTCTGGTGAGCACTGCCGTAATGAACTCTAGGATAAACCCTGGCTAGGTCAACACCCATGCCACCTTGGGGGGCTTTCTTTATCCATGAGGCCTGGAGTGAGGAGGGGTGGGTGTGCAAAGATAGTTATGAAGCTTTCCTCTCGGGCCAGGACCAGGGAGCTGAGAGGCTGGGGCGGAGTCTGTCCTCTAACACGAGCAACTAAGCTGGAGTGGCTCTCATATCTGGGCAGGGTCCAGTCCCTTGGGGAATGCCTCTGTCCTCGGTCTTACCTTCCTTCCCCTGTCCCCACACCACTTTTAAGACAAGGCAGATCCGGAGGCTATGGTGCCTGGCGACAGAGCATCTTTGGATGGGCTCAACCTGCAGGCCGGCTGCACCTGCTCCCAGCCCTGCTGTGTGCTAAGGCAAGCTGCTGAACCTCTCTGGGCCCCCGTCCCTCTCTATAATTTTGATGCAATAAACCCCTGTCAAGAGTAGCAGATGGCAAGCATGCGATCACTTCCTCTTTCCTCAGACTGAGGTGGAAGACCAAGGCTGTCTGGGAAGAAACTGGGAGCCACTGAACCCGACCGCAGGACACCCCGAGCGGCCCTGGCATCCGGTTCTTCCAGAGCCAGCACCCAGCCCCAGGGCTCGGTGCTCCGGCCTCCTGCTTACTCCTCTGGGACCTGGACAGATTACTCGAGCCTCCCTGCTGCTCAGGCTCCTCACCTTAAAGGGGCTGTAGTGGGAGGATTCCAAAGGGCCACTGTGAGGGTCAGTCGGGGCTGCAGAGCCCACCCCGGGACACACTGAGTAAACACTAGCTGTTCTGGAGAGTGGCCCAGCTTCTCCCCTTGTGGCTGGCAGTCACCAGGACATCACACAGCGTTGCTGGCAACACCCTTCACTGGCCTCAGCTTGGCAATGACCGTGACAAGCTCTTCTGTAGCCCTGGGATCTGAGCTCTTCTTAGCACACATGGGAAGCCAAGCAGGCCCAGTCGCAGGGGCATTTCCACCACAGTTGCTGGGAGGGAAGGAGGACTCAGTGAGCCAGCAAGGTGGGCAAAGGGCAGTTAGTTGAGCAATTAGCATCCTGAGTATCACAGGAAGCAGTGGTGAGCAGCCCCAGGTCAGCAACAGCCGCATCTTTCTTCTTTTGGAAAGGCTGCCAGGAAAGTCCCGGGCCCACTGGTTTGGTGGGTTAACATAAATCACCCTCGCTGGCTTGCCAGGCTCTCCCAAGATAAGGCAGCCGCTCCTCCACCTTGTTACCCTGGTAAACCGCCCCAGCTCCCTGGCTGCAGATCACTGGGGTCTGCGGCTGGGGCTATTTCCCCTGTGGGGATCTAAGACTGCAGACTCCCGGGGCACTGCACGTGAGAAGCCTTGAGGGCTGCAGAGAAGGAGGCCAAAGGGTGCTGTGTACTGACCCTTATACTCGTGAGAGGACTGATCTGGCCTCTGTGAGCTTGGGGCTGGATGGGTTTCAAGGCCTGTGGGAGTGATTCCTCTTCCACTTGACATGTGGCCCCTCAGGGCCCACCAGAATGGGCCCGGGGTGCCAGCATCAGGCTCAAGTGCCCCCGTCTGCTGGTACAGTGGCTGAAGCCCAGTCCAGGTCAGCAACAGCCGCATCTTTCTCCTTTTGGAAAGGCTGCCAGGAAAGGCCCAGGCCCACTGGTTTGGTGGGTTAACATTCAGCGGAAATGGAGATCAGATGTTCTCTTCCCGAATCTCCCAGGGAGCTGGGCTCTGGAGTAAAAGCGGTGCTGGGCAGAGGGCTCCACCACTGCCAGCCTGGGCTGTGGCCAGTGACCTTTCATCTTCAGTCGTGCCTTGAGGGGTTCCATTTGGAGATATCATTCCAGCAAACAATGACCACAACCAGCTGGCCTAACAAGGATGCTTTGTGTCTCTCCAAGTTGTCCTGAGGCTGGATTTTCTCCATGTCAAGTGTCCTGCCCCGTGGCTCTGGGAGCTGCCTCTGTCCCCCTCCTTCCCTCCATGATTTCTCAGGAATCTAGGACAGGATTGTCAGCTCCTGGGGGAGGGGCCGGGGAAAGCCTGCACAGGCCTGTGAGAGTCACATACACGTCAGGGTGGGGCCGGCCTGCTCCCGGCCCCTCGTGCCCCTCCTCAGGACGGGGTTGTCACTCTGGGCAGGGACACCATTCCCAGGCCAGGCTCCCGGTGCCAGGACCGCTGCTCTGTGCTGCAGCCTGTATGGCTGAGACAGTTTCTGGGCTTTGCTTGGCACTGCCCGCTGGGTAGGGGGGATGGTTACGATGCTCCTGGTTACTGAGCTGCGAACCCTGGTCCTCAGACTCCTGCATCCAACTGCCCACCCAGGGTGCCTGCAGTGGGCAGCAGCGTGACGACTAAGAGGCACTGCAAACTCCCCTGTGCCCAGATGGAGCTGCGGTCTTGCTGCGTTGTCCCAAACCTGCTCTGGGCTGTCTTCCTCTCTTGCTTAATTCCAGTTCTTTCTTGCCGCTTGATCAGACCCCTGGGTGTTCACCCTCACTGCTTCTTCTCTCTCAAACCCACATCCAGGAGATCTTGTAGGTCCTGTTTTCAAAACAGATTTGGAATCTGCCCCCTCACCACCACCCACCGCAGGAGAAGTGCTCTTGCTTATGTCTACTTTACTGCAAGTAGACCCCTGGCTTCCCCTTGACCCCTGTGGTCAGCAATCGGCTGCCCTTTAACGGTTTCTCAGATCAGGTCCTTCCTCTGCCATCAGGCTCCTTTCGTCCTCCCTGTCCCTCAGTCCTTCAGCCCACCTGGCTGTGCATGGGTTCAAGAGCGCGTCAGCACTCTCTGCTGCTGCCCGGGTCTGACACACACCCGCCCTCCATCCTCCTGGCTCACTTTCACAACCTCTGCAAGGCTCTGGGCGTCCCGCTCGCGGGAGGCCCACGCTCACCACTGTGTTTCGTTGCTGTTCAGTGGCTCCGTCGTGTCTGACTTTTCGTGACCCCGTGGCCTGCAGCACGCCAGGCTTCCCTGTCCTTCATCATCTCCTGGAGCTTGCTCAGACTCATGTCCATTGAGTCAGTGATGCTATCCATCCATCTCGTCCTCTGTCGTCCCTTCTCCTCCTGCCTTCAACCTTTCCCAGCATCAGGGTCTTTTCCAATGAGTCTGTTCTTCACGTCAGGTGGCCAGATGGCTCTATGTTTTTCTTACCGTAACACTCACCACCTTCTAACACAGTAGTTCTCAAAATGCGGGCCCTAGACCAGCAGCATCAGCCTCACCTGGGAACTTGTTCGAAACAAATTCTAGCGACTTAGAAACAGGTTCCCAACTCTCAGTCTCACTTTACAAGCCTTCTCCTGGGTGGTTCCAATGAGAACAATTGTCCTACGCGCTGGAGAGCATAGAATGGAACCTCCGTCTGACCCCTGCTGGGTGCCCGGCCTGTACATGGCAGATGCTCTATGTTGAATAAATAGAACTATTCAGTACTGAGACTGCTGGGCACTTGGTATCCATTTTCTCTCTTAATTCTCATGACAATTCTGCAAGGAAGATGTTCTTTTTCCCATTTTGCAAATAAGAACACAGAGCGAGTGAGTGGCATGCCCAGGGTCACACAGCAAGCAAAGGGCAGAGCCAGGTCACACACAGACCACAGCCTGAGGCCAAGACCTGTCCTCACTCTCCCTCCTTCAATACCGCCGCGCAAAAGGCTTTGCTAATCAGCACTTTCCTATGCACAGAAGACACACTTTCAAGCACTTGCTGGCTCTCTCCAGATCCCAGGCAAGACAGGACTCACCAGATGCTGGGTGACTCTGGTACTCCATGTCTCCTTTCTCTCCCCTTTTACAGAGAGCTAGCTGGGAGGTACTGCCCAACAGGGCCCCTTGGGGGACCATGTTGCTAGAGCTGGGCCTGGGAGTCCAGAGATTCACTAGGGAGTGGGGCCCTCTTCACACTGTCAAGTTTTCTGATCCATGAATGTGGGCCACTTTTCCCTTTATTTAGGTCTTCAATTCCATTCAAGAATGTCATTTTCAGAGTACTTATTTGTTAAATTTATTCCTTAGTATTTTGTCTTTTGGATGCTATTATAAATGAAGTTTTCTTAGTTTCATTTGCAGTTTCCTCAGTGCAACTGTATAGAAATACAGCTTACTTGACCTTGTATCTTGCAATCTTGCTGAATTTTGTATTAGATCTAAAATAGATTTCTTAAGATTTTCTGTATATGAGATTATGCCATCTGCAAATAGATTACTTGTTTCTCCTTCTAATCTGGATGCATTTTATTTCATTTTCTTGCCTAAGTGCTCAGCTTGAATGTCTAGTACAATGTTGAACAGAAGTGGTAAAAGCAAGAATCCTGTCTTGTTCCTGAAAAGCATCCAGCTCTCTCCATTAAGCATGATGTTATCTGCAAGTATTTTATAGATGCCCTTTAGCAGGTTGAGAAAATTCCTTTCTGTCTCTAGACAGTTGAGTGTATGTATCATAAAATGGTGCTGCTGCTAAGTCGCTTCGGTCATGTCCGACTCTTCCCGGCCCCATGGACTGCAGCCCACCAGGATCCTCCGTCCATGGGCCCCTCCATGCAAGAGTACTGGAGTGGGTCGCCATTGCCTTCTCCAGATTTTTCAAACACCTCTTTTGAGTTGATTGAGATGATCATGCGGTGGTTGTCCTTTATTCTACTGATGCATCACGTTAATTAATTTTCGGATGTTCAACCACTCTGCATTCCTATGATAAATCTCGCTGGTCATCATGTGAAACCCTTTTATAAATGGCTGGATTCAATTACTTTTGTATTTTGTTGAGGACTTTTCCATCTATATCCACAAGATATTGGTACTCCAGCAACTCTTCTCTCCCTCACTTGCACCATCATTGCTGTTGTCTCCCAACTTGAATAAAACTCTCTCTCTGCCTGACCCCCCACTTCAGCTACCGGCCCATTTCTCTGTTTCCCTTTACAGCAAACCTCTTGAAAGAGCTGGCTATGCTCACACTTCACTGCCCCCCTCATCCTTTCTCATGCCCACTGTCATCTGGCTCTACCCCCAGGACTCCACCAAAACCACTCTCGTCCAAGTCACCAGTGAACGTGCTCACCACCCGTTCTCTCCTGGTCAGTCTATCAGCAGCTCATAGACACTTTCTCCTTAGGGGTCTCTTCACTCAGCTCAGGAACCACGGTCACTCCTGGCTCTCCTCAGCCCCCGTGCTGGCCCCTCCTCTGCTTCCTGTCCTCCTACTTGAGGGCAGCTCAGGGCTCAGCCCGGGTCCTCTGCTGTCTCCTCACTAGCTTCGTGATGTCTCATCCAGACTCGTGGCTTCAAAACCCCATCTATGTGTCAATGGCCCCCAACTCCCTTTCTAACCCAGTGCTCTCTTCTGTCCTCTAGCCTTAACTGTCAGACTGCCTCAGCTCAGCTCAGCTCAGCTCAGCTCAGTTGCTCAGTCGTGTCCGACTCTTTGCGACCCCATGAATCGCAGCACGCCAGGCCTCCCTGTCCATCACCAACTCTGGGAGTTCACTCAGACTCACGTCCATCAAGTCAGTGATGCCATCCAGCCATCTCATCCTCTGTCGTCCCCTTCTCCTCCTGCCCCCAATCCCTCCCAGCATCAGGGTCTTTTCCAATGAGTCAACTCTTCTCATGAGGTGGCCAGAGTACTGGAGTTTCAGCTTTAGCATCATTCCTTCCAAAGAAGTCCCAGGGCTGATCTCCTTCAGAATGGACTGGTTGGATCTCCTTGCAGTCCAAGGGACTCTCAGAGTCTTCTCCAACACCACAGTCCAAAAGCATCACTTCTTCGGCGCTCAGCCTTCTTCACAGTCCAACTCTCACATCCATACATGACCACAGGAAAAACCATAGCCTTGACCATCACTTGACCATTACTTTGTTGGCAAAGTACTATCTTTGCTTTTGAATATGCTATCTAGGTTGGTCATAACTTCCCTTTCAAGGAGTAAGCATCTTTTAATTTCATGGCTGCAGTCACCTTCTGCAGTGATTTTGGAGCCCCCAAAACAAAGTCTGACACTGTTTCCACTGTTTCCCCGTCTATTTCCCATAAAGTGATGGGACCGGATGCCATGATCTTAGTTTTCTGAATGTTGAGCTTTAAGCCAACTTTTTCACTCTCCTCTTTCACTTTCATCAAGATGCTTTTAGTTCCTCTTCACTTTCTGCCATAAGGGCGGTGTCATCTGCATATCTGAGGTTATTGCTATTGAGTCAAACTGCCTACTTGATACCTAAACTTGATCTTCTAATAGGTACCCCAGACTAAGTCCAAAGTGAACTATATTTTCCTTCCAAACAACTCACTTTCTCTTTCCTCTGTTGTCTCAGTTAATGACTAATCCATCCTTCCAGTTGGTTTAGATCAAAACACCTTGGCATTACCCCTGACTTCTCTCATTCTCTTACACCTTTCACCCTTTCCAGTAAGGGAAGTACTATCGGCTTTACCTTTAAAACACATCAAGAGCTCTATTATCCCTCATCACCAGCGCCATCTGGAGCCAAGCCACCGTCATCTCTCACCTGCATGAGTGCATAACGAGCTCCTAAGCGGTCTCCCTGCTTCTGTCTTTGCTTCTTTCATCCATTCTGGACACAGCAGCCGGAGGGATCCTGTTGGAGCCTGAGTCAGACTCGGCCACTGCTCTGTTCAGTGGTACCACCTCGCCAGAGTCATCACTGTGCAAGGCGCTCCTGATTTACCAGCCCCTGCCGCCTCTCTCCCCCTTCACAGCTTGCTCTAGTCATACTGGCTTCCTTACTGCTCTTCCAACATGGACACCCCTGCCTTGCTTTCAAAACTCTCTGCCCAGATGTGTGTGTAATCACCCTTTCATCTCCTTTAGTCAAATGTCCCTGTACACTGAACCCTCCATCACTCCCACTTGCCCTCCCCATCCCAACCACTTTGCTGTCTGTCTTCTTTCCTAGAATGTGTGCTCCACAAGGGCAGGGACCTTGTCTGTCCCGCTCGTTGCTGTGACTCAGCCCCTAGGACACGTCCTCCAATGAATGACTGGCTGGTTCAATGAATGAACGCCCAGACAAGAGGCACTCTATCAGGGCCACTCCTGGGCAGGCCATCAGCAGTACCCAGCTCCCCGACCCACTGGCCAGCCCCATTTTCTCTCTGGGGCAGCCAGGCTCTCCCCTGCCTGCAGTAGGCATGTTGCCCATTTGTGCCTGTCAGAGGTGGTCGCTTTCTGCCAGAACAAACATGCTTGAAAGGGTTCACAGCCTCCGTTATTAAACAGTGAAAGAAGGGCTGATCCCCTAAGCCTCCTTTGCAGGGGAACCCAGGCTAATAACAGCTTTGCCAGGAAACCTGCAAAGGCGGATGAAGCCCCCCCTTTGAGAGCCCACGCTTGCCTGGACATGTCTGTCACCGCTAACCCCTGGGATTTCTGCGTTTCCTCTATACTTCTGGTCGAAAGGAGATAAACACCTTTGATGGCGGTTCCTGTTTAAATTCTTGTGAGTTCTCGGGCACACAGTGCACTGCCTGAGAAGTCTGTGAACGCTGGGGGAAGAAGGCTGGGGGAGGGGCAAACCTGGATTCTATGTGGGATTCTGCAAATGGTCCCCATTCGGCAAGCACAGAGACAGACAGACAAGCACATGCGTACAGGGAGTCAACACACCCTGAGTACAGGCAGACCCTGGTGATGTGACAGGGCCCTGAGGGGCTGGGACAAGCACAGCTTTAGAGGTCAGAACAGCTTTCTCAGTTCTGCTCCCGACTAGCTCTGTCATCTTGGGCAAATTATTTAGCCTCTTTGACCTTCAGTTTCTCTCCTTCCTTTGTTCTATTTAGTTTTTGATATTTTAATATAGTGAAATATGCAGACATTCAAAAAGTATTTAAAGCACTTAGCCACAGAGAGGCATAGTGTTAAAACTGCACCCCTGTGTAACGAGGCCTGCCATCTTGACTGGACAGCACTCAGCTCTTTGTTTTACTTTACATTTTTTGCTGCCTAATATTTGGCCATAAATAGTATAGTTTCCCTCTGCCCTGTTTTCTAAAATTTTTTCTTTTTGTTATGCCCCAAAGCATGTGGGGTCTTAGTTCCCCAAGCAGGGACTGAACCTGCGTGGAAGCTCTAGATGCCAGGGAAGTGCCAGCTTCTGCCCTGTTTTTGGCTTTATATAGATGGGACCGCTGCCCCAGCCTCACTGCATGGCTTTATATAGACGGGATTGCTGCCCCAGCCTCACTGTATGGCTTTATAGAGACGGGACCGCTGCCCCAGCCTCACTGCACGGCTCTATAGAGACGGGACGGCTGCCCCAGCCTCACTGCATGGCTCTATAGAGACGGGACGGCTGCCCCAGCCTCACTGCACGGCTCTATAGAGACGGGACCGCTGCCCCAGCCTCACTGCATGGCTTTATATAGACGGGATTGCTGCCCCAGCCTCACTGCATGGCTTTATATAGACGGGACCGCTGCCCCAGCCTCACTGCATGGCTCTATAGAGACGGGACCGCTGCCCCAGCCTCACTGCATGGCTCTATAGAGACGGGACCGCTGCCCCAGCCTCACTGCGTGGCTTTATATAGACGGGAACGCTGCCCTAGCCTCACTGTATGTCTTTCGGGTTCATGCATATTGTTGGCTTGAGCTGTGGTTCATTCATTCTCACTGCTGCAGAGTTTTCTGTTGTAAGAACGAATCGTCTCTTTCTCCACTGCATTGCCGCTAAACCCGTGGTGTCTTCCGTGACTCATTCAAAGCGCCTCTTGCTGCCCAAGATCGTGGTGACGTCCTCCTTCCCCTAGTTCCCAAAGGTGCCACCTGAAAGTGCAGCCGCACAGGCGTCTTCTCTGGGTTCTGTTCTCCTCCACTGGGTCGCTGTCAACTACCTGGCACCACAAGGAGCGTGTAGAGGCTGCCGACGTTCCCGGGTGGGCTTGAGTATTCCCAGGCCATTAAACCGGGGCTGTGGGTCAAGGGCACCACGGTCACCAGGGGCAGGGAGGCCATGGCTACCGAGGCGGGGCCACTTAAGTGAAAGTGGAAGTCAAGCCGCTCAGTCGTGTCCGACTCTTTGTGACCCCATGGACTCTCCTACCAGGCCCCTCTGTCCTTGGGATTTTCCAGGCAATAGTACTGGAGTGGATTGCCATTTCCTTCTCCAGGGGATCTTCCCAAACCAGGGATTGAAGCCGGGGCTACTTAGGAAGCCCCCAAAGGTGAGCTTCTGCCCTGGCCTGGATGGTGCATCAGTCAAACACTGTGCGACGTGGAAAGAGGATGTTGACAGCTCGTGTGGTGAGGACACGGCTGGTCCTGTCTCCATGCTCAGTGGCGAGTTGGTGGCCCCAGCCCAGCCGACACGGTGACCCTTCCTAAAAACCCTTC
Source organism: Redunca redunca (assembly GCA_006410935.1). Lineage (NCBI taxonomy): Eukaryota > Metazoa > Chordata > Mammalia > Artiodactyla > Bovidae > Redunca > Redunca redunca. The sequence continues at coordinate 38,587 of SJYQ01096311.1, read as the reverse complement.
CTGCACAGGGACACCGGCCTACAGAGACAGCACCCTCACAGCTGGGCATCACCACTGCTTTCTGTGCCCCAAGTCCAGACCTGCGGCACACCCTGCAGCCCCCACCTCAGGACAAGTCTCAGCTGACCATTCTCCACGTCTCCTCCATTCCCACTCATGCCCAGGCCCCGCATCCTTGTCAGATGAGTCTCAGCCTTGTCTTTCTATGGCCCACCCCTCACACGGCAGCCAGAAGGCTCTTACAAGTCAAATAGTGTCTGTCTCCTGTTCAGAGCTCTCCCTGGTGCCCCATCAATTTAGAAGGAAATCTGAAATCCCCACTATATCCCCAAGGCTTCAGGTGCCCCATCTTCCCATTCTCACTCCTCAGACCCTCTGATCTTCCCGAGAGTCCTCGTGTCTCCATGGCCCTTTCCCAACGCTTTGCACTCACTGGTCCCTCTGCCTGCATCTCTTTTCCATATCCTCGGCTTTCCCGGTGACTTCACTACGTTGGCTTTATGAACAACACTTGGCATAGCACCCCCTGTCCTCCCATGCGGCTCTACTCGGCTCCCTTCATTTCTCCCCAGGGGACATCATGAGTCACCGTTACTTGCCTATCGTCTGTCTTTCCCAGGACAAGGGGAGGGGGAGGGGAAGGTGAGGCATCCTCTGGTTTAATTCTTAGCACCTGGAATACCACTCCACACATTGCAGGCACCCAATAAGAGTGTAGAATAAAGGAGCAGATGAGTAAATCGCAGCTCTCGTTCTCAGGTCAGGTCCAGGGCTGGGTAGGCCACGCAGGGGCCAGAAGTCTCAGCAGACGGAAGGACGTGGCACCTCACCATCCAACATGACCCCGAGTGCCTACTTCTGGCCTCGGACACACGCAACACTCAGCAAGGACCTGGAAACAGAGGCCACTACACACAAACCACGGGACTTTAGGGTCGAAAAGTGGCCCGAGTCTCCCCTGCAAGGACCTGCTTGGTCCACCAAGGGGTGACTCCTGAGAGCCAGCAGCAGACAAGGACACCACCACCTGTCTGCTGCCACAGGAAGCGTGGGACTCAGCCAGCAAGTCCTGAGAGAGGCATCTTGCAGGCTCGGTGTGGGGCGGAGGGGCGTGATTACCTGAAGGCAAGGGTTCTAGAGGGTGAGCATGCGCGCTACGGGCAGTACCTCGGCCAAACGGGGCCCAGATGACCCGGCGGATGGCCTGCACCCAGTCTTCCATGTCCCGCTGGGAGCTGGCCATGAGCAGGAGCGCCTCGGGGTTGGCCGGCACCTTCTCCCGCTCCCCGGCACCACCTGCAAGACAGAGAGAACAGGCTCACTGCAGGCTCCCGGGCAGACATGGGGTGCCCCCCCACAGGGCTCTCTCCAGCCCAGCACCAGCTGGCTTTCATTCCCGGGGGTGTGAGACAGCTGTCTCTCCAAAAACCATTCAGCAGCAGCTGTGCTTTCTGGTTCTATATTTGCACATCTTCACACCTCGCATATCTGTCTTTGGGGCCCTCTTGGGTTTCTCCCTTAGCCTTCTTGGTTATTTTTCCCTATTATTAAAATCATCCTGGGGTACTATTAGGAAAAAGCATGCAGATTTGACAGCAGCTCAGAGAAGTTCAGACACCAGAGGAGCTTCAGTATGTATTTTGTTTAAATCAACTTTACACATCTTTCAGTTCAGTTCAGTTCAGTCGCTCAGTCCTGTCCGACTCTACCCAGCTAAATGTCACCACGTGCTTTTAACATGGGCTCTGACATCACAGCCTGCTCTCCCATCCCTGAAAACAAGGCCTGATTCTTCACATGTATTAAAGTTACAGAGGGAATTCTCTGGTGGTCCAGTGGTTAGAGTTTTGCATTTTCACTGACGGGACTCTGGGTTCAATTCTCATTAAGAGAAATATCCTGCAAGCCGTGCAGTGCAGACAAAAAAAAAATTTTTTTTTAAGTTACTGAGACGATATTAAACCAGGATGGAACAAGTACTCCAGAATTCTCCACAGGTCCCCACTCGCAGCTGGATGCTGGATTATTATCCAAAGGCAGAAAGACAGGAATGCTCAGACAGTTTTTGATGAATTGACTTTTTCTACAGTAGCTCCGGAGGTCCTTGAGTTTTCATGTGCAAATGAATTGATTTTGGAGATATACCTAAAACAATTTATACTGAACTGAGGTCTATAAAGAATAGGCAATTTAAGGGATTTTCAAGAATAATCTTATCTTTATGGCCCATCCCATAACATATAACTCACCATTACTTGCTAAGGTCCCAGAACCTCAGACCCTAAGTGGGTTTGTCTGCTGATGGGGTGAGTCCCAGACATCCCTGTTCCCAAGGGAGTGGGGTGACAGGAGAGCTGTGAGACCCAGGCCATTCCTTTCTGGAACCCGCCGCCCAGTGATGGAGACCAGACAGGAGTAAGTGAACCAGAGCATATATGACTCTCCTGACGAACAAAGCCGACGCACATCTGTCCTTCTAGGACTCTTCCATCTTCACAATGGCCCTGAGTGAGGTACTGTTACTATTTTCATTTGACAGGCAAGGAAACTGAAGCACGGAGTGGCTACGGAACTCGTCTGAATTCACACAGCTAATACATGGCCCAACCAGTCCATCCTAAAGGAGATCAGTCCTGAGTATTCATTGGAAGGACTGATGCTGAAGCTGAAACTCCAATACTTTGGCCACCTGATGCGAAAAACTGACTCATTTGAAAAGAGCCTGATGTTGGGAAAGATTGAAGGTGGGAGGAGAAGGGGACGACAGAGGATGAGATGGTTGGATGGCATCACTGACTCAATGGACATGAGTTTGAGTGGGCTCTGGGAGTTGGTGATGGACAGGGAGGCCTGGCGTGCTGCAGTCCATGGGGTCGCAGAGTCGGATACGACTGAGCGCCTGAACTGAACTGAACTGAACTGAATACATGGCAGAGCCTGGGATTCAAAGTCCCGAGCTCTGGGCTCTGATCCAGCCCATGCGCCTGTCGTTTCCCCATGAGTGAGGCAGCCCGCTGGGGCCAGGCTGACAGTGGCCAGAGCAAGGCCGCTGAGGACTGGGGAAACCGAGGGGGCTGCTCTGAGGGCTGGAGCGTGGGATGAGATGCACCCTTGCTGAGGCGACACCACACGTGAGGCCTGGAGGCGGGGTAATGGGAAAGCAGGCCGAGGGGGCCTGTGGAGCCTAAAGCTCAGGAGAGTGGCGAGCCAGGGTCCTAGGATGCCTCCTGAGCCCTTCAGGACACACCCAGGAGTCCAGCTCCTTTGGGCCCAGGCAGCAAAGCAGAGGCGGAGAGGAAGGGAGCTCGCAGCAGAGAGCAGAGCCTGGAGCCCAAGAGACAGCGAGGGCCAATGGAGAACAAAGACTGTAGGCAAGGCTGGGGCAGCTGTGCGGCCATTCACGGGGCAAGGGCACCGCCACCGAGAAGGGGATGGCTCTGCACCTTTAGGGCTCAGCGCAACATGGACTGCGAGGCAGGGCTGGCTGAGTGTGGGGACGGGAAGCGAGGTGCCGCCAGGAAGCTTTCCTGTGTATGCTTTTCTGGAGAGACATCCCACAATAACTCAGAAAAGGACCTGGAGATCGACGGCTCCAAGAGCTTGTTGTGGTTACTTGTTTGTCCTAAATGAGGACTCAGGTTTGCGTATAACTGGAGTTTCTCATCTCTTCAATGCTTTTTTCCTAAAGAGGGTGGCCCACGCCACGTAAGCTCAAATCCTGGCTCTGCGCTGCCTGCAGGCTCACAGACTCACGTCCAGCGGCGCCCCTGCCCGGGGTCCGGCCCTGCTCTCCTGGTGCTCCAAGCCTGCGGGTTTAACTTTTCAAGTATTTTTCATGTGTGCATATTTATCTATGTGTCTTTTAATATGGTACATTTAACTTTGTAAGAAACTGCCATAATCTGTTCTCCAAAGTGATGGCACTACTTTATGCTGCCACCAGCAACACCTGAGGGGCCAGTCCCTTCACTTCCTCACCCACACTTGGTGCAGCTGGTCCCTTTACTTCTAGGCATTACAATGGGTGTGTAGGGGCAGAGTGTCATGTTTGAAGTTGCGTTTTCCAAATGACTATTGATGCTGAGTGTCTTTTTATGTACTGAATTGCTACCCATGCGTCTTGATTGGTGAAATATCTGTTGAAATCTTTTATCCACTTTTAAAATATTTATTTTCATTTATTTGGCTGAGGTGGGTCCTACTTGCGGCCTGCAGGACCTAGTTCTCTGAACAGGGATCCAACCCAGGCACCCTCCATTAGGAGCTCAGAGTCTTTGGCCACTGAACCACCAGGGAAGTCCGTGTCCATTTTAAACATCAGTCGTTCATTTTTCATTATTGAGTTTTGAGAGTTCTTTACATCTTCTGGGTAAAAGCTCTTTATCAGATATATGCTATGCAAATCTCTCTCCCAGTCTGGGCCTTCTCTTTTCATTCTATTAACAATATGTTTGCAAGAGCAGAAGTGTTTAATTCGGATAAAGCTCTGCTTATCAATTTTTTCTGGTGGTGTGTCTAAGAAAATTTTGCTTAACCCAAGGTTATACAAGTTTTCTTCTAGATTTTCTTCCAGAAGTTTCAGGTTTTAGGGTTTATGTTCAGCCTATGAGTTAGTTTTGTAGATGGTGCAAGATAAAGCTTGGAATTCATCCTTTTATACATGGGTGTCCAGTCGTTCCAGCACCATCTGGTGAACAGACTATCCTTCCACACTGACCTGGGCACTTACACAGGTGATCACATCACCTGCAAATGGAGACAGTTTCACTTCTTCCTTTCCAATCTGGGTGCCTTGTGTTTCTGTTCCTTGCCTAATTGTGCTGACTAGAGCCTTGTTCTTGCCTGGAGAACCCCAGGGACGGGGGAGCCCGGTGGCTGCTGTCTATGGGGTCACACAGAGTCGGACACGACTGAAGTGACTTAGCAGCAGCGGAGCCTTAATACCATGTTGAACAGAAGTGGTAAGAGTGGCCATCGTATCTTATTCTTGGTCTTACAGCAAAAGCATTCAACTCTTCACCATTCAGCATATCTGCCGCAGGCTGCTTATTGATGTCCTTTCTCAGGTTGAGGAACTTCTATTTCCAGTTCGCTGGAGAGTTTTTTGTTTTTGTTTTTTAACAGAAATGGATGTTGCGGTTTTGTCAAATGCTTTTTTCTCTAGCTTTTGAAAAAGCACATTTTATGCTTCTGGTTTGTTATTTCAGTGAATTACGCTGATAGATTTCAAATGGTGAACTGCCCTTGCATTCCTGAAACCCCAGCTGGCCATCTCGCATTGTCCTTTTTATTATTGCTGGGTTCAACTTTTCTAAAATTTTGTGGAGAATTTTTCATCTGTATTCACAAAGGATACTGGTAGGGCATTTTCTTTTATGTCTTACTTTGGTATCAGGGTAATACTGGTTTCACAGAATAAGCTCATAAGTATTCCCTCTTTTTCAATATTTTTGGAAGAGTCTGTGTAGAGTTGCCATTGTTTTTAATATTTGGGAGAATTCATCGTGGGAAGGTTTTTAATAACAAATTTCTATAATATAGATGCGTATTTCTTTTGAGTGAGCTTTGCAGTTCTGTCTTTCAAGGAATTTGTCTGTTTCATCTAAGCTGTTGAATTTATTGACATAAAGTTGTTCAGAATATTTCTTTACTGTGTTTTTAGTATTTGAAGAGTCCGTAGCGATGTCGACTCTCATTTCTATTACTGGTAATTTGTGTCTTCGCTTTTCCCCTAGTCAGTCCTCTAGACGCTTACTGATTTTATTACCCTCAAAAAAGAGATTTTTGTTTTACTGACTTTATGTCTTTGTTTTTCTGATTGGCAACCTTTGAAAGGGTAAATATTTCAGGTTTTCAGGCCAAAACTACGTACTATGCTGTTGCAGTTAAAAACCAGCCTAGACAACATGTAAGTGAAAGGGCAGGGCTGTGCGTTTGTGTACAAATCTGCTTTCAAAAAGCGGGAGCCCGTCCCCAGGTGGTAGCTTGCCAGCTTCTGTTGCATCTCGTTAACCTACACTCTGATCTTTATTGTTTCTCTTCATCTGTTCCCTGTGTGTTTCATTTGGTCTTATTTTTCTAGTGTCTTAACGTATTTAGTGTTATAATTGCCCCCTAAATACTGCTTTAGAGGCATGCACAAAATTTGTATATTGTTTTTTCCATCTTTATTCAGCTCAAAATATCTTACTGTTTGGATTTCTTCTTTGACCTATGTGTTATTTAGAAGTGTGTTATTTCCAAATTTGGGAGGATTTTCCAGACATCTTTCTGTTACTGATTTCTAAGTTAATTCCCTTGTTTTCAGAGAAGATACACTGTGATGTATGGAAGGGGAAATGTGTGATTTGAACACATTTTTGGCTGTGCCACACGGCTTGAAGGTCTTAGTTCCTGGACGAGGGACTGAACCAGTGTCCTCCGCAGTGAAAGCGTGAAGTCCCACCCACCGGACTGCCAGGGAATCCTGTGAATGTGGCCTGTCTTGCTAAGCATTCCGTGTGCACTGAGGAAAATGATTCTGCTGTAGTTGGGTAAAGTGTTCTATAAATTAGGTCTAGTTGCTGACTTTTAAAAACAATTTTACATATTCTTACTGATTTTCTATCTATGTCTTCTTATATGTTTGGTTTCTAAGACTTATTTGGTGGGTCCAGAGTTTTCGGTATAGAGCAAACTTCCCCCCATGCTGAGAGAAAACACTTCTGTGCGTTCTCTGCAGTGCCCCAGGAGTCTGGCAGATGGCAACAGGCCGTACTCCCTGCGCCGCGTCAGAGCGCCCAGTGTGGCCTCTAACCCTGTCTTGTGCTTCCTTCCTTGGCCTCAGGGATTTTCCGCACACTCACTTCTGTGCACGTGGCGATGAGCTCCCAAGGGAGTTTCCTCTCCGAGAAGCCCTTTCCTCCTTGGTGCTCTATTCTGAACACTTGAGATGCTTTGGTCTCCCCAGCTGTCTCTCTAACTCATGGAGCCCACTGGGTTCCACTTGGGTTTCCCCTTCCTGCATCACAGCCTGAAAACTTTCCCAGGGCAGTAAGCCAGTGCGTGGTGCAGGGCTCACTTCCTTTGTTTCCATCTCTTTCGGGGGGTGGGTGTCAACAGTCCTTCACTGCCTAATGTTTTGAAAGTAAGTATCTTAAAAATCATTGTTTCATACTATTTGTCCTTTTGGGGGGATTGTTTCAGGGGGGAGAGCAAACTGGTCCCCACTGCTCGTGCATAACAGGGTGTATAGAGCACCCCTGGCCTCTGCCCACTAGATGCTGGAAGCAGCCTCTCCCTCCTTCCCAGGCTTGACAGTCAAAAATGTCTCCACATGTTCTCAAATGCTCCTTGGGGGTCAAGGCTGCCCCCAGTTGAGAAGCACTGATACAGAGCAGTGAGATTGAGACCCCCGCTGAGCCTCAGTGTGCTCGAGAATCGCAACTGTCCCATCACACCAGCTTCCTCTCGTGCCTCTGTCTTAGTGTGGGGGCCCCCAGGTGCCCAGAGCAGAAAACTGGGAGCCGCCTGGCCTGTTCCTCCCCTCGTCCCCATCCTGTCCCATACTGACTCCCGATGAGCTCGTCCAGTCTCAGGGCTCTAACTGCCGTGCCTAAGCCGACAACTTCCAGACTCACTCTTTCCCTGCCCTCCAGATCCTTCTGTGCCCCTCCCCAGACAGCTGCAACAAGATGTCTCCAGGCATCTCCCAAATATGAATTCCGTCTCCACATCTGGGACCCCTCCCGTTCCCAGGTGAGGTCAATTCTACCTTCTGGTTACTCAAGTGGAAACCAGACCCATCCTCGGCTCCACTCTGTCTCAGCCATTCCAATGAGTACATTCTTTTTTTTAAAAAAATAATTAATTTATTTTAATTGGAGGCTAATTACTTTACAGTACTGTAGTGGTTTTTGCCATACATTGACATGAATCAGCCATGGGTGCACATGTGTTCCCATCCTGAACCCCTCTCCCCCAGGCCTCCCCTTCCCATCCCTCTGGTTCATCCCAGGGCACCAGCCCCGAGCACCCTGTCTCATGCATCGAACCTGGACTGGCGATCTGTCTCACATATGATAATATACATGTTTCAATGCTATTCTTTCAAATCATCCCACCCTAGACTTTTCTAGAGTCCACAAGACTGTTCTTTACATCTGTGTCTCTTTTGCTGTCTCCCATAGAGGGCCACTGTTACCATCTTTCTAAATTCCATATATATGCGTTAGTATACTGTATAGGTGTTTTTCTTTCTGACTTACTTCACTCTGTATAATAGGCTCCAGTTTCATCCACCTCATTAGAACTGATTGGTGAGGAGAAAAGGGAACCCTCTTTCACTGTTGGTGGGAATACAAACTAGTACAGCCACTATTGAGAACAGTGTGGAGATTCCTTAAAAAACTGGAAATAGAACTGCTATGCGACCCAGCAATCCCACTGCTGGGCATACACACCAGGGAAACCAATGAGTAAATTCTATTGGCTCCTCCTTCAAGACTTTCAAAATCTGGCTGCTTATCACTGTTCCACCTGGTCCAAGCTGGCATCATTCTCCTCTGGGTTACTGGTATGGCCTTTAGGCTGCCCCCCTTACCCCCAGAGGCTTGTTTTCAGTATGGCGGCATAGTGGCCCAGCCCAAACCAGCTCTCACACCTCTGCTCAGAATCCTGCAGTGTCCACCCCTCCACAAAGTCCTTGCAGCGCCCTTCCAGGGACCGCGACCTCTTGCCCATTACCCCTCTGGCCTCAAGCTGCTCCCTGCTTTGCTCTCTGCCGTTCCCCAGGGAGCGAGACGCTCCCTGCCCAGGGTCCTCACACCTGCTGCCCCCTTGCCTTTGCTCTTGCTCAGAATGTGGTTCTTCCAGACGCTGCCATGACTGGCTCCCTCGTCTCTTTTGAGTTTTCCCCAGTGTTACCTGCCTGGGGGACCCTCCCTGACTACCCAATGAAACCTCACCTACTGCATTCCACATTGCCCGCTGCAACCTGGGCAGCTTCCCAGCCTTCATCTTTCCATATAAGGGTCATTCAGTCACGTCCAGCTCTTAGAGACCCGATGGACTAGAGTTCACCAGGCTCCTCTGTCCATGGGATTCTCCAGGAAAGAATACTGGAGTGGGTTGCCATTCCCTTCTCCACGTTTTGAACCTGCGTCTCCCGCGTTGCCACAGCACTTATGGAAATCCATTATATATATACATATATATATTTTATGTGTTTATGTGACATGCTTATTGACACCTCGTTTTCAGCCTACTCCTGATAGGTCTGTTTTATAAACTACTCCAATACACTGAGCAGTCCCTGGCATGGGGTGGGCTTGCACGGAATCTGCAGAGAATGGAAGAATAACAGCGGCTGCAAGAACCAAGGTGACAGGCAGAGCCAGGGCACCCATCCCAAGGCAGGCACGCTGTTCACAAGCTGGTGGCAAAGTGCTGTCAGGATTCCTGTTTTAAAGGAAAGGAAACTGAAGTCCAGAAACATGTCAAGCTGTAAAATCAGTGAAATCTGACTCCACGCAGCCTGATCCCTAACCTTGACCCCACTCTGTGCTCACTACTTCAACCTATGGCTTGTTTAAAGGTACTGGCCCCTACACGACCCTGTCAGAATCCAGCCCAGCTTTTCTTGTTCCCAGTCGGGCTCTCCTCCCTCCTGGGATCCTGGATTTAAGAACTTCCTTTTGTGTTTAAATTTCTCTTTCCACCAGCGCAAGGGGTTTGGGGCGAGGAGGTGACTCCAAAATGCAGCCAGTCCTGACAGTGGTTCCAGGACTAGAACTCCTATCTTTCAATCTTGCTGCACAATAATTTCCATAATAAAATGCAAAACGAGTAAATGAGGTCTGTAAAGCCATTCTGTAATCCACTGTAGCCCACGGAGCTCCTTCGATGACATTCAGGTCAAAAGGATGTCATTCTTATGTAGTCAAATGATATCTGAATTAGTCCAGATTTATGGGAAGTGTTTAAAAATCAAAAGAACTCACTATTTAAAGGTGACAGCAGCTGCAACGTATGCTGTGTCCCAGGCCCCTCATCATTCTTCAAGTTGCCCAGGGGAGCCAGGAACCCGAGGGAAGGCTCAACACCTGGATCCCCGGGGGGAAGGCCCAGCGTGGGGATGTAGCTGTCCAGAGCAGCATAATCCGATGGGAAAATACAACGTAAGCCACAAGTGTCATTTCAAATGTTTTAGTAGCTACATTAAAAAAAGAAAAATAACTTATTTTGAACAACATATTTTTGTTTATCCCAACAGATCCAAAATAGTATCATTCAACACACAACCAGAAACTGTGGAGATAGTGCGCTTACGTGCTTTTTGTACTAAGACTTCAAAATCTAGTGTGTAGCTTGTACCAACAGCACTCCTGCTCAGTGGTCATATGAGGCTTGGTGGCTGGAGGCTGGACAGCTTTCAGGTGGGTTAGACTGAGGCTGGAGGGGAGTGGGAGAGCTCACCGTCCTAATTTCCTGAGACTCATGTGTGTGTGTATATGTGCATGTGTGTGTGTGTGTGTGTGCGCGCGCGTGTGTGCCTGTGTGTGTGCGTGTGTGTGTGTGCGCGCATGTGTGTGTATGTGCGTGTGTGTGCACCTGTGTGTGTGTGCGTGTGTGTTTGTGCGTGCGCATGTGAGTGTGTGCATGCAGCTAGCTCTGGGCAATGCTTCAGGGCCAGCTAGGCTTTTCTGCAATGTCCCCAGGGGCAGTGGTCCCTGCCTATCCCTACCAGGCTGCACTGGGCTGAACTCGAGCAGCAGTTCCAGTCTCCCGCGTATCCCTGTTGTCTCGTCTGCACCCTGGTTCTCTCACTTGGAGCCACCAAATGCCACTTGCCCTTCAAGGGTTAATCACCCCCCAGTCTGGTGCCCTGCAGCCAGCTCTTGGCCTTGGCTGCACACTTACCCCTGGGCAGCAGCCTGCTCTTCTTCAGATGCCTGGTGGGGCAGAAAGGCATGGTGCAAGAACTAGCTGGGCTGTGGGAACAGGACAGCAGCAGCCAAGCTCGCCCAGGAACAGACGCCAGGCGCACGGGGTGCTGGCCGCACCAGGTCGCAGCCTCCTTCCTGACTGCCTGTGCGCTCTGCCCGAGAACTGGGGACCAGGCACTTTTAGTCTCTCCCAGGGAACTTCTGCACTTCTCAGCGCCTCAGAGCCGGGACTGTCCCAGGTGGGGAGGGGTGAGGAGGAACCGTGGGTTCCTGCAGGGGTGGGCCTCCAGTCGGTACTGGCGCTGAGCCGGGGCCTGTCCGGGTGTCTATGGTGGAAACCCCTGGGCAGGTCCCAAGTGCCTGCCACCTTGCATGCTCCCTTCCTGTTTTCTGGGACTGAGAGTGCAGGGCTGGACCCCTCGCCCCACCAGTTTTGTGCCTCCTGGTCTTCCTCTCCAAGTGGAGCCTTCAGCCTCCTCTCCTGGTTGGTGGAGATTAAGTGAATACATGGGAGAAGGCTGAGAAAACCTAAGTGCTTACTGGTTCACATAACCCTTCTATGCTTCCAATCCTTCATCAGCAAAATGAGGCCAATGGCTAGACCTGCCTTGGGAGATTCTGGTGAGGACTGAATGAGGCAAGGAGGCCAGGGGCTGGGCAGGACCCTGCACGCGCTTCCTAAGTGCTGCCATAGCCTCTGTCTTCTGTGTGATGACAGGGCAGCTGGGGCTCCCTGTGGCCCAGGGCCACCAGGCTGGGAAATGTCCAGCAGGATTTGGATTTAGCAGTTTTGGATTCTTCCCATGAATCAGTTGCCACCCCTTAGGCTGCATCCCTGATCCTGGGGGCAGAGAGCCTGAGACAGCCTTCTTGCCAGGCCTGGCTGCCTCTCCTGTATGGCTCAGTCCTCCAGGGCACAGTGTCAGGAGTCTGGACCAGCAGCTCTGAAGATACCATCCTAAAGAGCTGGGACAGGCAGCAGGAACGAAACTCTGGTGAGAGCACAGGGCAAGAGGCTGCACTTGAGTTGATGCCACCTGTTTATCTGCCCATCTCTCCTATATGTCTGCCTACAACTGAACTGAACTGATCCTCTCCTAAGGCTTCCCAGGTGGCTCAGATGGTAAAGAATCGCCTGCAATGCGGGAGACCTGGGTTTGATCCCTGGGTTGGGAAGATTCCCTGGAGAAGGCAACGACTACCCACTCCAGTATTCTGGCCTGGAGAATTCCATGGACAGAAGCTTGGCAGGCTACAGTCCATGGGGTAGCAAAGAGTCGGACATGACTGAGCAACTTTCACTTTCATCCTCTCCTATACGTCTGCTTATCCGGCCGTCCATTCACCCATCCCTTCAACAAAGAACAGCAGCCAGTTAAAAGCAAAGCATATCGGCTTAAAACTCCTCGGAGGGCCTACTGTTCTGGAATAAAATCCATCTCCGATGTGGTCCTGCGCCTCCAGGCCCCTGGCCACATCTCCTCCCTCTTGCCCACCCTTTTACTGCCGTCAGCCATCCTGGGCCCCTTTCTCTTCCTCAAGCTCATCCTCTTCCAACTGGAACCCCTCAGTTTCAGGTTCTTAGTTTCGGCAGGGCTGCCCCCGCCTCACCTTCAGACCTCAGCTTAAACATCAGTTAGAGAAAACCACCCTCCCAGGTGGGAATCTTTGTCAAGTAACTGCTCCTCCTGACAAATGACATTCCCACTCTTTCCTCTGTATAATGTAGCACAGAGGAAACTTAGTTTCTTTATTTATATATTTGTTTACTGTGTCTCTGCTAAAGGCATTTAAACTTCATGAGAGATCTTGCCTCCCTTGACCTCCCAGCATCGCCTGGAAAGGGGCGGGAGTTCAGTGGCGGGCAGTGTTCCCTGTGGGGACACATGGAGAGCTCTGTGCTAGTGATGGGCAGTCTCTCCCTATAGAACACCCAAGTTTTATTGGGTGTTTATCACATGCCAGGCACTGTTTTAAGACCTTCGCATAGCTCAGCTTCATATCCTCAGGACAATTCTAGAAGGCGGTACAATTAGGATATCCATTTTACAGATGCGAAAACAGAGGCTGGGGGAGGTTGAGCAATTTGACTGAGGTCACAAAACTAACTGGAGTGGCGCTTCCCAACTGGTCAGCAAGGGGAAATCGCTTGCCAGCTGGCCTTCTAAAGTGTTGGCCATTCACAACGCGCTCTTGGAGGTTAAGGATCTGACCCCTGGTAGTCTGGCTGCAGTCTGATCTCCTGGTCCCAATCGCTGTGCTGGGCAGCCTCCAAGATGGCCCCCGTTGAACCCTGCTTCCTGGTATTCACACTCTTGGACACCCACCCCCCCACATGTGGTCAGGACCTGGTATCTTGCTGGAACAGAACAGGGCAAAACGCAACAGGATGTCATCTGTGTGGCTGGTGTCTGTGTGCCCTCCACTGCCCCCGCCCTCAGTCGGGGGTGTGATCCACCTCTGCATTGCTGGGCAGCTTATTTTATTGTCATAGATGCAGAGAGAAAAAGGGAGGAAGGGCAGGTGGGGAGGGGAGAGTAGAAAGAATGTTGGGCAGTCATCTGACACACGGCTCAAAGAAAGTAGGGGAAAGCTTGTCTTGGGGCCTAAATATGTGCCACAAGACACCTCTGAGTTTGCAGGGAAAGAAGCCACCCAGCAAAAACGGATATGGAAGAGGACTGCTGGAGGCACAGGAAAGAAGCCTGGGTAGCCTGGCATCTGCCGGTCAGACACTCCTGCCAAGCGAACGGGATCTCCCTGCGTTTCTGTTTGTCACAGGTGCCAGCAGGGCCCAAGGCCTCACAAGCGCTCACCTCCCCACGCTGCTCTGTCCCCAGCAGAGCGCTGCAGTGGGCGCCCAGCTGATACTGACTGTCCCTGGGGAGGAGCGCTGGCCGGGGGCTGGGGGACTGGAGGGCAGACGCTCCAGGAGGGAGGAACGGAGACTTCAGGTCCCCATGATGCCTTCAGGGCTCTCTGGAGTCTGTGCCTTGGGGTTGCTGCATCGCACCAGGAGGAAAAAGGATGCAAATCCCAGGGCAGGCCCTCAGTCTGCGCAGAGCTCCATGCATGTACTATCTACCGGCGCCCCTGTGCTGTTTTCTGAGAAGGATCCTGTGAAGAATAGAGAAAGCTTGCTCAAGCAGACGGGATGGGCAGGCACCCTGTTCCAGCACAGACTGCACCCCACGTCACTGCCCTGGGGCACGTGAAGACCGTACACTGGCCTCTCCCTGCCTGGGTCTGCACTGGTTGAGAAGGCTCTTTTTTTAATCCCAGATAGTGAAACCCCTGAACAGAGTGCCCTGGGTGCCTGGCTTCCTCCAGGCCCCTGGATATTCCACATTAGGGCCAGAGCAGGCAAGGAAATAGCTGACACCTTGAACAAGAGTGCCCCCCACCCCAGTCACGGGCAGAGAATTGGAGCCCCCACCCCAAGCAGTCAGCATGTAGTGGACCCCCTGCAGACTCCCCACAGCCTGAGCCCTGTCATCTGCGGGGCTCTGGGCCCCGACTCTGAGTTTTCCACTGCGCCCCTTGATGAACTGGAACCAAAAGTAAAATTCTAACTCGCCTGAGAACGGCAGTGGCCGCGGCAGCACTCAGAGTGCTGGGAACTCAAAACACCCCGATGGGAGGCAAGAGCAGGACCCAGTGCGGCAACGTCGGGGTGGCTTAGGAAGGTGGGCACGGAAGCCAGAAGCCATTGAAAAACGAGTGCTCAAGGAAGAGTTTTAAAGAAATAGAAAGCAGCTCTTCTTCACAGACTAAAACTGGAGGATGCAGCCTCCGGGACACAAGGGAGGTCTCAGATTCTGAGAAAGGCTTCCTGACTTCTAAGAAGGACCTCACCAAGAGTCCTCTCTTTTCGAGGGGGGTGACCTGCTTGTCAGTCTCTGGGATGTTTGGGGGTCATGTGACCATGGGACCAGCCAGCAAGGCCAAGGAGGGTGGGGGAAGGGGGGCCCACGTTCCTGCTGACTTGGCCGAGTCCCTGAATCGCTCAGCCAGGAGCTGCGTGCCTCAGGGCTTCTCGACCTGTGAGCATAACACACCTCCTTTGGTTTAAGCTCATTAGGAGGGTTTTTCTGCTCCTTGCAGTGGAAAGTGTCCCAGTCCAGAAATGAGAGTCCCCAGACAGCCCTTCACTGCTGCGCTAGCTTCCCCAGGAGCTGCCAGGGAGGGGCAGGCCTGGGGCCAGCCAGGGACCCTGGTAGACCCAGAGCCGGGGTCCAAGAGAAAACTCAGAAGGTACATGACAACGTTCAACATCCATTTTGATAGAAATCCTATGTTAAGTAGGAATGGATGGATCCTTCCGCAACATGGATGTACCCAAAGCAACACTGGGCGAGACGCTAGCAGCGTTCCCATCAAAGTCACAGAACAAGCCTGCCCCCATCACACTGCTATTTACCATTTTCATGGAAGTGTCTGCCAGTGCAATTAGAGAGCGAGCATGAAGTTATTAAAGCAGGAGGGGAGGGTATTGCGTTATTATCATCGCTGTTGTTATGTATAGGTCAGTGATATGAAAAATCACTACAAGCAATACGCAATTCAGTAAGGTAGCCAGATACAAAATATACAGAAATCACAATCTGCTTATAAATTAGAAGAAAGAGAAATGCACACCATCCATAGAGTAGAAAAACTGAGAGATACCAGTTCCCCCAATTTATTCCATAAATTTAACACAATACAGTATGAATAGCATTTCTCTTTAAATTAGACAAATTGATTCAAAAGTTCATAAGCAAAAACAGCAAATGCATTTTTGTAAAAAATAAGGAAGTCATACCAGCCCTACCAATTATTAAAACAGAGTAAAGTAAACCACAATAATAAGTAAAACAGCACAGTACCACAAAACACGAACAGAGATAGACTCAAATGTGCTTGAGAGTTTGGAACAGAATTAAGAAGTTATTTCAAATGGGCAAGAACAAGATGGATTATTTAATAAACGAAATAGGGACAACTGGATAGCCACCTGGATAAAAAACGTCAAGTTGGATACTTACAACACATCTTAAAACAAAATAAAAAATCATGATTGATCAATGATTTAAAGATTAAAAATGAAACCGCGAAAGTACCAGGATCAACTGTGGGAGAAGTTTTGTATAATCTCAAAGTGGGAGAGGCCTTTCTAATACTGCCTCAAATCCAGAGCCCATGAAAAAAAATTCACTATAGGAAAGTTTAAAATATTTTCAAGGCAAAGAAAAGAAAGTGAAATGACAAATGACAAAAGGAGAGGAAAGGGATAGATATTTATCAAATGTGATGATTTGCAGGTTATTTTTTTTTTAATGAGGATGCATTGTACCTGGAGTGTCCTCTGCTAGATACTGTTAAGTGAAAAAAGCAAAAGCACGAATCACACAGGATGGTTTTTGTGAAGGAAGGGAAGCACGAAGGGAGGACAGAAACATAAGGGTTTGTACAAAATATCGCTGGAAAGAGACAGACAGTGGGAGCTGCAGCCATTTTGGGGGAAAGTGGACAGCTAGAGCAAGGGGTGCAGGGGGCTGGCTTTGGCCTTCCGATGCTTGAACCACGATATTTGAAACACTAAATGAAGCCAGAATTTAATATGAAGCGGCAAGTGAAAGAACCTCACAGCACGTGGGCTGCAGGCTGCACACAGTGGGAAGCGGGTTGGGTGCTGGGCGCCCTGCCAGCGTGGAGTCACTCAGAGCCAGACGGCAAGCTCACCACGGGGTGTGGGGCTCACAGCTGGACGCGCTGACCTGGGGCAGACGGTAAGAAAGTCAACAACCTTCTTCATTGTAATGAATGGTAATATGGAATCGCCTACAGCCTCTTTGTGCGACATAATTTGATATCAGCCCTTCACCCCCATATTCGCCCCAAGACACCCAGCGGATGCCTGAAACTGTGGATAGCATCGAACCCTATACGGATGATGTTTTTCTATATATACATATCTGTGATAAAGGGTAATTTATAAATTAGGCCCAGTGAGAGATTAGTAGGGCTTCCCAGCTGGCATCAGTGGTAGAGAAGCTGGCTGCCAATGCGGGAGACATAAGACATGTGGGTCCGACCCCTGGGTCAGGAAGGTCCCCTACTGGAGGGCACGGCAGCCCACTCCAGTATTCATGCCTGGAGAAACCCATGGACGGGGGAGCCTGAGAGGCTACGGTCCAGTGTCGCAGAGTCAGACATGACTGAAGCTACTTGGCATGCACCCAAGAGATTAACAATGAACAGTAAAATAGAACAATTATAACAATATACCGTGACAAGAGTTATTTGAATTCGATACCTCGACAGCCTGGTAACCGAGTGGGCTGCCAAGCGTATGTAACATTGAGTAGCCGGGTTTATGTACATATGGAGCCATTGGACAAAAGGATTAATCTCCAGGGGACAGAGCAGGACAGCACAAGCTTTCAGACTGATACTCAGAGTGGTGTGCGATCTAAAACATATGCACTTTATTTCTGGGATTTCCACGTAATGCACTTTACACTGCAGTTGGCTGTGAGTAGCTGAAGCCACAGAGAATGAAACCACGGGGGGCACTACCATATCTATCAAAGTTTTAAATGACTCAGCAGTCCATTCCTAGGGGATTTGTCCTTCAGATAAATTTGCACACGTGCCTAAGGAGATGGTGAGAGTAACAGGGTAACAGCCCAACTGTCCATCAGGCTAAATACGTGCTGTGCTGGTTAAATAAACGACGCACATCCAGAAGAAGGAGCGGGTGGGGCCATGCGACACGAGATGACATGTGATCACGTGGGAAAGGCAACACGCAGCGTCGAGCACACGCTGCCGATGGTGTGAGAGTGCTGTGGGCACGTGGGGGGGTTGCCGTGCCCCATCTCTGGAAGGACAGGGACTCAGGGAACCAGGCTCGCTTCAGGGGAGGGGGCAAGGGGCTCAGGAATAGGAGGCTTCAGTTCGGCTCAGTTCAAGCGCTCAGTCGTGTCCGACTCTGCGACCCCATGGACTGCAGCACGCCAGGCCTCCCTGTCCATCACCAGCTCCCGGAGTCCACCCACACTCATGTCCATAGGAGGCTTACTTCTCGCTGCAGGCTCTGTGAAGTGTTTGTATGTGTGTTATTGTGTGTGTGTACTATTGCGTGTGTGTATTATAGAGAATGTGTGTTATTGTGTGTGTGTTCTCACGGGCACAGATTACTTTCTTGAATAAACACTGCTTCTGTTCATGGTTAAGGGAGGTGGTAGCTCCTGGTTTGGCCCTGGAGAAGTCAGACCTGCCCTGTGCTTGGAGTACTTTTAATTTAGAAAAATGTCCCAAATGTCCTCCAATTGGTTTGCACTCCGTTCCCCTTCTGTCACCCATCCCCCTCAGCAGAGTTTCATTTCTCAAAACCAGTATCTCCCTGGGAAATCTTTTGTGGTTCTGGGGATGTTTGGGTTTTTAGGGAATCCGTGTTGACCTTGCTCGGGGTAGCACCCTGTGGGAAAACTGGGGGACAATTGCAGAGGTGAAGGAAGAACATGGGGCCAGCTGGGGAATGCCTGGGTCTGGCCAGAGTGTTCCCTCTGAGATACGAAGCAGGTCTCTCCCTTCTCTGGTAAAATTTCCACATTTCTGCCTCTGTCCTTTACCTCCAGGCAACATCCCTGCCCACTGCTTCCTGCTGGGGCTCCTCTGTGATGAGCTGAGGGGGTCTCTTCAGCCCAGCCTCATGTCACTCCTCACATCACTGGACCCTCAGGTACTCCATCCTATCTCTTGTCCCAGGACATGCCCTGTGCTCCATGGCTGTCTTTGCACATGCTGTTCCCTCTGCTTGGGATGCTGTTCCCATTTTGTCCACCTGGTAAACTCCTACTCATTCATCAAAACCCAGCTCAGATTCACCTTCCCTGTCTGCCCCTCACCCACCTCCAATTTTCCTTATCCAAGTCCCTCTTCCACAAAGTCTGTATGACAGGCCTCCACACGCCAGGCACTGCGGCACGTGCTGGGAGCACAACAGTGACACGCGCCTGCCCCTTGGATAATGCAGCCTGGCGGCGGGGGGCGGGGGCCGGGAGATAGAGGCTTCAACCATTACCACAAAAGCAAAACTGCACCTCAGAGCATGAAGGAGTCCAGACGGGAAGTCGGAGGTGAAGAGTGGGAATGAGGGTGGGCGTGGGGGCCAAGACCACACTTTGAGAACTGTATCCCCAGGGCCACCTCCCACCAACAGCTCAGCTCACCAGGCTTGGGGCCTGGCCTGACTTGGCTCCTCTTGTCTCCTGACCTCCCAGGAAACCTAGAACAGGACTGGAAAACACCACTGACTGTAAGGGCAATGTCCCCCTACCAGCCCACCCCCTCATTTAAAAATAACTTATACACAGAAAAAAAATAAGCTAAAAATAGCAACATATGAAAATGGAATGTGCCAACTGTCAGATGAGGAGGAGGTTCTGAACTGTTCCAAGGTGGGGGTTGCAGAGGAGGAGTGGATCTGGCACTTTCAAGTGGGGAAAAAATGTGATTTATGCTCAGCGACCTGGAGGGAAAATTGGCTTAATTCATTATTCTAAAGAAGGAAACGGGAACTAACCTTTATGAAGTGCATGCTCCGCCCCTGCTTCCTTGGTTGGTACCCATGAACAGGGATTAACGTCTACACAGTTGCAAACATCAGCTGCAGAGAGAAACGAGGCCCTCCTGCAGCTTTACCAGTCCTGCCATCCCCACACGGCTGGTACGTGCAAAGGTGGGCAGCCTCCAGGTGACTTTAGGAGGTCGATGTTCTGATCACATCACCGTCCGTACTGTGCAGGGGGGGCTGAGGCCAGCGGCTGAGCTTCCCGAGCCCTGTGTCTGTGTGTTCGTGTCTGACGCTTTGCAACCCCAGGGACTGTAGCCCATCAGGCTCCTCTGTCCGTTGAATTCTCCAGGCAAGAACGCTGGAGTGGGTTGCCATTCCCTTCTCCAGGGGCCTTCCCTACCCAGGGATCGAACCCGGGTCACCCAAATTACAGGCAGATTCTTTACTGTTTGAGCCACCAGCAAAGCCCCTCCCAAGGCCCAGGATCTAGGAAACTTGATTTGCACCCAAGACTGTCCTCAGTCTCCTCCCAGCCCCAGCTTCCCAACCTCCCGGCTCTCCTCCAGGGCTTCTTGGGGTCTGCGACGCATCCCCCCGCACCTCTCCTGACACCGAACGGAAAGCTTTGTCCAGGGGGGCGCATGGACATTGGCTGCGGTGCGCTGGGCTAGCAGCAGCTGTCTTTCAACCACAGGGAACTGGTGTCCTGTTACTTCACGTTACCGCTGAGAGTGTTTCCCCCAACACTGTGTGTCTTAGCCTGCCTTCCCCAAAACCAAAGTCAGAGACTAGTAGTGGGCTTGGGAAACAGGGCGGGAAATGAAATGGGGAACGTGAGATGGCGAGGGCCACTGTTTGGGAGCCTGGGGCCTCCATCCTGCTGGCATGGTTGGTGCAGCCTCCTGAAGTGTGGATCAGAACTGCCAGCCCGGGGACACGAGCGCAACAGGAACCCAGGGTTTCCAGTCGCCATGGTCATGGATGGGCCCAGGGGTTTTAACATCCCCCTCCCCCCGCTCCCCCAGCCACCTTCTCTACAGCACTTGACTGATGCAGGAAATCTCGGGTGGGCTGGGTGTGGCCTGGCCAGCATGTGTCCAGAGGCCCTTTCTTTCAGTGAGGCAACAGACACTCCTCGGGGCCCTGCTGTGTGGCTGGCACAGAAGTGGGGTGGAGGGAGTGCCTGGGGGAGGGGAGGGCAAGGCCCTGCCCCCCCCCGCCCCCCCGGAGCTAACTCTTGGTGGAGATGGACAAAAGATGAGGGAGCGAAGCAAGGAGGGAGGGGGTGCAAAAGCAAGGAGGGAGGGGGTGCAAAAGCAAGAGGCAGGGGGTGCAAATCGGGTGACTGCAACAAAGGTGGGGTGGGCTTGTTAGGCAACCACTCTGATTGAGACCGCCCACCCTGGCCAGGCACCATAGTAACCATTTGCATGAGTTGTTTAACGACAGGAAGTCCTGGTAAGGAACAGGGAACCAATAAGCCTCCACCAACCAGAAGAGTTCGGGAAAGGTCAAAAGGAGACACCACCTATCCAACCACCTGCCAGAATCCTTCTCTCTGGCATCCGTCTTGGCTGAACAAGGTGTGCGCCACCAGGAAGGACTCTGAGTCAGAATGATCGGCTAAAGACCCCCGGGAAACTAATCCCATCACCATAAAGGCCGAGACTGCCAGCCAC
>SJYQ01096311.1:0-17059 GCA_006410935.1 Redunca redunca | reverse complement strand
CATTTGCATGAGTTGTTTAAGGACAGGAAGTCCTGGTAAGGAACAGGGAACCAATAAGTCTCCACCAACCAGAAGAGTTCGGGAAAGGTCAAAAGGAGACACCACCTATCCAACCACCTGCCAGAATCCTTCTCTCTGGCATCCGTCTTGGCTGAACAAGGTGCGCACCACCAGGACAGACTCTGAGTCAGAATGATCGGCTAAAGACCCCCGGGAAACTAATCCCATCACCATAAAGGCCGAGACTGCCAGCCACGCGGCTGGGTTCCCTTCCCCTGCTGCTCTCCACCCAGGAGCCCTTTCCCAATAAAATCTCTCGTTTTGTCAGCCCATGTGTCTCCTCGGACAATTCATTTCCGAGTGTTAGACAAGAGCCCAGTTTCGGGCCCTGGAAGGGGTCCCCTTCCTGCAACAAGCTTGATACTTAAACAAGGGGTCAGGAAGGGCCAGTCTTAGGGGACCGTAGGCCCAGAACTAAATGATTACAGGGGCTGGTCCTGGCATGGAGGGAAGGTGGGTAGGCAGCAAGTGCCAAGGTGGGAAAACTCCTGAGATCCTCTATGCACTTTATTGCACCCAGGAGGGCGAGAGTGGGTCCAGAGGTGGGAAGGATGGCAGAGTTCCGGGGAAGAAGCACTGGTGTGAGTGAAGGGGGTGACAACGTCTGGGATCAGGATCTGTCTTGGTCTCAGTGGCGATCTGGAGGAAGTGTGAGAATGAGGCTCGGCAGGCTTCTGGGGCTCGGGGCATAAGGAGAGCCTAGGCAGGCACTCTCTTCCCTGCTAGCTCAGCTGGCAAAGAATCTGCCTGCAATGCAGGAGACCCTGGTTTGATTCCTGGGTCATGGAGATCCGCTGGAGGGCTTCCCTGGTGGCTCAGATGGTAAAGAATCTGCCTGAAATGAGGGAGACCTGGGTTTGATCCTTGGATTGGGAAGATCCCCTGGAGAAGAGAACGGCTACCTAATCCAGTATTCTGGCCTGGAGAATTCCATGGACTGAGGTGCCTGGCAGGCTACAGTCCATGGGATAGCAAAAGAGTCAGACACGACTTAGAGACTTTCACTTTCAGGCAGGTACTGAACTCCTTGCTGGGGTGGAGTAGGGGGTTGCAGTGTCCTGTGTCCCACTACACCCTGCTCTCTGTCTCCAGAAACTGCACAGTTAGACTAATTAAAATCACTTTTGGGAGACTTCCCTCGTGGCTCAGAGGTAAAGAATCCGCCTGGCAATGCGATTCCAATCCTGATCCGGGAATATCCCACATGTCACAAAGCAACTCAAGCATGCATCACAGCTGTGGAGCCTGTGCTCTAGAGTCTGAGAACCACAAGTACTGAGCCCTTGCGCCCGTGCCCCGCAACAAGAGAAGCTACTGCCACGAGAAGCGGGCACGCTGCAACTAGAGGGCAGCCCCCCCACCCCCCCAGCACAACTAGAGGGAGCAGGTGCAGCAAGGAAAACCCAGCACAGGACAAAAATAAATTAATTCAGTTTTTCTTTTGAAAATTACTTTGTAATTGCAAGCATCAATTTTAAAAAATGCCAGTGGCATCCCCGCTCACCCCTCTCCCAAAGGATCCCCACCTTTGGCTCAAGCCCAGCTGCTTGAAAAGCACAGACCCAGGACACCTGTCCTGAACCCCTTTTCCTGGCTGTGTGCTCCCAATGTCCAGGCGCCCCAGCCTGGCACCACGGGGAACAGCCTGGGGTCCGATGCAGGGGCTGACACTATTCAAGGACCCGGACTACATTCTTACCATTGACACCAGCCTGTGCCCACTGGCAGCCAGCCTATGCCTACATCACTCCTCCCACCACCAGGGGGAAGTTCTTGTTTGTCCCCAGGTGGCCCTCTGGACAGGTGCTTGAGAACCGCTGCCCTGATGGACAGTCTCGAATCCTATCCTGAACAACCTACCAGACACCATGCTAGGAACCAGGGACGCAGAGATGAAGCCCTGGACCTCAGGATGTCAAGGGCAAGTGGGTCAGCCCCTGGGAAGCAGTCCAAGAAGCCAGATGGGCAACAAGGACATCCGCTCTTTCCTTCAGAGCCTGGGAGAAGGCCCGTCTCCCTGCTCTTTATCGTGGATATGGAGATGCTCTTAAGACCCTTCCCCTGGGCTGCATCACAAAACCTCCCCATCACAGGAATTCTTCCAGGTGGGGGAGAAACGTGGCTGGAGCCGGGTACCTCGGAGCACTTGGAGGAATGGAGAGGCGTTCCTGCCTTCTCTGCCTCCACCAAAGGCGGGCTCAGCCCCTCCCCAAGGCCGGGGTGGAGGCAGCCACCAAGGAGAGGGCTGAGTGAGGAGACTGGGGCTGCGGAAGGAGGCCTGCCCGAAGTCCAGCCTTCCCAGTTCCTTTCTGCTCTGCTCATGTGGACGTTTGTTGAGCCCCTAACTCTGTGCTGGGCACATGAGAAATCCTTTGCTTTGATATGGACACCGTGGACCTCTGATGCTCTTTTCCTTGCGGCACGAGTTCCCCAGAATGTGGGCCCACCTTCAGCAGATGTATGAGACTTCAGGGCTTTAGCTAACGTTCTCCCGAAACTCTTCTTCAACCGAATTCTTCAGATTCCTTAAAAAACAACGTTCTGTTTAAAAAAAAAAAAAATGCCTCCTTCCTGGAGGCCAGTTAGAAACAATCAGAAGAGTAAGAAGGCGCTAATGCCAGGATCGGAGTTTAACAAGTTCACCGTTACTGGGCTTGATCCCCGGGTTGGGAAGATCCCCTGAGGAGGGCATGGCACCCCACTCCAGCATTCTTGCCTGGAGATTCCCCATGGACAGAGGGGCCTGCTGGGCTGCAGTCCACGGCGGGCTCTGGGGTCGCAGAGTCGGACACGACTGCGGCGAAGCGTGGCACAGCTGTCTCGCAGCACTCCCCCACACAACTGCAGCAGCAGGCCACTCCCACGGTACTCTAAGCGCCTGGAACCCTCCGGAAGCAGCCCTCCGCCTCAGTTTGAATGAATGGGACACCCCTGGAGGCCAGCGCCCACACTGCCGTCTGAGGCTTGCCCACCCTTTCCCGCAGGCAGCCGTTCTCGTTGCAGTCTAAGTGAACGGCGCCCTCTGGAGGCCCCCGCTCACACTGCAGCTTCTGTGAACCCCACCTGCAGGAGTGACCAACAGCCTTCCCACATTCTACAGACGAAAACTGCCCCAGTTTCCAGCCAGAGGGCCAAAGCGGAGATTTTATGCCTCCCCAGTGTGCTGTCCGGTGCTTCTCCCTTCAGCAGAGCTGGTGGAGCCAGGGATCAAAACCTCAGCTCCTCCAGACTCTCAGGGCCTCCTACCCATCAGAGTCCTACAGCAGCCCCCAAACCAGGTCCACTGCAGGCCGTTAGCCTCGGGCAGAGGCTAGGACAGCTAAGCTGCCTCCTTTGAAAGAATGTCTGATTTTCTATGCAACACATGGCTAGGTACCAATGAACAAAACCCACAAAGTCGTCAAAACTTTTGAACAGACGGGTACTCCGCCTGAAGCTCCAGCCACACCCACATTCTGGAGGGGCCACAGGAAGGCACGGCTAGAACGTCACTGCTCGGCCAGCATCTGTGAGGAAGGGCTGGAGGGCAAGTACAGGGGACCCAGGCCATGGTCCTTTGGCATGGTAAAGGCACCGAGAGGTCCAACCGCAGAGAAAACACTCAGCTCTGCTGAGCACTTCCCACGTGCCACAAAGCACATCACTAATGGTGACCCTTGTCAAGATACTGAGACAGGCTGAGAGCAAATGTTCCTGAGAAGACGCTGTGGGTACTTACTGCTGAGGTGGGGGAGAGAGACACCGCTGACGGTGACCCTGCTGTGACCATCTCATGATGAAACAGAAAAACCCCACAGGGACCTGGGATGCCAGAGCCTTTGACTCTGGACGCAAAGGCTGCATCTTCATGGGTCCCTCCCTGACGACCCTTTACTGATCTTTGCTTCTGTCCATCCACACTACTGTCCTTGAGCAAGCCTGGGTGTGGCCTGATGATGGGATGGACTAGACCTGACCTCCCTGGGAAGAACCACCATGAAGTGCAGGATCTTATTTGCAGAGAGCCTAGTGCCATTCTGCCCTTCCTCTGCTGGCCAGCCTGGTCCAGGGGGCACTGCAGGCCACCATGAGGGGCCGGAGTCCACGCCGGGCCCCACAGGACCTCTCTCAGGAGCACCCAGGACAGGGAGGGCCCCAGCTTCCCCGCCCACCAGCGCAGCAGAGGGCTGCCCTCTGGCTGAGGCCTGAACGGGATGCCGAGCACAGCAGAGCTTTGTTCCAGACTCCGCCATCGATCGCCATGCAGACGCTCCGTGAATGGCACTGTTGTGGTATTTTAAGAAGATTCTACAAATAGCACCAACTCAGAATCGGCCTCAGAGCCAGCTGATGAATGCTGCAGCAGCAAGGGAAGGCCAGCCTGCGAGCTCGAGCCAGGACAATGGGGCCTCACAGGGGAGACAGGGCAGGATGTTGGGTGACCCAGGCCTTTTCCGGGGCTCCGTGGCCTCATTTCCCCCAGACTCACCAGGCAGCACACTCCCCCACCCCCGTCGCCCAGTCCTGGTTGGTAGATTGCTTCCTGGGAGTTTATTGGGAAGCAGTGACCCCCCAGACTCTGAATAAAGAGAAGGGGGCCCTAACACCCTTTTGGCATCTGCATCCCCTGTATTTCCCAGCTCTGCCAATGTCCTGTAGGTCACGGAGGAGGGGGTCACAGGAAGGGAGGATATCCGTGGGTTTTCATCAGAAATCACTTTATTAGGAGACCAGAGAAACCTCAAAGACCCACAGTCCTAGCCGCCAGACTATTAATTGGAGTCGTTCCAGAAGACTCCATTCTTGAGACTTGAAAGAACAGATAAATAGCCTGAGTTTGGAGTCATTCAGAGCTCAGTTTAGACTTAGCTTGACCAGTGACACCTGGGTGGGCTGGGGCACGTAGTTTACCTTGCAGGGTCTTGATTTCTTCACCTCTAAATTCCACAGTATTGGACACCCCTTGCAGGGAAGGTTGAAGCAAGCCAGAAGCAACGCGTGCGCTGTGCTTGGCACAGTTGGAGCTCAGCAAATGTTGGCCTCTCTTCCTTCCCAGATGAAAGACCATTTATCTAATACATGTGTGCATTCCATTCATAAAACGCTTCTGAAGTACAGCGGGGAAACCTGGAAGGCATTAAGGGAACCCCTCTCGACCCGTGAATCCACAAAGCATAGGGCTGTGGTATCAATGCAAATGAGCAGAGCAGGACAGTAGAGAGCCCACAGCCTGTGCAAAAGAGAGGCTTAAATCTAAGCCCGTCTGGTACGTGGAAATGTTGAGACAATGAAGGAAGGATTTTTGACAGAGCTACTTGGACCGTCCTCCCCTCCCCCCACTCTCCCCAGCACATTCTAAGTGGGGGCGGTGAGGGGGACTCTACAGACAAGAGGCTGACTGCCCATCCAGCTGCCAGGAGTGGCCTGAGAGTGGCTCCCCGTCAGCTCCATGCCCCACCCTCATCCTTGCCTTGCATGAGCCCCGTAAGCCTGGTTCCCTCCTTCCAGAACTCTATTTGGAGTAATAAGGTGTGATACCAGCCCTGTAAGTGGCCCAGCACAAAACTGTCCTCAATCAAAATTAAATGACTAAGTTGGAATGAAGTTAGGCAGCCTTATTCAGAACCAAGAGCAGGGGTCCCTCGACTCAAGAGTGAGGTCCAAACTGGGTCACAGATATGGTGGGGAGCCTCAGGCAAGCTTTTGGGGGCTTTTAAAAACATTCCCCTAGAAAATGAGGTCAGACTAGGTGGATCTCTGAGGATCCACCCACACCTGCCCCATCTGAGCCCGTAATCTCTTAAGTCCCCATGACTCCATCGTTAGCAAGATGAAACTCAGAGTACACTCTCGACTTAACTCTCCCCAGGAGGCCTATACTGGAAAAGAGCTTGCTTATTCCCCACACTGGATTGGGACGAGGCAGGTAGGGGTCTGTTTGTAGGCAGCTGGCCCTGGACGTGACCCCTGAGTCAGAGGTGCAGGTGTCTCCCAGAGGACCCCAGAGCCCTCTGTTCTAGGGAAGACTGGTGGACTCTCGTCCTACACAAGCACTTTCTCTCCATGCCTCCGCTGCAAGGGGACAGCCTGGTGAGGCAGTGGTCTCGTAGCTAGGTGATACCGAGGTCTGGAGTCCAGGCGCATGTCAGAGGTGCTGCAGGCCGAAGCGGGTGAGTAAGGACTTGGGCCCAAAGCAGCCTGACCCCAAGGCTGTCCCCTCATCTGCACCCCCTTGCAGAGTGACCTGGTCTTTTTCAGTCTGTCTTCAACAGTAAACTGAGGAAATGGAAACGACTTAGGTTTAAAGGCCTCTCTGTGCTCCCAAGTTCAAGTCTCTCTGCCTCCAGAAGTTGCTGATGCAAACTGGGCAATTTTTTTGGAATCCTCAAAAAAGGCTCTGCAGGGACCAGGATCAGACAGAACAAAAGATGGGCCATAAGCCACGTCTGATCCTAGGTGGCCATTCCTAGATAGTGGGGAGGCTGCGGGCAGTGACAGCTTACTAACTGGTTTGGGAATGTTTCAGCAGTTTACAAACCTCTGAGCTCTTCTGGCGAGCTCCCCCTGCGTGTCCGCCATGTCTGCAGCCCTCCTGGGCAGGAAGGTGTCTGGGAGCTGGCAGGTGAGGACCCTCTAGCTGAGAGCCTAGGAAGGAAGGTGGGGAACAGGAGCAGGGCCCTGCGTCAGCTCCTGAGTTACACCTGGTGCTCTGCCCTTGCAGAGACAGCCGCGTGGCAGGTGGGGCCACCGTAACTCACTGACTGTGACTGGGCTGGTTATAGGAGACTGAATGGAATCCCGGGGGCGCCCGCATCTTCCTGGCCCTGGTGTATCAAAGTGAGCATCAAGTTATTAACCATCCTTCCCGCTGCTGACAGCTCCAAGGCATTCGCATGGAGAGCTAACAGGGGAGGGCGTGCAGGGAGAAGCCTGCAGCACTCCCTCCACCCCCAACAAGCCCTCAGTCCCCGTGAGAGTCTGAGCAGGTTCAGGGAATGGCTGTGCTTGGGACAGCGGCTGGCTCCAGGGAAGGGCTGCAGTCTCCAGCCCAAGAGGAACTCCAACGGGGACAAGGTCCTGTGTGTGCCTGATCTGAGAGAGGAAGCTGGCTGGGTGTTGTGGCCTGACTGAAGCTACAAAGGAGAAGCTTCTGGGTTGAGACTCCCCTTTGACTTTTTCCAAAGTGAACGTGACTCGGGAGTATCCAGCCCTTTCATCCCAAGTTCCGTCAGTAAAGGGCAAATGCTGCTTTTCGTTTTACCCTCACTTGAGTGCTCTCCACTGCCAGCCATGAAAGTGAACACCTGGCTCGGAGCTGTGTGGCACCAAAATGAAACTGTGCGTGTGAGGACGGCAGACTCTGGTGCTGGACAGCCTGAGTTGGATTCTGAGTGGCCTGGGGCAAGGGCCTCTATGCCTGTTTCCTCATCTCTACATGAGACTTGTTCCAAACGAACTCGTTCCAGTGAACCGGTTCCAAATTGGGAAAGGAGTACATTAAGGCTGTATACTGTCACCCTGCTTATTTAACTTATGTGCAGAGTACATCATGCGAAATGCTGGGCTAGAGGAAGCACAAGCTAGAATCAAGATCGCCAGGAGAAATATCAATAACCTCAGATACGCAGAGGATACCACCCTTATGGCAGAAGGCAACGAAGAACTAAAGAGCCTCTTAATGAAACTGAAAGAGGAGAGTGGAAAAGTTGGCTTAAAACTCAACGTTCAGAAAACTAAGATATGGCATCTGGTCCCATCACTTCATGGCAAATAGATGGGGAAACAGTGACAGACTTTATTTTGTTGGGCTCCAAAATCACTGCAGATGGTGCCTGCAGCCATGAAATTAAAAGACACTTGCTCCTTGGAAGAAAAGCTATGACCAACCTGGGAAGCATATTAAAAAGCAGAGACATTACTTTGGCAACAAAGGTCTGTCTAGTCAAAGCTATGGTTTTTCCAGTAGTCAGGTATGGATGTCAGAGTTGGACCATAAAGAAAGCTGAGTGCCAAAGAATTGATGCTTTTGAACTGTGGTATCGGAGAAGACTCTTGAGAGTCCCTTGGACTGCAAGGAGATCAAACTAGTCCATCCTAAAGGAAATCAGTCCTGAATAGTCATTGGAGGGACCGAGGCTGAAGCTGAATCTCCAATACTTTGGCCACCTGATGTGAAGAACTGATTCACTGGAAAAGACCCTGATGCTGGGAAAGAGTGAAGGCAGGCAGAGGAGGGGACGCCCGAGGATGAGGTGGTTGGATGGCATCACCAAACTGATGGACATGAGTTTGAGCAAGCTCTGGGAGTTGGTGATGGACAGGGAGGCCTGGCGAGTTGTAGCCTATGGGGTCACGAAGAGTCAGATACAGCTGAGCGACGGAGCTGAGCTGAGCTGAGCCGAGCCTTGTGAGAGTCCACTGGAGGACTGTCGTGAGCACTAAATGAGCTCTTATGCACAAAGCACTCAGGGTAGTGTCTGGCACACAGTGAGTGCTGCGTGGGCTATCATTGCTTTCACTTCAACAAAACAACACTGGCCTCGTCATTTTTTAGATTCTTACCTAAGCCTTAAGACAACTAATAATCATTTCCACGACTGAACATTTTTCTGTGTGCAAGCAGCCTCATATACAGAGACTAATTTAAATTTTCCCTTGACACAAACTGGTGAGGTTGCTGGTATCCCAGTTTACAGACAAAGGTATCCCTCTTTGGCTCAGAGAGGTAACTTGTCCCCAAGGCTGCAAGGACAGTAGAAGGAAGAGCCAGAATTCAGCACCAGGTCCGTCCAACTCCCAGATGCAAGAGTTATAACATTTCACACTTCCCACTTGACTCCAAGCCCTCAGGCACCTTAACTCACCCCCAAGTCATCGCTTGGCATCTAGGTAAAGGTGAGGTGAGACGGGCAAGACCTGAGCCAGTGAAGAGCTAAGCCCCGACCCACATACCCTGGTAGGAAACAGCATCTTAGAAAGTCCTATCCTGGGACACTGTCACAATTGGGCAACTCCCCATTTACCAAGCATTGTCATTATTTGACCTCACTCTGTGGAAAAACCCTATCTCCAGGGCATCTGTCAAAAGAAACCGGTAGTAATTCTCTAATATTACAGCTTCCTCAAACTGATACTAATTTGGGCAAATAAGTTCTAGCCAAAAAGAAGTTATGGGGAAGGAGAAATATACTGCGGGCTCTGAAGAGCTCTGACATTTTTCTGGATGCCTGCAAGGCCGTGTACATGTGTAGACCTGCGTCCATGAGCAGTAAAGACTTGAGAGGTCTCCAGTCTCTGACCTCTGGCCAACCTCAGGTCCCTGAGCAAGCAGGAAGTGGAGATTAAGCCACAGTCATAAAGTACCTAAGCATTGAAGGTGTGCCCCCTCACCCCACCCACACACACACTGAGCAAAAAGTGGAAGACTTATTGGTTAAAGGCATTTAATGGCATCTCTGACAAATCATTAGCTGACCACTAAACTAATCGAGGAAAGCCTTCCATGGCTGTATACCGCGGATTTATAAATTCAATCCAGGAGAGTCACTAAACAGCTACAACAGTAACAACAACAAGCGGGGTGGGGGGAGGGAATCTAGTTTGCAGAGTTGACACATTATATCATGTACAGTGTCCACTTCTCAACAAAAGATTGTAAGATGCATGAAGAAAGAATAAAAGGTGGTCTATGCACAAGGGGGTAAAGCTGCCAATAGAAACTACTCTTGACTCAGTGTTAGATTCTTAGACAAAGGTTTCAAAGTGGCTATTATAAATATGTTCAAAGAAATCGTGTCCAAAGCCTTAAAGGGAAGTATGAGAAGGATATCTTACCAAATAGAGAATGTAAATAAAGAGATTTAAATGGAAAACTTGAAGTTTAAAAAAACAATAAGTAGCATGACCAATTTGCTGTAGAGATTCAGTTGCATATCTGAGCTGGCAGAAGATTCAGTAAACGTGAAGGTAAGTCAACTGAGATTATGCAACATGAGGAGTAAACGAAAGCAAAGATGACGAGAAACGAACAGCGCCTCTGAGGCTGGTGGGATGTCACCAAGTGTACCGAGATATGCATAGTGGGGACCTTAGAAGGAAAAGAAGGGGGTAGACAGAATATCTGAAGGAGTAATGGTCAAAAGCATCCCAAGTCTGTTGAAAAACGTTGATCCAACAATCTCAATGAATTCCAAGTATGATAAACTCAAAGAGATTCATACCAGACATATCATAGTTAAACTATCTAAAGACAGAATCTTAAAAGAAGCAGAATGATTCATCCCATACAAAGAATTCTCAACAACAGTTAATATCTTATCAAAAACCATGGAAACCAGAAAGCAGTTGGATGACATTTTCCAAACACGAAAAGAAAAGAGACCGTCAACCAAGAATCCTATAGCTATCAAAACCATCTTCAAAATGGAGAAGAAACTAAAGGCATTCCAAGGTAAACAAAAACTGAGAGGATTCAATTCTCTGTTGTAGCACATAAGTACTACAAGCAATTCAAAGGTGAAACAAAAGGACACTGGATAATCACTTGGATCTACATGAAGAAATAAAGAATATCAATAAAAGTAACTATGAGTAAATGTAAAAGACAGTGTACATGTTTGTTGTGTAGCACTCTTCTTCTATCTGATCAAAGGAAAACTGTATTAATTACAAAACTGTGTTGATGGAATTATAATGCATAAAGATATAGTAAGTATGACAATAATGGCACGAGGGAGAGAGAGGGAGCAGAGCTACATCAGAGCAAAGCCTCTGGACGCCACTGAAGTTAACGCATTCAGTTCAGTTCAGTCGCTCAGTCGTGTCCGACTCTTTGCGACCCCATGAATCGCAGCACGCCAGGCCTCCCTGTCCATCACCAACTCCCGGAGTTCACTCAGACTCAACGTCCATTGAGTCCGTGACACCATCCAGCCATCTCATCCTTGGTCGTCCCCTTCTCCTCCTGCCCCCAATCCCTCCCAGCATCAAAGTCTTTTCCAATGAGTCAACTCTTCACATGAGGTGGCCAAAGTACNCACACCATCGTGATTATCTGGGTCGTGAAGATGTTTTTTGTACAGTTCTTCTGTGTATTCTTGCCACCTCTTCTTAATATCTTCTGCTTCTGTTAGGTCCATACCATTTCTGTCCTTTTACTCTGTACTAAACTGATTTAAACTAAAAGACTAATTGTAATCCCCAGAAGAGTAAGAAAATAACTTTTAAAATACTGTAAAGAAACAATAAGGAAATCAAAGCAGTACATAGAAAACATCTATTTAATGCAAAAGTAGGCAGTAATGAAAGTATAGAAGTACAAAGAAAGATGTCACATAGAAAATAAATAGCAAAATGGCTGGCATTAATCCACACTGTCAGTAATTACATTAAATGTAAAGGTATTAAGTACTCAAACAAAAAAGTAAAGAATAACAGAATGGATTTAAAAGTCAAACTATATACTGTCTATAGTAAACACATTTAGATTTTAAAACACAAGTAAACAGAAGGTGAAATGATGGAAAAAGATATGCCACACAAACAATACCCAAGGAGAGCTACAAATATTGAACAAAACAGACTTTAAGACAAAGATGTTGCCAGAGACAAGAAGATTTCATGATGAAAAAAGGCTGATCCAACATAAAGGCATAATAATTATAAACAAATATGCCTTAACAACAGAACTCCATAATTTATGAAGTAAAAACAGAATTGAAGTAAGATTCAATAATAATAGTTGGAAACTTCAGTTCTCCATTTTCAATAATGGGCAGAGCAACTAGGCAGAAACTCAAGAAAGAAGCAGACACCTGAACAAGACGAGTAACCAAGGAAGCCGGGCTTATAAGTCTCCACCCAGCACGTGCAGAACACACACTCTTCTCAAGTGCCCGGGGAACGCGCTCTAGGACAGACCCTACACTGAATCACGACACAAGCCTTCAACATGCAGAAAGGTTGAATGAAACAAAATATGAAAGTATACTCAATGATGATAGAGTATAGAGTATAGATGATAGAGGGATGAAATTAAAAATCAATAAAGAAGGAAATCTAGAGAGTGCGTAAATATGTGGAAATTAAGCAACTCACTCTTAAAGAAGAAATAACCACAGAAATTTAAAAACCATTTTGAAATGAATGGAGATGAAAACACAACATATCAAAACCTATGGCGTCCAACATGCTTAGGGAGAAATGTACAGCTGTAAATGTCCACATTATAAAGTAATAAAGGTGTCAAATCAAACACCTAACTTCACCCTCTATGAAACAAGAAAAAGAACAAACCAAGCTCAAATCAAACAAGTAGAAGGACATAATGAAGATTAGAAATAAGTAAAACAAAGATGAGAAAAATAGAGAAAAATCAATAAAACAGAAGTGTGGTTCTTTGAAAAGATGACCATGTCCAACAAAATTTAACTAGACTGACCAAGAAAAAGAGAACAAGACTTAAACTTCTAAAATCAAGGATGAAAAAGGGGACATCACTGCCAACCTTATAGAGATAAGATTACAGGGGAATAATATGAACAATCTTATGTCAACAAATTAGACGGCTTAGATGAAAAGAAAAATTCCTAGAAAGACATAAGTATCAAAACTGATTTAAGAAGAATTGAAAATCTAAATAAACCTTTAACATAAGACTAAGTTAATAATTTAAACATCCCCCAAAATGTTTTATTAATGACTTCTACTAATCATTAAAGGATGAATATCAGGTAGTTTCACTGGTGAATTCTACCAAACACTTAAAATGTTAATACCAATTATTCACAAGCCCTTCCAAAAAGCACAAGAGGAGCGAATGATTCCCAGTTCCTGGGCAGCCAGTATTCCTCTGATACTGATACCAAAACCAAAGACACAGCAGGAAAAAAAAAACAAAACAAAACTATAGACCACTGCTCCTTGTGAATACAGATACAAAAATACTCAGCAAAACACTAGAAAATACAGTCTAAATGCTCACCAGTTGATGAGTGGATACACCAAATATGGCATAATCACACCATGGATGGTGGTTCAGTGCTGAAGAATCCACCTGCCAGTGCGGGAGACACAGGCTGGATTTCTGGGTTGGGAAGATCCCCTGGAGGAGGAAATGGCAACCCACTCCAGTATTCTTGTCTGAAAAAATCTCATGCATGGAGGAGCCTGGTGGGCTACAGTCCATGGAGTCGCAGAGTTGGACACCACTGAGAGAATGGACACGCACGCGTGGACTACACCCAGCCATAAAAAGGAATGAAGTAGTGGTGAGATGCTGCAGCATGGCTGAACCTGAAAATATTATGCTAAGTTAAAGACGCCAGTCACAAAAGGCCACATGTTGTCCAAAGGTATGCTGTTAAGTGGTTGCCAGGGCTGCAGGATAAGCGGGAGGGCTGTCTTAGGAACAGGAAGTGACTTCTAATGGGCACGGGGTTTCTTTCTGGGGCAAGAAAACTGTTCAAAAACTGGATTATGGTGATGGCTGCATAACTCTAAATATATTTAAAAATTACAGAGCTTTACATTCTAAATAAATGCATTCTATGATATTTGAAATATATCTCAAAAAAGATGTTTAAAAGAGTCAGGTGATGGGTGTTTGGAGGAAGAGCCCAGCCAAAGGTCTAATTCAGGCAGGATGTGCATGAGCTACATAGCTGGGTTTCGGCAGGTGCGATAAGAACTATTTAGGGGTTCACTTTACTTGGATGCTCCCCATTTGGGGTCCAGGATTCCTGAAAGAGCATCCCTTTACGGTGCAAGGACCTACAAACAAAGAAGATGGGAAAACACACATCAGGCATTTTTTTGCCCTCTCCCTCCAGGAAGTTAGGACTCGAGCTCTCTGGGAGGCTTGCTGCCCTAATGGCCAAGGTCAAGGACTTCAAGCCCCTCCAGGCCTGGCTCCTCTCCAGGCCATAAGTCCACCCTCCAACCCCAGTAACAGCAGTGTTGGCCATGGCTGTGTGCTGGTTAAACAGACCTGCTCATAAACTCTGACCGCTGACCTACCCTTGCCATCTCTCCTTCACCCCTAGATGAGTGTTGGCTGAGCCCCTCTCTGAACAGGCAGGAAAAGACATTTGACCTTCTTATGCCCTGTTTCTAAGAGCACAGAGCAGTTCCGAGTTTCCTCAAAAAATCCCCCAAGGTTCAAGCTGAGAGGGACCTTGGAGATCATCCAGTTTTGCCTCCTTCCCTCTCTGGAGACGAGGAAGCTGAGGCTCGGAGCAGTAGCTCAGTTCGAGAAGGGTAGTGCTAGGATTGTCGTCCAGCCTTCTGACAACCCTGGAGGCCGGCATGCCTGTCGCGTTTACAGGTGAAGATGCAGACGCTCAGAGAGGTGGAAGTGGCTTGGGGTACTTGGCTGGGAAATGGAGCCAAACAGTCCACCAGAACCCGCTTCCCTTTTTGAGAAACCCACAGGACTTAGCCCAGGACATCCGAATGGGGAAGAGGCAACAATCGGGGACACTTCTTGGAAAGCAACTGTGACCCCCGCAAGCGCTGAGCTAGACAGGAGGCCTCCAGGCTCTGGGCTTCAGCCACAGTCCTGCAGCGCGAGGCTCGACCATTCTGACCCACCCAACCCCCTCACATCCATCCTCTTCAGCTCACCACATCCTTAAGGTCGAGTCAGGCCGCAGGGCTCTCTCGCCTGGGTTCTGCCAGCCCTCCCACAGGAGAGAAAAGACAGAGCCTGTCCTGCCTTCCCACCAGGCGAAGGGACAGGTTCTGCAAACTGACATGCAAATACTTATTCACTGTGATATGTGTTCTAGAGGAAAGGAAGGATGGCATGTGAGCAAATGGCAGGGGTCAGAGAGAGCCTCTCAGGAGAAGGTGACGCTGGGCTCACAGTGGGTGCCGCTGGCGTCCCTTGAGCGTTTCTGAGCAGGGGCCATGGGACCCGGAGGGCCGCTGGAGCAGGTGCTGGCTGCAGCTGGAGGACGGACTGGAATGGGGAGGGTCCAAGCAGAAAGACCGGGAGACCACTGTAGTGGCTGGGCGGCAGGCGGGTGGCTGGACCCAGGCAGCTGGTGTGGACGGAGACAAATAGGGAAACTCAGATGGATTTTGGAAATGGAACTGGCAGAACTTGGCATGGGCAGATTGGAGGAGGAAAACGGAAGTGAGTGTTTAGGTCTAGCCTGATCAGCTTTGGCCACTCTCTAGGCCAGGAGACAACCAGTGGAAGCATCAAGTGAGTCTGGTGCTCAAAGTGAGACCTGGGTGGAATAATCACTGTGATTCTGAGAAAGCTGCCAGCAAGAGGGCCGAGCAGACAGGGACAGAAGTGAGTCCAACAGCGTCTGCTCGTGCAGGAGCCTGGAGCAGCGGCAGAGAGGGAGCGGCTGGGAGGCTGCACTGCTCGGGAAGCCTCGACCTGACCCACCTCCGCAGGCCTGGGAAGCCCTTCCCTAGGAGACCTGACCCACCTCTGCGGGCCTGGGAAGCCCTTCCCCAGGAGACCTGACCCACCTCTGCGGGCCTGGGAAGCCCTTCCCCAGGAGACCTGACCCACCTCCGCAGGCCTGGGAAGCCCTTCCCCAGGATGTCTGCTGCTCTAGCTGCCTGTCCTCTGAGACTCTGCTGGGGCATCAGCCCTCCCAGGGCATGCAGGCCCGCTGCTCTCCCCCATTTCTTCTCAGCCAGCAACATCACCTTCTGCCGCCTGGGTCTCTGCTTCGTCAGGCTGTGACCACAGTGAGGGTGGATACTGTACCCTCCCTAGCTCTTTATCTTCATGCCAGGCCCTAGGCCTGGTGTGGAGGGAGTGCCACAAATGATCGTTAAATGAACTGCCCGAGGTTGCCTATTTAACAATCTTGGAAGAGTTTGTGGGAAATGGAACCCGTCTCAAGAAAGTGGGCTCACAGGTTGTACAGACGTTTACAGAGGAGGGCCAGTTCTATCACCCCCAGCGCTGGGATGGCAGTCCCTCCCTCCAGGTCAGCAAGGGGCACCTCTGCCCAGCTTGAACTGTGCTCAGCCACAGCATTCCTGCCCCGCCCGCTGGCCTCTGTGCCCTGGCCACCAGACAGCCAGACAGGTCCTTGGAGATCAGGAAACGGACAAGGAGCCCATGTCAATGCCTCACTCTCGCTTGGAGAGCTAAGCAGGTGGGGCTGGACTCCCCCAGGTGGACTGCCCCTAGGACCCTGGGCATCAGGAGACGGAAGCAGGCGCAGGTGAGCACAGCTGTCTCCCTGTTCCTGCTGACCCCCTGCTCTCCCACCAGCTTCTCTGGCAAGTGCAGGGCCAGATCACAGAGGCGACATGGCGACCATCAGCTGGCGGCACAGACCCGCACCAAGCAGGCACTAGGCAGAATGAAACGGACCGGGCTCGTGGGTCAGGGTTTCAGAGCCGCTTCCAGGTGCGGGCCGCCTTCCTAGGGCTTCGCTGAAGGCATCATGAGAAGGCATGGTGTCTGCAGGGGCCAGGGAGGTCCAGGCTGTGTGGCGCGGGGAGGTTGGAAAGGCGCTGGGGAGGGGTGTCAGGCAACATCAGCAAGGCTAAGAAGCTGGGCTTTCTTTTGTAGGCACTGTGAGGCCAAGAAGCGGTTTGAGGAGGGCAGCATGAGGTGGCAGGAGCCATGCACGGGATGCTGGCTTGGGCAGAGGACTAGAGGACGCAGGGATGACCTTGGGATGAGCAGCTGAGAAAGCCAGTACAGTGGAGATGATGGTCTGCACAGCAGTTCAGTGGCCTTGGGGGCGGGGATGCGGTCACAGCCCTGGGCAGGATCTCAGGCGCTGTCAGCCTTTGGTCACGGGAAATGACCCTGGGCAGCGCTGAGAGCCAGGAAACCGGGAGAAGGGGCTCTAGCCGGGGCTCTGGGCCCGCAGCTGGAGGTGGGCACTGCACAGGCGAGGGGCAGAGGGTCTGGGGGCTCTTTCCTTAAAGGTGATCAAAGCCACTGGGACCCTCACTGCAGAGTTCAGAGGGTGAAACAGAATTCACAGCCAAGCTTGGCGAATGGGTGGGAGAACAGCTGGCCAGGAGGGGGATG
>SJYQ01096308.1:67930-113149 GCA_006410935.1 Redunca redunca | reverse complement strand
GGGACTTAATTGCTCTATCATGTGGGATGGACCTTGGACCAACCTAAGTCTCCTGCACTGACAGGTGGATTCTTTACCACTGAGCCAGCAGGGGAGCCCTGGGAATGTTAGTTCTGACATCACTTGTAAAACTCATTATGCAGGAAACAGTAGATAGATGATACTTTCAGNATTATGCAGGAAACAGTAGATAGATGATACTTTCAGAAGAAGAAGGAACCAGCAGTGTTTCAAAGGCATAGTGCCAGGGAGATGAGTTATTTAGAAGTTGAGAATGAGACTTTGAAAACCTAAGTCTGAGTCTTACTGTTTTCCCAACAGTTCTCTACTTTTTGGATTGCTGTCTATTTATCAGCTTCTCAGCAGCATTTGGCAAGGTGCAAATGGATTATGGGCAGGCTCGCAGCTGTCTTTTTTTTTTTCCTGTGAAAAGTGGGAGTTCTTTATGTTTTGTTTTGAGGGCAGCCTTTTTTTTTAAAAAAAAAAAACACAGACAAATGAAATTAATTTTCTATAGGCAGTGATGCTGAGAACTTTGTTTAAATAATTGAACAAAAACTAACCCACCATCAAGACAGTGTTACCTTGGATGAATGGCTTTGACATTTATTTGAGGTTTTCAGACGGGAAAATTCAGGAGATAGAAATGAATGTAAAAATGGGAAGTTAATGGCAACACTATTTTGTTATGTTTTGTCTGGGCTGTTCCTGAATACTTAACAGTGCTCCTCTTGGCAAAGGCCAAGGTGATTACTTGATTAAATGTAAAATTCTGAGAGAAAGGGGCCCCAAATGAGTAACAGATGAGAGGATTCTGAGACAAGGTGACTGAACATATGAAAAGTCTAACATGAAGGAAGGAGATTGGTGGGAGGGATAAATTAATGAGGTAGAGGTTAACACATACACACTACTACATATAAAGTAGATAACCAACAAGGATCTATTCTATAGCACAGGGACCGATACTCAATATTTTGTAATACCCATAAAGAAAAAGAATCTGAGAAATAGACTGTGTAACTGAAGCACTGTGCTGTACACCTGAAACACAACATTCTAAAGCAACTATATGTCAATTAAAAAAAGTCTAATGGTATGAATAATAATAGGAAAGAGCAAAGTGGAAGACCTGGCTGTTGCTAAAAGTTAGAGTTTGTTTGGAAGGGTGCTTACAGAGATGCCTGGAAGCCAGTAAAATGATGGTGAACAAGACTTTCCCATTTCCTGTTTCATTGATGATGTGGAACCTCAGTGTTCTTATGTCTCCTGACTAGGGAATTAGTGAGTCCATAAAAGGAAACTTTGTTAGCCAGGCTGAAGAGTGTGATTAAGGCAGATTTCAGTCAAGTAGGGGAGTAAGTTAATATGGGTTTGTCCATTGTATAGGTTCTTGTAGAAAATGGAAAGGGACTTTATGAATGCAAACTGTCCAAGTTTGATTTAATAGAAATCTAAATTTAATTCAGAGATCAGTTTGTGAATTCTTTTGGAAGTTTTAATCCTTTTGTCTTTTTGGTAACTTGACTTTATCCCTCGGTACTCAGTACCAAGAAATGGTATACAGAATATCAATTAGCCTTATTTGGTTTGTTATTTTCCTTTATTTAAAACAGAAAACCAGGAAACTATATTAGTATAAATTGATGAAAATAACAACTTAATGTAGATAAATGAGATTATATTTGAAAGGCGTGCCAAAGATGGTCTAGGAGTATTATATATTTTAATATCAATATTTTAAAGAAGTAGTAATATTAGAGTCAGGGCCAGGTATTGACCCTCAGAGCATATATTTTGTTTTATAGATTTTTTGTTGTTGTTGCTGCTTTGCTGAAATACAGTATGACTCTGGGCAAGAGATATAACAGTTTTCTTACATTTTTTGTAATAAAATTACTACTTCCAACTTTACAGGTGAGATAATTTATTTTAAAGGGAAGAATTAAGTTTTCATTATAATAGAATTGTAAAAATGTCAATCATCTGTAATAATTTAAGAATTACATTTTGCCATCATGTAACATAGCTATTTATTTGTTATGTGTGAAAGAAGGAAAAAGGAGAATCTGAATAAATATTAGAGACTACAAAAGCAATTAGCTGAAAGTTGAAGTAATTAAGAACTTTTAAGAATATGTGAGTTCTGTGTATGTTTTCCTTAGTTAACAACCTGTTGCTTTATTATAGAGGTAGAGACCAGGTGGTAGATTGCTAGAGTGAAAGTTCATTAAAAGCTAAAGACAACCCAATTAGTCTTGTGCTATGTAGGAAAATGGAAGAGTGGTAGCTATGAGACCAGACTACATAGACTAATTGAGAGAAAATAGGACAGTTAGACTTAAATGAACTTTTGGCCTTGAATATACGTATGCCCAAGACTTAACTGAAAAATTTGCAGAGGTATAAACTTATGAAGAGTGTAAAGTTTTGTATTATTTGCTTTTCTAGGTTACAGAATATATTAGTTAACATGTGAAATGAAAGTCGCTCAGTCATGTCTGACTCTTTGTGACCCCATGGTCTATACAGTCCATGGAATTCTCTAGGCCAGAATACTGGGGTGGGTAGCCTTTTCCTTCTCTGAGGGATCTTCCCAACCCAGGGATCGAACCCAGGTCTCCCGCAGTGCAGGCGGATTCTTTACCAGCTGAGCCACAAGCGAAGTCCAAGAATACTGGAGTGGGTCGCCTATCCCGTCTCCAGCAGATCTTCCTGACCCAGGAATTGAACTGGGATCTCCTGCATTGCAGGTGGATTCTTTACCAACTGAGCTGTGAGGGAAGTCAATATTAGTTAACACAGAGATCTAAATGTTTGATTTATAGGTGTTGAGGGCTTGTTGATCTTCATTAAATCAAGTAAAAACTAATGCTATCCATCAATAACAGACTTTACTGACATTTTTAATTATCAGCAGGACTCTTGATTGCAAAGGTATCTAAAAAAATGACTCAGCGTAAGTGGTATCTGTTTTAGTTTAAATATTGGCCCTAAATTTGAAAAATAATACCATTTTTCTTCTGCTTCCTAGTGTATTCATTTGTATGTATTATGCTTTAAAAAAATGTTTCTAGTTATAAAACCAACAGTTATTTACTGTAGACAACCTGGAAAACACAGAAAAGCATCATAAAGTAAAATTACTTTTGTCTCCCTTTTCTTAAAATGACTGCTGTTGCTATTTTATGTTCTAATCTTATTCATAAACTTGTGTGAATTATTGGTGACAGTTTATGTATAATATTT
The DNA here is from genome assembly GCA_006410935.1 of Redunca redunca. NCBI lineage: Eukaryota > Metazoa > Chordata > Mammalia > Artiodactyla > Bovidae > Redunca > Redunca redunca. Next base: position 109,900 of record SJYQ01096308.1, on the reverse strand, counting down.
TAATGTTCTTCATGCAGAATACTTGGAAGAATGAAAAGTGAAACCCAATCTAAATTGAGTTAAGTGAGTTGGTTTAAAGAAAATTAACTTTATTTAAGTTTTACCAGAGAAACTCTGATTGAATTTGGATTTATTTTCCTAATGGCACTAAAAGAACATTTTTGCAGGAAGAAGGGAAGCTTTTATGTTGTGAAATCTGCCAAAACCTACCTATAATTGCTCTTAGTACAGATATTGTTTAAATGGTTTGAAGGTAGGCCCTCCTCTGTGCTCTTTGGGATGTCCGTTTTGAAGTCTTTTTTTTTTTTAAAGTATTTTCCCCCTCAAGTTCTATCTATTAATAGTAGGTTGAGGTATGCCCATTTTATAGTTGGAGGATATAAGATGCAGTCTTTGTCTAGGAACAGTCAAGCACAGTAAAGGGACCATAATAGAAGCAAACATTGAGTACTTTCCATGCACCAAGTGCTAGAAAGATAAAGGCATAAGAACAGCTTCCTTTGTCTTCAAGGAACTCACAAAACAGTTTAATGGACAGAGGGTGAGTAAATGAGCCATGTTTGATGATGGCATTTTCCATATAATACAGTGACTTTTTGTCTCATGTGCTTTTTAAAATCCAGTTGAATTAAGGTCTTAAGACACGATTTATGTGGCAACCTAAATGACATAATTGACTTAAGAGATGAGTGAAATGTTTATGTTGTATTCTAACAGATGAAGGGTAGTTGGTATTACTGAATCTACCAGGTATTGTATATCATTAGTTTGAAGAAACTTTTATCCTTTCCTTCAATAATTGTGTTATATTCTGTAATTTTGCCTGAAATAAAACTGATACTTTAGTCATAAATTTTAAATGGATCCTACTTCCTCTAGCTGTTTATTGAATTAGATACAAACTCCATGATACAGCATTTGTAGTCTTTCAGATCATGGTCCCAACGTGCTTTCAGTCTTATCCCCCCACTGCAGCTGCAGATATGTTATGTTCTAGCTAGACTGGTCCTCAACATGCCCTGTACTTCTCTGCCTTCATGGAAGACTTTTGCTCTTGTTTCTTTCATCTGAAATATGCTAGCCTCTCCCCCTACCTCCAGTTTCTGCCTGCCGGAATAATATTTGTTATTTTTTCAATCAGTCATTTAACAAATACTGCAATACTGTTCTGTGGCCTTGGATACACCAAAGAACATTATGGCATTCATATTCAGTTGAGGGAGGCATGTGGTAAATGTATGTCTACTGGTGATAAGTGCTGTGAAGAAAAATGAAGTGTAGGGTAAGGAGTGTGGAGAATGATAGGGGTGCTCTTTTTGATTTAACAGGACATTCTATTAAATCTTTAGCTCTGCAGAAAGTAGCAAATAGGGAGGCGAGAGCAGAGACAAGGAGACTAAGTCGTGGACTGTCTATAATTCAGGCAAGAAATGATGGTGGCTTGGGCTAAGGTGAGAAGTAGTCTAATTCTGGATATATTTCTAAGATGGAGATCACAGGATTTCCTGATGGATTGGATGTGGAATTTGAGAGAACTAGAAGTCAAAGATGATACTGAGATTTTTTTTTCTTAACAACTAGAATGATGGAGTTGCTATTAGCCAAGATGGGAAATGCTTTGGGAAGGGCTAGTTCTGATGGAGAGATCAGGAATTTTGTTTTTGATATGTTAAGTTTGAGTATTTTAAGACCTCATAGAACCTGTTTAGTGAAAGAGGCTTCTATTAAAGAAATACACAGATATGGTATATAATTACATTAAGGACAAGAACAGGGTATCCTGAGAAAGAATGACAGGAAACCAATTTAGGTGGAAGCTTAACGGGAGCTTCTCTGAGAAAATGACTTGTAGGATGAATAGTAGTTAGGGGAAGAATGAGAGGAAGATCATTCCAGGCTGGAGGAATTGGCATATGTAAAGGCTGGAAATACTCAATGGGGGTGTTCAACACGTTGAGACTGTGCTTGGAATAGAGAGAACAAGACTGAGGTGCAGAGTGAGAAACAGACCACATCATGGAGGTCCTTGTGTGTCTTGTGAGTTTTATCCTTAGTAAAACGGCGGTGTCATGATTTAATCTGTGTTTTAGGATGAGTAGTCTAGCCATTCTGTGGCAAGAGTGGAAACGGGGAACACTACTTGTAGGCTGTTGTGATGGACAAAGATGGTGGTAGTGGTGGCTTGAATTGGCTTAAATTAGGATGGTGATGGAGAGAAGAGAATGGATTTGAGATAAATTTTGGAAGTGGAGTACATAAGAAGATGCTGAAGAAGGAGTTCTGTGAGATGATGGGGGCATCTTGGTAGAATCACTGGTTGATAGTGGTGCCTGTTATGAGAAGGAGAAGGAGCAGGGTTCAGGTTTTGACTTGTTGAGTTTGAGATGATCGAGATGTCAAACTGACATTTGTAGTAGAAAGTTGGATCTATAAACTCAGTGCTCAGAAAGAAGTCTTAGGAGGGTAGGGAAATTGTGTGTGTGTGTGTGTGTACATACTTTATGTGGGATTTAAAGTGTGTGAGATCATTCTGTAAATGAGTGAAAAGTAGGAAAAATGCTCAGGACCAAACTCCTGGGAGTGCACGACACTGAAGGGCTGTGTAATAAAGGGTCTGGAAGAGGCGAAGGAGGAGGAGTTGCAGTCAGGCAGCAGTGGGGAGAGGAGAACTGAAAGCGCAAGGCACCAGGGATCTAGAGGCTTTTAAGGAGGGAGCGATTGGCTGTGTCAGGTAAAAGTTGAGTGTTCTGTTTGCTTCATCAGCCTGAAAGTTATAGGCGACCTTAGTAGGAATGGCTTTGGTGGAAAGGTGGTGGGGAAGCTACAGCTGAGCTGGAAGAGTGAAGAGGAAGCGAGAGAGTAGGCTCAGTGAGTAAGTGAAGCCAAACTCTAACAAGAACCTTGGCTGTATCAAAGAGACAGGTTGGTAGGTAGAACGGGATACACCTCAAGGGAAGAGCTTCTTATTTAAAAAGTTCAGCTATAAGAGCTATAATGTAGGAAGGAAAACTTACAACATCATCTTAGAGGTGAAAATAGTTATCGTGAGAATCATGATAATTCACTGATTGGGATGCCTTTTTACTACAAGGAAGATCTGATTTGTCGATTGTAAAGAACAGATGCTTAATCTCACTGACTTAATTTTTCTGTTGCATTTTCCAAATGCATGAGATAGAAGTGTAGAAGAGTATTTCATACTTAACTGAACTAATATAAATATTTATGAGGTGCTTTCTATGTGCCAGGCACCACTGTTCACTGCATTATGTATATTATTTGTTTCTTCTTCAATAAAATATTTGCTGAAAGAATATACAGAAGCTTTTTTTTCCCCCCTGTTCCCTTGAACAGGGTTGATTCCAGAGGAGACTGGGGGGAAAAGAAGAAATAAAAAATCACATTCCTGGGGAAAAGCAGATGCCTATTAAATTCACAGAAATCTTCATATAGAGAAGCCAGAGAAACAGGCTGAGAGTATAGTGCACATCATGGGGCTCAGTTCATATTTGCAGTTCAAAATCGTTGTTACTTTAGATTGAAATGAACAGTTACCTTTTTTTCCTGGCAAAATAAAAAATTGCAGGGAGAGTCCTTGGCTGTATTTTGGCCCTGAGTTTGTGGTTTAACAGCCGCTGGGATGAAGAGTTGCTGTCATTGTCCTGATGACTCAGCGGGGACCCCATGCTAGATTGTACCGTTGCCTCAATGTTGCTTGCGAAAGTTCTTTCTATCCTGGGTAGCATTTGAGATTCCAGACCCCAAAGTCAGAGTCAGGAAGTGATTGTTGACTTGAAGTATCATTTGTATTCCCTCTGTGGGCACTGAAATAGTCTACTTCAGAGTTGAAGATCATTAGGATTAATATTTCAAGTAAGGTAATTGAAGTGTCATTTGGAAGACTGGTTCTTTGTGTTACATTGCTGCTACAGGGTAGTGGTTAACAGCCTAGGCTCTAAAGCCATGTAGACTGTTTTAGTCTTAGTTCTGCCTTTCTGCCTGAGTGTCTCCATTGGGTAACAGTGTTTACTTCTTGGGTTTTGTGGAAATTAAAAGAGTTAATATAAGAAAACCATTTAGTGTCTGACATAGTTAGCATTGTTTGCTTATTATCCCATGGACCTTTGGGAATGCTGAGTTAAGCCTGCCTGTGGTTACTTTATATGTTTAATGTATCTGGTTTCAACCACCAGGATGTTACTATGAGAAGCATCTGCCAAGCTGTCATAGGTGGGGGAATTTTCTATTCTTTATCAGAAGACCAGGTTTAGTACAAAAAAAGGTTAGGTCTGAACTTATTCCTGAATTTAACTTCAGTGAACCATGAGCCTGTTGACACTTATTAGGTAACCAAAGGACAGTCAGGTTGGACTCTGCCATCTTAGAACATCTGCCTCAGCAGCTCTTTCTGGACTTGGAGCTAAAGCTGAGAGTCCATTATTATCAAGAGTGTTTTTCTTATTTTTAAATTTCTTCTTTTTCTTTCTTTCTTTTCTTTTTGTGACAGCATAAAAAAAATAGAGATAATCTATAACATATAAGATCTAGTGGTTCTGCAAAAGTATGTTATAATTACGGATCTTGGTGTATATGTGTGTGTATACATGTATGTGTGTGTGTTAGTTGCTCTGCTACTGCTAAGTCACTTCAGTCGTGTCTGACTCTGTGCGACCCCGGAGACGGCAGCCCACCAGGCTCCCCGCCCCTGGGATTCTCCAGGCAAGAACACTGGAGTGGGTTGCCATTTCCTCCTCCAAGGCATGAAAGTGAAAAGTGAAAGTGAAGTCGATCAGTCGTGTCCTCCTCTTAGCGACCTCATGGACTGCAGCCCATCAGGCTCCTCCATCCATGGGGTTTTCCAGGCAAGAGGACTGGAGTGGGGTGCCATTGCTCAGTGTCCAACTCTTTGGGATCCTCATGGACAGTAGCCTGCCAGGCTTCTCTGTCCATGGAATTCTCCAGGCAAGAATACTGGAGTGGGTTACCATTTCCTTCTCCAGAGGATCTTCCAAACCGAGGGATCAAACCTCATGCATTGCAGGCAGATTTTTTTACCATCTGAGCCCCCAGGGAATCCTGTATATTATATATATATACACACATATATTTTTTTTTTCCATTTAGCTCCCTGTGCTACTAAATTTCACTGTTCCTTGATTTTGACGGTAAACTTTGGCATGAATATGGTTGATACATGATGTAAGGATCATAAAGTGACTTATAATGTTATAAGCTTCTTGAAACTACTTGATTTATTTCTATGCAAGATGGAGTACACTGGTACATGAAAATGAACAGTAGGTTTTTGTTTTCCTAATAATAGTCATAAGATGATAGATAGCATTGAGTGCTTGCTGTGGTTCATGCCCAGTGTGCCAAGCCCTTTAACTGTGTTAGGTAATTTAATCCTCATATAAACTCAGAAATAAGTACTATCAATACTGTTTAACACAATGAGGTTTAGTTCATTTCTTGTGTATGGTCACAGGGCTGGTAAGTAACAGTACTGGAATTTGTACCAGGGTCTTTGTAATTCAGAGAGGCTGCCTCTTAACCAGTAAGAGCTTTTTTATTTGTTTGTATTCTTTTTCTGTATTTGAAACTTGAATTTTTAACTAAGTTTTGTTTTCTCTATTCACTATTTTCAGTCACCCTGAAAAATAAAGAAAGAAAGAATTCAGAGAATGTTTAAGAATATTTCTAAAACACTAACCCATAGACTTGGATGGTTTTTAAATGAGTTTGGTGCTTCCAGTTCTCTTGGTTAAATATGAAGGAAGCTGTAAATTTTCCATTACTTCATCTCTTTGCATTTTGGGGGCCTGGTTAATTAGTATTTTTAAAAGTACTTTAAGGGTTTATTTGATAACTTGTTGAGGAACTTGACTTGAACATCACATATTTGATTTAAGGATTGTTTTTCAATTTAAAAGTTTCAGACAGTCCCAAGTTTAACAAAAATCACATACTAAATTGTTAGTTTTCCTGTTCCCTTTTTTTTCTTTTTAACCTCTCCCTTCAGAGGAGGCTGCACTAATCTTTTCATTGTTGATAGAAAAAAAGCAAGGAAGTTTCTTTTTGTGGAGAGAGGAAATGGCTGTTAGTTCAGGACTTTATCCATATTAGGTATAAACTAAATATAGATGTGTAATCCAGGAGTGAAGTCACATCTATAAAGTTTCTTAAGCAGAGCTAATGACATCAGTTAGTGCTTTTGGATCTGGGTTTTTTTCTTTAAATTTTTATTGTTGGACTTTTGGTTCACTAAAAAAAGGTTACCAAAGTTATTAGTTCTATGATCTGCCTTCTATGTCCTTTGAATTTTTTTAATAAGGAATCTTTTCTTTAAGCAAACATAAATTAGAAAATTCTGCTTTGTCTGTAAGGAATAGTTGCTCATGCTTTTTTTTTTTTTTTCAATTTCTGGCTGCACTGCACAGCTTGCTGGACCTCTGCTCCCTGACCAAGGATTGAACCCTGGTAGTGAAAGCCCCAAATGCTAACCACTAGGTCACCAGGGAACTCCTGCTTATGCTTCTTTTTGAGGGGAGGTAATAAACATGTTAGTTTCTTTAGTTTCTTGACCCTATTGTTTTTTTCCTATCTGTGTTTTTTTTTTCATTTAGTTGCACCCTTAAGTCTACTTTACACGTATTTGTGCTACACGGCTAGACTCTTGTCTTGTGTAAGAAATGTGTTTTACTTAGCATCTTCTTGGTTTAAGTCAGATCTCATTGTGTCCAAGTGGTAACAAGATTCTTCTGATTAGTTGGTTAGTACAAATACTGTAGCAGAACAGAATGAAGGAATAAATTTCCTGTTTCTGGCCAAAAGCACAAATGAGGACTTTTAAAAGACACCCCAAAGAACTCTTGTAAATGTCCGCTCTTATGCTTCTTCTCAGAGCCCTTTGCAAGCATGCCAGCAGATCCAGGCACTTAGCACTGTGCAGTGCAGCCGAGGAGAAGAATGATCTACCTTTATGGCATATCGTCATGATAAATATTTTAAAATACAAACTAACTGTAAAAAAGTTTATCTTAATGTGCCTCAAGGGTTTTAGTTCATGAAACCAGTGCCCTCCAAGGTTTAAGTTGAAATATCTTGTGAATCCGTCTCTGACTTTTTTTTTTTCTCGTCTCTGACTTCGTTACTCCCTCAACGGAGCTAATCCTTTCTACTGTCTGTCTGGAGCACTTTATGTATTTGCATATTCTGCCACTCATTGAGTCATTTTTCTTCATATCTTTCTTCCAGTTAGAATGTGAATTCTATGAGATCAGGGATCAAGGATTATTTTCTTCATCTTTTGTATCTCCTAACACAAATCTTGTTACACAGGCGGTAACTCATTGATTGAGTAAATATCTATTAATGTTTTGGGACAAATCGGTATGTGTAGTCTGGGGATGGAAGCATATAAGAGAGTATTAAGCCTATTTCTGGTATTCTATATTACCTCATAGTAAAATACCAGAAATAAAAAGTGTTCAGTTATTGAACTTGAGACTTGTAATTTGGGTTTTATGACTAAGCTGCTCACCAGATAGATAGCTGTTATTCTAAACTTAATAATAGATTGGTTTAGAGGGTGAGAATCCTCAAATTATATAACTGGAAGATCAGGTTTAAGTTGTTTTCATCTGTAAATCAGGTGTGGTTTCTTAGAAATGATGACCACTCTAGCTCAGATTTATGTTATGTACCCAAAGTAGACTTAGTTTTGAGTGTTTGGGCCTAGACAGAAAGTTGAGACCTGAGATTTCAAAATCAGGTCCAGATAATTAAACTTTCATAATTGGAAGCAGTTTATTAGAAAACAGACTAAGTGGAGCCAATAAAATTTCTTAGCGATAATGAGGGCAGTTTGCCAGAGAAGTGAAAAATATTTCAGGAGTAACTTATTTGACCAGAAAGAATATATTGTATTTTTCAAATGAACTACCTGAAAGATAATGGGAAGATTTTGTTGTGTCTAAAAACAATAAAGTATATAGAACTATTTTAAGTTCTACAGAACTTAGTTCTATATTTCTTGTACTATAGTACAAGAAAGAACTGTAGTACAAAAACTATATTGTCTTTATAGTATTTAAGGAACTCATGCACTAAAACAGTAAGTAAATTTTCACACCTGCAATATGTTGTTGAATATATAGTTTTAAAAGGAAAACTTATTTTGTAATATATTTTAATGAAAAATTTAAACATAGTCTAAAATAAAATACCAGAGAAAGATTAATTCATTCATGTGTTCATTGTTGGCCAATATTGTGTAGTAAGATATTCTATAGCATTTTTATGACTGCAGTTTTGCATTGTTCATTATCACTATTAATCCTCTGTTCCTAGTCATTTAGAGGTTCACAATTTAGCTCTTAAACAATCCTATAGTGTAATGAACACTTGAAAAGTGCTCAGCATCTCTAGTAATTAGAAATGCACATCAGAACTACAGTGAGGTATCACTTCACACTGGTCAGGATGGCTATCATCAAAAAGTCTCCAAATAAATGCTGGACAGGGTATAGGGAAAAAGGAACCCTTGTACACTATTGGTGAGACTATAAATTGGTACAGCCACTATGGAAAACAGTATGGAGTTTCCTTAAAAAACTAAGAATTGATCTACCGTATGATCCACCAATCCTACTCCTGGGCATATATCTGAAAAAGATGAAAACTCTAATTTGAAAAGATACATGCACCCCTAATAGCACTATGTACACTAGCCAGGACATGGAGGCAACCTAAAAGGTCCACTGACAGATCAATGGATAAAGATGATGTGGTACATACATACAATGGAATATTACTCAGCCATATAAAAGAATGAAATACTGCCATTTTTAGCAACATGGATGGACCTACAGATTATCATACTAGGTGAAGTAAGTTAAAGATAAATATTATATGTTTGTTATCACTTTACGTAAAATCTAAAAAAATAGAATCAGTGAATCTATATATGAAGCAGAAACAGATTCATAGACATAGAAAACAAATTTATAGTTACCAAAGGGGAAAGAGACGCTTACTCCTTGGAAGAAAAGTTATGACCAACCTAGATAGTATATTCAAAAGCAGAGACATTACCTTGCCGACTAAGGTCCGTCTAGTCAAGGCCATGGTTTTTCCTGTGGTCATGTATGGATGTGAGAGTTGGACTGTGAAGAAGGCTGAGCGCCGAAGAATTGATGCGTTTGAACTGTGGTGTTGGAGGAGACTCTTGAGAGTCCCTTGGACTGCAAGGAGATCCGACCAGTCCATTCTGAAGGAGATCAGCCCTGGGATTTCTTTGGAAGGAATGATGCTAAAGCTGAAACTCCAGTACTTTGGCCACCTCATGCGAAGAGTTGACTCACTGGAAAAGACTCTGATGCTGGGAGGGATTGGGGGCAGGAGGAGAAGGGGATGACAGAGGATGAGATGGCTGGATGGCATCACGGACTCGATGAACTCGAGTCTGAGTGAACTCTGGGAGATGGTGATGAACAGGGAGGCCTGGCGTGCTGCAATTCACGGGGTCGTAAAGAGTCGGACACGACTGAGCTGAACTGAAAGGGGAAAGGGAAGGGTGGAGTATGGAATAAACGTATGTACTACTGTATATAAAATAGTTAAGCAATAAAGATTTACTGTATAGCAAAGGGACTATGGTCTTCCTTGGTGGTTCAGATGATCGAGAATCTGCCTGTAATGCAGGAGACCTGGGTTTAATCCCTGGGTCAGGAAGATCCTCTGGAGAAGGAAATGGCAAGCTACTCCAGTATTCTTGCCTGGGAAATCTCATGGACAGAAGAGCCAGGTGGGCTATAGTCTATGGAATTTTAAGAGTTAACATGACTTAGTGACTAAAACCACCATCATCACAGGGAACTGTATTCAGTATCTTGTAATAACTTGTAATAGAAAATAATCTGAAATATATATATACACACACACACACACACACACATAACTGAATTACTTTGCTGTGTACCTTGAAGAGTGAAAGTCACTTAGTCGTGTCTGACTCTTTGTGACCACATGGACTGTAGCCCACCAGGCTCCTCTGTCCATGGAATTCTCCAGGCAAGAATACTGGAGTAGGTTGCCATTTCCTTCACCAGGGGGATGTATACCTTAAACTAACACAAAATTGTAAATCAGCTGTATTTCAATAAAAAAAAAAGGCAAAATTAAATAAGTAGTTCAAGAAAAAAAATACCCCGTGCTGTAATGTGTATTTTTGTAGCCAATTTTCTGTGCATGCCTGGTGGCTCAGAGGTTAAAGTGTCTGCCTGCAATGTGGGAGACCTGGGTTCGATCCCTGGGTCGGGAAGATCCCCTGGAGAAGAAAATGGCAACCCACTCCAGTATTCTTGCCTGGAGAATCCCATGGACTGAGGAGCCTGGTGGGCTATAGTCCACAGGGTTGCAAAGAGTCGGATATGACTGAGACAGGACTGAGCGACCATATCATGTAATTGTTTTTAAAGACCCTCACTATCTCATTTATCCTCTGAATTCATTTTCCTTTATTTATGTAAAATGTAATCTCTTAGATTCTTTGTGCTCAGTTGTGTCCAACTCTTTGCAACCCCATGGACTGTAGCCCACTAGGCTTCTCTGTCCATGGAATTTTCCAGGTAAGAATACTGGAGTGGGTTGCCATTTCCTACTCCAGGGTAGATTCTTTACAAAGGAAGAAATTTTTGACTCTACTGCTGAATGCTTGATGGAATTTCTAGTTAAAATTGTTTGGTCTTGGAACATGTTGATAAAGAGAAAATAGCTCTTACCTTCTATAGTTAGATAGTTGCTGAGCACAGACTGGGGAGGGAGGAGTATTTTTTTAACACTTAATTGTTTTCTTCCTCTCCTAGGATTCTTTCTGTATATTTTTAAACTACCTTTAGGGATTTTGACTTGCATTAGAATTTCACTCATACCTCTAACATATTTGTCTTCAGCTGATAAGCAAAGGAGCACTCTGACAGTTAGTGAATTTATCTTTGGTTAGAAGATGTTAAAAGAACAAGGCTTAGGCAGTGACAAAGTGTGAGATACATTTTTTGTATGTGGCCAAAATGAGAATATCTAATTGTAAAGGGGATATGTTTCCTTTTAAAAATAATATATGGAACTGGAGCCGATTATACAGAGTGAAGTAAGCCAGAAAGAAAAACACCAATATAGTATACTAACGCATATACATGGAATTTAGAAAGATGGGGATGATGACCCTGTATGCGAGACAACAAAAGAGACTCAGATCTATAGAGCGGACTTTTGGACTCTGGGGGAGAGAGAGAGGGAGAGGGTGGGATGAGATGGGAGAATGGCATTGAAACATGTATACTATCAAGTAAGAAATGAATTGCCAGTCAATATCCAATGCAGGATGCAGGATGCTTGGGACTGGTGCAAGGGGAGGACCCAGAGAGATGGTATGGGGTGGGAGGTGGGAAGGGATTCATGTTTGGGAACGCTTGTACACTCGTGGTGAATTCATGTCAATGTTTGGCAAAAGCAATACAGTAATGTAAAGTAAACTAAAGTTAAAATAAAAATTTCAAAAAAATAAAAAAATAAAAATAATATAGTCATGCCCTAATATAATAAACATTCATTAGTTTTACGTGTTCCTGAAATTAACTCATTTAAATGTCAAACATTCAAATTCTATATAGTTTTATCTGAAAATGTCTTGACTCACCTCCATTCCAAAATATTTTTCCTGGATGTAAGGTTTGGGGGTGATTTTTGTTGTTTTTGTTGTTATTGTTTTTATTTCAGTATTTAAAAAATATAATTGTTTTCTGGCCTCCGTTATTTCTGATGAGAATTCAGATGTCATTCAAATCATTATTTCTTTGTTTGCAGTGTGTGTGTGTATGTGTGTGTGTTTTATTCTGTTTGTTCTGGTTCCTTTTAGGATTTCCTTTTTTTTTTTTGCTTCACTTTCTAGCATTTTAATTATGATCTACCTAGGTGTGGCTTTCTTTATGTTACTTCTGCTGCTAAGTTACTTCTGTTTGATGTTAAACTTCTTGAATCTGTAAATTTGTCTTAATTTGGGAAAACTTTGGCTGTTATTTTTTGAAATTTTTTTTCCTCATTCGTTACTTCTGAGATTCTAATTAAACATATAGACCTTTTGATATTTTCATAGGTCTTTGAGGTTCTCTTAGTTTTTTTTCCACTTATTTTCTTCTGTTCTTCAGATTGAGTAGTTTCTTGCATCTGTCTTCACATTCATAGATTCTTTTCTCTCTATTCTACTGTTAAACTCATCTTGTGGTTTTTAAAACTTTTCAGATACTATATTTTTTAGTTCTAGAATTTACATTTTATTCTTTTTTGTGGTCTCCTTTCTCTACTGAGAATTTTCTACCTTTCTTTATCATGAGCTTATTTTCCTTTGTCTTTGAACATAGTTATAATAATTGCTTCAGAAATTCTTTTCTAGGGACTTTGCTGGTGGTCCAGTGTCTGAGACTTCATGCTCCCAAAGCAGAGGGCCTGGGTGCGCTACCTGATCAGAGAACTAGATCCCGCACGCCCCAGCTAGATTCCACATGCTGCAACGAAGATCAAGGATACCGCATGCCACACCTAAGACTCGGTGCAGCCAAATAAATAACATTAAAAAAAATCCTTGTCTGTAAAATGCAGCATCTGGGTCAGTTTACCATGTGTCTCCTTGATTATTTTTTCTCTTGAGAATGGTTCATGTTTTCTCATGTTTTTATAGGGAATCATTTGGATTGTATTCTGTATATTGTGAATAATAAATTGTAGAAAATTTGGATTTTGATATATTCTTCAGAAGAGTTTTTTTTTTTTTTCAGGCTAGTAGTTTACTCGGCTGAACTCAAATGTCTCTTGAAGTGAAGGCAGCTCATTTTTCAGTTCAGTTATTCTAGCTGGCCTACTTGGAATCTGCCCTATGTATGTGTATGCAAGGGATCAGCCAGAGATCTATACAGAGTTTTGCGCAGATTTTAGGACTCCCTCCCTCTGGTTCTCTTTTTTGTGATGTTTGACGTTACTTTCCTTTGGTGATGGTTTCCCTGAATCGCTGAACTCTGTTCTTCAGTTCTTCAAGCCTGCAGGACTGTGAATTGTTCATTGGAATTGTAGCTGCCCTGCATAGCACAATGTAAAAAGATAAAAATTGGAGGAACTTGTCCAGTGCATCTTGCTCCTGGGTATCAGCTCCCCTCCAGCATATGTTGCTTTTGTTCATTCTGCAGTGTAGTTCAACCCCAGAAACTGGTCGTTTCTGTCTTGATGTTTTATCATTGCTGTGGGTGCAGAGGGTTGATCTTATGGGAACTACAGTTCAGTTCAGGCCAGTTGCTCAGTTGTGTCTGACTCTGCAACCCCATGGACTGCAGTATGCCAGGCCTTCCTGTCCATCACCAACTCATAGAGTCCACCCAAACCCATGTCCATTGAGTCGGTGATGCCATCCAACCATCGCATCCTCTGTCGACCCTTCTCCTCCTGCCCTCAATCTTTCCCAGCATCAGGGTCTTTTCAAATGAGTCAGCTCTTCGCATCAGGTGGCCAAAGTATTGGAGTTTCAGCTTCAATATCAGTCCTACCAATGAACACCCAGGACTGATCTCCTTTAGGATGGACTGGTTGGATCTCCTTGCAGTCCAAGGGACTCTCAAAAATCTTCAACACCACAGTTCAAAAGCATCAATTCTTCGGCACTCAGCTTTCTTTAAAGTCCAACTCTCACATCCATACGTGACTACTGGAAAAACCATAGCCTCGACTAGACAGACCTTTATTGACAAAGTAATGTCTCTGCTTTTCAATATGCTGTCTGGGTTGGTCATAACTTTCCTTCCAAGGAGTTTTTAATTTCATGGCTTCAGTCACCATCTGCAGTGATTTTGGAGCCCTGAAAAATGAAGTCAGCCACTGTGTCCACTGTTTCCCATCTATTTGCCATGAAGTGATGGGACCAGATACCATGATCTTAGTTTTCTGAATGTTGAGCTTTAAGCGAACTTTTTCACTCTCCTCTTTCACTTTCATCAAGAGGCTTTTTAGTTCCTCTTCACTTTCTGCCCTAAGGGTGGTGTCATCTGCATATCTGAGGTTATTGATATTTCTCCGGCAATCTTGATTCCAGCTTGTGCTTCATCCAGCCCAGCAAACTACTGGGTCATACTAAATGCCTCAAATTGTTTTTTTAAAGCTAACTTTCTAATTTTGGAATAGTTTTAGATTATAGAAAATTTGCAAAAATAGTGTAGAGTTCTCATTGGTTTTATTTGTTTTTAAAACTTATTTATTTTGTCATTGTGCTGGGTCTTCCTGGCTGCGCACGGCCTTTCTGTATTGTGGTGGGGGCGGGGGCACTACTCTAGCTGTGGTGCCGGGGCTTCTCCTTGCAATGACTTCTCTTGTTGTGGAGCATGGGCTCTAGGCAGGAGGGCTTCAGTAGCTGTGGCACAGGGACTTAGCTGCCCCAGGGCCTGTGGAATCTTCTTGGACCATGGATCAAACCCATGTCTCCTGCACTGGCAGATGGATTCCTATCCACTGTACCACCAGGGAAGTCTAAAATTGATTTTAAATGAAAATATTTCTAAAATATGTTAATACTTCCTGGACTTCTTAAAATGCTGAATTTAACTGTCAATTAATGTCAGCATTCTGAATACAAATTCAGAAATGGAATTGTTGAGCTACATGGACTAATTTTTCCCTTTCTGCTAAAGGGCCTCAGCTGTTGTGCTTTTTGAATCTCCTGTGTGTGTGTGTGTGTGCGCATACCATGGCTGCGTGTGTGTTTATGTGTGTGTTTTCTGTTTCTTCCTTTGCCAGCTGAACTCTATTGATGCAGCCCATTTCCTTTAATTTTCTATTGTAGTCTTTTGTGGCTTGGGTAAGCCAGATAAACAAACTCATTAAAGTTTGTTTGAAATAAGAGTAAATAATCTGAGTTTCAGTGTTGAGTTGATGCATCAGGTACATGACCTTTAGTACATGGTCTCGGTGACAGACATTAGTGTTTGTTGTTGACAGACTGATTATCTGGCCTTGTGCTGTCTGGTATGATAGCCACTAGCCATTTGTGGTTGTTAAGTGCTTGTTTGAATTACGATGTACTCTAAGTATAAAATATACACCAGATTTCAAAGATGTAGTGCAAAGAAAATAAGCTAACAATACTGTTGATTACATGTTCAAATGATACTAATAATATTCTATATATATTGGATAAAATAAAATTATTTATTATTTTAACTTTTTTTTCTTTTTAAAATATGGCTGCTAGAAAATTTTAAACAGCATTTCTGGATCGCATTGTCATGGTTGTGGTTCAGGTAGTTTAACTTACTTGATAGTAATGTCATGTGTAAGATGGTGGTGTACCATACAGATCATGAGACTAAGCAGGTGCCATTCCAGGTTTTCTTTCTTATCTTGGTATTAGAAACTGTAAAAGTGGTTAATGGCATGAACTTAAAGTTCAGACTTCAGTTCTGCCACTCCTCAGTTGTATGACCTATGGCAAGTTACTCAGTTTCTCTAAATCTCAGTTTCCTTATTTGAAATATGAAGAAAACAATGCCTAACTTCATATGGTTATTGTGAGGATTAATATATCAATAAAAAGCACTTTCCTATAGTGCATGTTGAATGAGAAATTAACCACTAAATTAAACAGTAGCTGTTAACTTGTTTGCAGGCAGTTTTGGCAACATTTCCATTTATTATTGTTGATTCTTATAAGGAATACTTTCAAGATTGATCCAGACAAGGAAAAAGGTTATACCTTTGGCTGTCTTTTTTCTTTCTTTCTTATCATTCAGTATTTTTAGTTATATGGATTATAGTTTGTTCTGAAGAGATAATAGACTTTGTTCCTCCTAATTTAGGCTTTGGGTGACTGACTGTGAACAGAGCTTGTTTTTTTTCCATTATGGTTCTGTTTTTCTTAGATGGAAAGCCTGGTCATTGTATATCTGGCACTTAGTTGTAACAAATGATTCTGGCTGAGACAGTTCAGGTTTGATTTTAATCTTGATTAGAACCTGTTTTCATTTTCAGCATACACTTCAAATACACTTCAAATATGTAACAGAGAACAAAAGTAGTACTCAGTAGAATCTCGACTGTCATTAATTCCCTGTGTTAGTTCAGGTAGTAGTTTTTGAGTTTGCATTCAGAATTTCTTTTGAGTTCTTCATAGTGCTTGAAAAAAATGCTGTCATATTTAAACAGTTTAATCTTTTGACAGTGATGAGGAGCAGGAATAAGATTATCATGTATAAGCATGTGGAACATTTTCTTTAAAAATTTTCTGAAATCTTCAGAAAAAACAGTACAGAGATGTATAACGTTAACACCCCTGTTTCTAACTTTCCCCAAGTCTGTCCTGAGGTATAAACAATGTTAATTTTGGTTTGTAGTCTCCTACACCTGAGAAATACCTTCAAATCAAGATTATAGCTCTTGTGGTTAAGAGCTATAAGTGGTTATCTCTTGAAGGGATTTTTCTTTCTGTCCTCCAGCAAAGAATACACAGGTACAGCCTCACCTCCATCCATCTTGAGGCTTTTCTCTACCCAGTTGCTGAAACCCAGAAATCTAGAAGATACTTGATTTCATTTCCCTCACTTTCCACATCCAAACCATCCACAATTTAGGCTTGTACCCTCCCCAGTTAAATTTAATGCATGCCTTTCTTTCCACCTTCGTTGCCTCCCTGTGATCCAAGCAACATTCCACTGGGACTATTGCAGTAGGTCTCTCGGCTTCCATTATTCATCAGCTCCATGCTCCCAACCTGCTTTCCACCTGATAGCAAGTGTTATTTATTGTCTTAAAATTGAAATTGGATTTTACCCTCATGTACCCCCACCTACCAAAACCCTTCAGTGGCATCTCATTACCCCTCTCCATACAGACACACACCCAACACACACACACTCCCCTCCCAACACACAAGTGCTCATTCCATACACACACACCCCTCCCAACACACACACACTCCTCTCCCAACACACACGTGCTCATTCCATACATACACACTCCTCCCAACACACACGCGCTTATTCCATACACACACACACCCTCCCAACACACATGTGCTCATTCCATAAAGTTGTACCCCATTAACACACACCTGTCCCAATGCACACACAAACATGCTCATTCCATGAAGTTGGAATATATTCTATTCTTGGCACATACTTTGTTACCAAGCACCTACCACATGCTGGCAATATTTTAAGAGATTTTCATATATTAACTCATTTAATCTCATAACTATGAAATAGATATTGTTCCCATTTCATATATAAGGAAACTGAGTTCCAGAGGTTTAAGTATGTGCCCAGTATCATACAGGTGTTAAGTAGGAGAACCTTATGTCAAACCAGGTTCTCTGCTTTCAGAATCCTTGCTCTTATGTTAAATGATTTTTTTTAACATAGAGGGTACATGATAAACATTTGTTCAATGACTATAAAGTTGTTCCCTCTCCGAGTGTAAGTTTAAACCCCTTAGTTTGGTCTAGAAAATCTTTCATGACCTGGCCCCCTCCAGCACCACTTTCTGTAGTATTCATAGCAATGTAGTCACATGGGCTCTTTGTGGGGCTGGTTTCTTCTCATTCTTAGGTCTAATCTTTTATGACCATCTTATCTAAAGTAGGTGCTCCTTGTCCTCTCTCTCAGTACTTTGCTTCCCTTTAGGTACTTATTGCATTTACAATTTTTAACTTGATGGGTTTCTTCTGTTTTCTTCCACAATCATGAAGTCAGCTGTTACCTTTCTCATTCACAGTTGTTTCTCCAGTGCCAATCACCAGCACTTGGGAGATAGTGCCTCTGCTGCTGCTAAGTCGCTTCAGTCGTGTCCGACGCTGTGCGACCCCACAGACGGCAGCCCACCAGGCTCCGCCGTCCCTGGGATTCTCCAGGCAAGAACACTGGAGTGGGTTGCCATTTCCTTCTCCAGTGCATAAAAGTGAAAGTGAAGTCGCTCAGTCATGTCCCAACTCTCAGCGACCGCATGGACTGCAGCCTACCTGGCTCCTCCATCCATGGGATTTTCCAGGCAAGAGTCCTGGAGTGGGGTGCCATTGCCTTCTCCTAGAAGATAGTGAGTCCTCAGTAAATATGTCGGAGAAGGCAACAGCACCCCACTCCAGGACTCTTGCCTGGCAAATCCCATGGACGGAGGAGCCTGGTAGGCTGTAGTCTATGGGGTCGCTAAGAGTCAGACACAACTGAGCGATTTCTCTTTCACTTTTCACTTTCATGCATTGGAGGAGGAAATGGCAACTCACTCCAGTGTTCTTGCCTGGAGAATCCCAGGGGCGGGGGAGCCTGGTGGGCTGCCGTCTCCGGGGTTGCACAGAGTTGGACACGACTGAAGTGACTTAGCAGCAGCAGCAGTAAATATGTATTGAATGTTGAATAAATAAATATATCTGGGTCCTAGGCAAGTAGGTGTATATAAGATGTTTGTGAATGAGGAAAAAGAGCCCATAGCTTGAACTTCAGTGGCAAGTATTACACAGACTGCTGAAATCCTAGAGCAAAGTCTAAATTGCAGCCTATGAAAATAGAATTAATTGTAAACAAACCAGAGCCCTGGTTATTATATCTCCTTTAACTTACCTTGTGAGTTTTCTTCTTTCATTCCGTACCACATTTACATATTTTTAGTTTTCCTCCAATTTTTTTTTTTTTTTTTTGCTGTGCGGTGAGGCTAGCAGGATCTTCCCTGACCAGAAATTGAACCCACGCCCTAAGCAGTGAGAGTGTGGAGACCTAACCACTGCACCACCAGGGAATTCCCTCTTTCTGCTAGTCTTAATTGGAGATAAATGGCAGTGTTAGTTTGGATACTTATGATTGTAAATAACAGAAAACTTTGTCCCAGATTGTCTTAAACCACTAAGACATCGTACCTAGTGAAAGAAGTCTAGCAGGGAGACTAGCTATGGTGTGATTTTCTTGTGTTGTTTGTAGCCTCAGGTTACTGTCAAGTTGGGCACATCAGCTACAGGTTTCTCACTGAAGGATTTCGTCTCCTGATAAGAGACGTCTCCTGTCTTAAAGAGTAAGAAACTCTTCTGTGGGGACTGTTGACTAGAACTGGGTCACATGACTATACTGTCAGTCACTGGCAAGAGGATTGGAACTATCATGACTGGCTTAGAATCAGTCAGGATTTACCCCTAGAATTGGAGATTGGGTTATCATCCCCTGTGTCTCTTAGGGTAGGGAGGAATGGATTGCTGATCAAAATTTCAAGGTCAATCAGAAAAAAAAAAAATGGGAGAGTGGATCTTGGGCAAGCAACTGTCAGACTTTGCTTGTAGTGGTTTCTGTGGTTTGTTAACTTTATCCCAAGGTGATTTGGAGACCTAATTAAATTTTTTGAAAAAACCTATTAAATCAGAAAGATTTGACTTAAGTTTTTCTATACTGATAATCCTTTTTTGTGACTCAAAAGCTTTCATTGTTAGCAACCAATAGAAAGCTATTAAATAGTAAGACATTTGCAGCAGATGAAGTCCGATAGATTAAAAAAAGTATGGTGTATCACTGAGCTTATAGTCTAATTCAGGAGATACAGTGCAGAGATACGAATATTGAAGTAATAATACACAGTAGTGTTTTAAGAATCACAAGGCAAGTCACAATTAACTTTTAAAAAATGATGTAGAGTTGCTATATCTTGGGAGTTTGTAAGAGATGCAGAATCTTGGGCTTTACCCAGAATCTACTGAACAAGAATCTGCATTTTAATAAGATCTTCTTCCCACATGCCGAAACTAAAAAGATCTCCACGTCCTAACAAAAAAAAAAAAAAAACTGCTGATTTGTGTTGAGATCAGGGTTTGAAAAGCTGGAATAGAAAGTTCTCTTGAGGGTGAGACTAGGGCTTGACCCAAAGGACAGGTGCAGCCAGGGGCATTTCAGATGAAGGATAATGTGATTTTCGTCATGAAAGTGTCCAAATTTATATTGCCTATTGTACAGGATGAATGGAAGAGGATAATGGAATAGTAGTGTGAATCCTCATGAATATTGGTAGGGATTCACTCTAGAAAAGAAAGGAAACTTTGGCAAGACCTCATTTTTTAAAAGAGTTATTTATTTGTGGTTGCCCTGGGTCTTCGTTGGAGAAGGAAATGGCAACCCACTCCAGTATTCTTGCCTGGAGAATCCCCATGGACAGAGGAGCCTGGTGGGCGACAGTCCGTGGGGTCGCACAGAGTCAGACACGACTGAATGACTAGTAGTGGTTTAGTCACTCCGTCACGTCTGACTCTTTGGTCTTAAGATAAGCTTCTAGAAGCTTTAATGTACTGTTTTGTACCAAAAGATACTTGCCTCTGCTTCTTAGATTGTGTGGAATAAGAATGAGTGTTTAGGCTTTAAGAGGCTTTAAGCTACTAGTTTGGTTTAAGTAACTTGGCTTTTGCCAAGTTTGAGGCAAAATAGCTTGGCATTCCTTTAAAGTATGAGAGGAGGCTGTTGTTTATCAAATCTGACCCTAGCAAATCGTGACTAGATTGCTGGCTTACAAAGAGCAGAGTCCAAAAGGCATCATGAGGAATTCAAAGTTTAACTGTGGAGTAAACTTCTTTCCTGTCTTTTATTTTTTGGCATGTTTTCCCTCCATGTCAGTGTTTACCAAAATATGGTCTGCCCACCAAATGCATGAGAATTAGAATTGTTTGAAGTGCTTGTTAAAAACTGCAGATTCCTGTACCCCACCACAGACGTTCTGAATCAGTGTCTGGAGGTGAGACCTGGTAATCTGTGTTTTAAACCCACTTCCTTATGGATTTATGTATCCTAAGGTTTTGAGAATCGTTTTTTATTTTGGGGTCTTTTCCACATTCATCTATAATTTATGTTTCACTTAATTTTCATATGTTGAGGGCAGGAAGTGTCTTTTCTTTCTTTTTTGCCCCACACAGCATGTGGGGTCTTAATTCCCTGATCAGGTATCAAACCTGTGCCACCCACAGTCCTGCAGTGCAAGCAGAGAGTCCTAAACACTGGACCACCAGGGAATTTCCTAGGGTAGGAAGGTTTTGGGGGCTTACCAGGTGGAACTAGTGGTAAAGAATCCCCCTGCCAATGGCGGAGATATAAGAGACTCAGGTTCGATCCCTGGGTGGGGAAGATCCCCTGGAGTAGGGCATGGCAACCCACTCCAGTATTCTTGCCTAGAGAATCCCACAGACAGGGGAGCCTGGCAAGCTACAATCCATAGGGTCGCAAAGAGTCGGACATGACCGAAGCGACTTAGCATGCATGCAGGAAGGTTTTTGATTGCTTGCTTTTTGTTGTTGTTGTTAAATGAAAGATTCATGTGCGTAGTATGAATATCAAAAAGTATGAAAGGACATACAATGAACAGTTCACTCCTCATCTCCCTGTTTTAGTGCATTGTGCTGTTCTAAGCCCTTTAGCATATTAATTCATTCAGTTCTTCCAAACAACCCAGTTAGGTAGTTCATGTTACTGTTCCCATTTTATCAAAGACAGAAACAGGCCCAGAAAGGTTAAATCACTTTTGAAAGTCACACAGTTGGGATGTGCTGGAATTGTCTAGGAGTCTGACTGTTAACTCTTGACCACCATCCTCTGCTGCATGAGAAGAATATAAGGGTTAACTAGATTAACATGTGAAGAGCTTGTTTTTGTATAGGGTTCATCTTCAACATGGTAAATGTTTCACATGAACTCTTAACAGCCTACCCTGGAGTTTCGTGTAGCTTGGTATCTTTTCAAACTAATCTGTTCTCTAAATTGCACTGGCTTTCATCTGGAGAGTAGACTTCATGGACTGGTAATACTGAACAAGAAAAATGGTAGCAACTGAGGTCTTTTCAATGTCCTGTCATTTGACTGGCTTTGTTTTATTTATATGAACAGAGCTTGGGATGTGGTAATTCTTCCTTTACACATCCTTGCCTTTATTTATGGAGTTATTTCTATGATGCTTCTTTCTCTTCCCCTAGTCATAGCACCCCTTATCCCCAGCCCCTTCAACTCAAAGAAATATACAGAAACCTAGTTGAAGCTTTCTTCCTAGGGTGTTTTAAAATCTGACTATTCTGAAAACTGATTAAACTGGGTTTTCTAAGTGAGCAGTTCCTTAACCTTGAATTAGTAAAACATTAAAAATATTTATGGCACCTACCACTGACTCCTCTTCTGCAATGTAGTAGTTAATCTGGTTAGTTTCTGAATAAATACCAGTATTGGGCAATTCAAGAATTACAACAGAGGTGGGACGGGAGAGGGTGAGGAATAGAAAGTATACAAGAAGAGCCCTTGATCGCAGAGTAAACAACAGTACCCGTTTGATAAGAGCAAAACCTAAATGAATGCTAAGACTCATTATTCATCTGGAATTAGTGGTTGGTTGTCAGTGGTATTGTTCATGTTTTTGCTTTGATTATTTGGAATAATCTAATTTTTAAGAAAATTTTTCTGTAATATGAAATCATAATTTAAAAACTATTTATGTATTCCAAATTAAAGTTTTGTCTAGTATGTGATCTTTGTCTACTTGTAATCTGTATATACATTTAAAACAGTTTTATCGAGATATTCAGATATTACTCAATTCACCCATTTAAAATGTACAATTCAGTGGTTTCTTGGTATACTCACAAAGTTATGCAACCATTAGCACAGTCTAATTTTAGAACATTTTTATCACTTCAAAAAGAAATGACTACCCATTAGCAGTCCTTCTCAACTCCCTTTTCTTTCCAACCCCTCTCCCCTACCCTTAGCCCTAGGCAACTGCTAATCTGTCTCTTTGGATCTGCCTATTTTGGATATTTCATATAAATGAAATAATGTGATCTTTTGTGACTAGCTGCTTTTTTTTCTTATAGTTTATTGCTACTTTTAAAATATTTTTATTTATTTGGCTGTACTGAGCCTTAGTTGGACCACGTGGGATCTGGTTCCCTGACCAGGGATTGAATCTCGGCCGCCCGCATTGGGAGTGCAGGTTCTTAGCCACTGGACCACTGAGGAAGTCCCTGGCCCCCTTTATTTAACATAATTATTCAAAGTTCATCCAAGTTATAGAATGTATGAGCACTTCATTTTATGTAGGTATACTACCACCTTTTATATATTTTTAATTTTTATAAATTTTATTGACATATAGTTGCTTTGCACTGTTGTGTTAATTTCTGAAATAACAGCAAAATGATTCAGTTATACATACATAGTTTTCATTTTCTTTTCCACTTCCAAATGTTCATTTGTGTTGTGTTTTAGGTTCCACAAATAAGTAATGTCATATAGTATTTGTCTTTCTGACTTAACTTTGCTTATTAAGATAATCTCTAGGTTTATCCTTGTTGCTGCAAATGGCGTTATTTCTTTTTTATGGCTTAGTAATAATCCATTGTATTAGTTTTGCTTTTTAAATTTAATACATCTGAAAAACTTGCACTTCTGGGAAGATGGAGTAGTAGATGGTGGTGGTGAGTTTCCTGAGTTTTTGCTTCATATATCCTAGACTTGGCGCTATAGAAACCAGCAACCTGGAGACACCAGCAGCTGCAGACAAAACGACCCCAACAGAAGGCTGCTGTCTCTAGCCAGAAAACCAGGAGAGGGGCAGCCTAAGCAAGACAGAAAACTTTCAGACAATAGCTGCTCTACTGCAAACACCACAGGAGAAACTATATGGTCCTATCCCCCACCCATGCCAGCAAAGGCCAGGCGGGTTAGCCCTGACTTCCACCCTCTGGTGGGGTGATAACATTTACCAGATCCTTTACTAAAGGGCATGGAGGCGGGGGGTGATCTCCAGTGTTTTGTTTTCTGATTCCTCCTTATATCTTGAATTTCTTTGCTGAGGGTATTTTTGTGTTTGTTTTTATGTTTTAAGCTGTTCATACTTGCTCATTGAAGCATCTTTATCATGGCAGCTTTAAAATTTTTGTCAGATAATTCTGACATTTCTGTCATCTTGATGTTGACATCTTTTGATTGCTTTTTTAAAAATTCAGTTTGATAAGGTTATTGGTATGACAAGTGATTTTCAGTTGAAACCTAAACATTTTATGTTATGAAACTCTGGATCTTATTTAAACCTTCTGTTTAAACTTCTCTGACATGCAAATAAGGCTTCTCTGACACTTGTCTGGAAGGGGGTGGGAGAGAGGAAGGGTGGTGGGCAGGAGAAGCCCGGTGGAAACAGATGTCCAAGTAGAGACAGAAGTCCACGTGCCCCACTTGGCCTCCACTGATACCCAAGGTGGGAGGCTCGTCAGTATGCTGGGCCAGGATCAGAGTTCCAGCTCCCCACGTGGGCTCCACTGACACCCCATTTCGAAGTGGGCTCATTATAGCTGGTTGAGCTTGAAAGTCCTGGCTACTCTGTTCTAGGCCTCCTTTTCTGACACCCCTCACCCCACTTCCCTCCAACCAAGGAGAAGGGAGGGTTCTCATCACTGGCTGGCAGTGTTGAAGGCCCTGGCTCCCTCCTTGGCCTTCTCTGATGCCATCCTGGTGGGGACATTTACAGTCACTGGAGAACTGATTATATTAGTTGGGGAATAAAATGTTATAAAAAGCTATGCAATGTGATCACATGTTTAAAAGAAAAAGTAGTGTGTATGTAGAAAATAAAAATCTAGAAGAGTGACTGGTGAATGGTTCAAGGGTAGGGAACTCGGACCTTCTGTAGTGTTCCAGTTTTTGTTTTAAAAGTAATAGAGTTAAAAGACCTATACTCAGAAAACTATTAAAACACTGATGAAAGAAATTAAAGGCAATGCAAACAGAAGAATATACCATGCTCTTGGGTTGAAAGAATTAATATTGTTGAATAATCAGCATTCAAAAAACTAAGATCATGGCATCCAGTTCCATCACTTCAAGACAAATAACAGGGGAAAAAAAGGTGATAGACTTTATTCTTGGACTCCAAAATCACTGCATTGACTGTAGCCATGGAATTAAAAGATGCTTGCTTCTTGGAAGAAGAGCTATGACAAACCTAGACAGTGTGTTAAAAAGCAGAGACATCATTTTGCTGACAAAGGTCCATATATTCAAAGCTATGATTTTTCCAGTAGTCATGTACAGATGTGAGAGGTGGACCATAAAGAAGGCTGAGAGACAAAGAATCGATGCTTTGGAACTATGATGCTAGAAAAGACTTTTAAGAGTCCCATGGACAGCAAGAAGATCAAACCAGTCAATCCTAAAGGAAATCAGCCCTGAATATTCATTGGAAGAGATGCTGAAGCTGAAGCTCCAATACTTTGGCCACTTGATATAAAGAGCTGACTCATTGGAAAAGACTCCGATGCTGGGAAAGATTAAAGGCAGAAGGGGACGACAGCAGATGAGATGGTTGGATGGCGTCACTGACTCAATGGACATGAGGTTGAGCAAACTCGGAGATGGTGAAGGACAGGGAAGCCCGAGGTGCTTTAGTCCATGGGTTCATAGAGTGGGACATGACTAAGTAACAACAACCCAAGGCAATCTACAGATTGAATGCAGTCCCTATCAAAATACCAATGGCATTTCCCACAGAATTAGAACAAATAATTAAAAATTTTGTATGGAAATACAAAAGATCCTGAGTAGCCAAAACAATCTTGAGAAAGAACAAAGAGGGAGAAATCATGCTCCCTGACCTTAGACTGTACTACCAAAGCTATGGTAATCAAAACAGTATGATACTGGCACAGAGACAGATTTATAGATTTATAATAAGACCATTAACCCACCCACCTATGGTCAATTAATTTATGACACAGGAGGCAAGAATATACAAAGGAGCAAAGATAGTCTCTTCAATAAATGGTGTTGGGAAAACTGGAGCTACATGTAAAAGAATGAAATTAGAATATTCTCTAATACCATACACAAACTCAAAGTGGATTAAAAACCTAAATGTAAGACCAGATACTATAAAATTTCTAGACGAAAACATAGATAAGTGAGGTTTTAAAGTATACCTGCAGTGTGGTAGTGGTGGTTTAGTCACTAAGTTTTGTCTGACTCTTGCAAGCCCATGGACTGTAGCCCTTCTGGCTCCTCTGTCCATGGCATTTTCCAGGCAAGAATACTGGAGTGGGTTGCCCTTTCCTTCTCCAGGGGATCCTTCCTGACTCAGTGGTCAAACCTGTGTTTTCCTGCATTGCAGGCAGATTCTTTACTGCAGAGGCACCAGGGAAGCCCAACTTTTAGCATGGATTTTGTCTAAATTAACTGCTAAATTCATGAAATGTCTTCTTTGATTAGATTAACCTAGAAGTCATATAGAACAATCTTTCACATAAATTGCAGCAATGTTTGCTTGGATCTGCCTGCTAAAGCAAAGAAACAAGAGCAAAAATAAATAAATGGGAACTTAATGAAACTTAAAAGCTCTTGCACAGCAAAGGAGACCAACTATAAAATGAAAAGGCAGTCTACTGAATGAAAGAAGATATTTACAAATGATAGACTGATAAGAGGTTAATATCCATTAATATCTAAAAATACATAAACTGCTCATACAACTCAACATCAAAACAACCAGATTAAAAAATGGGCTGAAGAACTGAATAGACATTTTTCCAAAGAGGAAATGCAGATGGCCAACAGGACATGAAAAGATGCTCAACATCACTAATTATCAGGGAAATGTAAATGAAAACCACAATGAGATATCACCATACACTGGTCAGAAAGAAAATCATCAAAAAGAATGCAAATAGCAAATGTTGGCAAGGGTGTGGAGAAAAGGGAACCCTTAGCCACTGCTGGTAAGAATGTAAATTGGGACAGCCACTGTGGAAAACAGTATAGAGGTTTCCTCAGAAACTAAAAATAGAACTACCATGTGACCCAGGAATTCCCCTCCTAGGAATATATCTGAAAAAAACAAAAACACTGATTCAAAAGGTACATGCACCCCAGTGTTCATAGAAGCATTATTTACAGTTGCCAAGGTAAATAATATGGAAGCAAGCTAGGAGCCCATCAACGGGTGGATGGATAAAGAAGATGTGGTACGTACAGTGGAATACTACTTAGCCATAAATAAGAATGTAACTTTGTCTTTTGCAGCAACATGGATGAACTTGGGGAGGGGGCATTATGCTAAGTGAAATGAGTCAAACAGAAGACAAGTACTGTATGATATCACTTATAAGTGGAATCTAAAAAATGCAACAAACCAGTGAATAAAACAAAAGAAGCAGATTTACAGATTTAGAGCACAAACTAGTGGCTACTAGTGAGGGGGACAGAAGGAGAAAGGGGCAGTAGAGGGGTAGGAGTAAAAAAGGGTTATTTGGGGATTATATGAAATTGTGTGTGAAACTTTGAAAATTTTAAAGCACTATAGAATTTAAAGAATCTTTCATTAAATAAAAAAATCAAAAGTGTGTATGTTACTGTTAGAAGAAATAAAGAAAAACCAAAACTTAAAAAAAATGCTCTATGGGTGCTTTTTAAAATGCTATATGCACCTTTTTAAATGCTATATGTTCATTTTTCTCATCAGTACAGAACTGAGTGTAGAATAAGATACCATGATTCCCAGTTGTATATGCTTTTTGTATACTACATTGTACCATAATACCCTCCTCAGTCGGCTGGACCAACTATTCATTGTAGTTGATACTCAAAAGATTGATTTAGATCCTTTAACTTTGTTGAAATGGAGTTCTATTAGTACAACTTGGATTAAAGGAGAAAGTTTTGATTTATGACTACTGGAAATCTTGAGTTTTTCTACAGTTTCACTCTACTTTATGAAAACATCATCTGACTAGTAACTCCCAATTTTCTTGTGGTCTTATAACTTTGGAAAAACTTATTCATGGTATTATTTCTTATTTGAATTGTTTTGAGTTTTAGGAGAGTAGTTAATAAAAAGCCTTTTTCCGAATTTGTATTGGAGAGTGCACATACTATGTTTTTTTTTTTTTAATTAATTATTTTGATGCACTGGGTCTTAGTTGTGGCATGTGGGATCTAGTTTCCTGACCAGGGATCAAGCCCAGGCCCATTGCATTGGGGCACAGAGTCTTAGCCACTGGGCCACCAAGGAAGTCCCTTTCGTGCTGTTTTCACTTGTGCATAAAGGAAAGTAGCTTCATTAGGAGTGTGAGATGTGTAATAAGCTTTTGCTATACCTGAAAGAGAAGTAAATTGGTAAAACGGTGGAAAATTATAGACAAAAGAGGTGAAGACACAGGGACATTTGTAGTCTGAACAGGTTTTCATGAAGCGGTTCATGTGCCAGGATTCTCCTGTCCGTGCTCTAGGATGCGCTGTGCAGGCCACTGCTGGAAATTGAGGCGCAGTGTCCTTGCCCTGTAGCAGTCACGGTGTACCTCCAACTTGTCTGCAGTTTAATGTGTTTCCAGGTGCTTGGATACAACATCTTTATTACATCTTCTTTACCAGTTTGTTTATTTTCACACTGCTGTCATAGAAACTTGGAAAATGTAGTTAATTTTATAGATTAAATAAATGGAATAGGATGAAGACGATAAGCCATACTCATTCTTTGTCTATCAAACTACTGCTTTTCCAGTAAGTCTCAATTTGTTCTACGTTTTCTTATATTTATACTTCTGCTGCTAAGGATATTAAAACTGGGAGGGAAAAAATACAAAAAAAATAAAAGAAAATTGGGGCATATGAAGCTACAGGTTTGTATGAAAATATGAAAATATTAATCATCAAGCTGTGTAGAAAGGTAGTATGTTACCTTTTTGTCTGTGATAAATGTAGTTGTATGTTATCCGTGTTCCATATGTTGTTTAGATGGTCAGCATCTTCTAAAAAAGCAGATTTGGGTGCCGATTTATTATACATTTCACCTAGTGGGATGACTTAGTACTGTAAACTGACTTGTGCTCTGAAGAAGAAATTACTGTCCTAACTTTTCCACATCAGTGTTTCTTCGTGTGTCCAGCAGATCCCTCACTTTGTCTCCTTGAAAAGTGAAAGTTAGTCGCTCTGTCTTGTCTGACTCTTTGTGACCCCATGGACTGTAGCCCACCAAGCTCCTCTGTCCATGGAATTCTTCAGGCAAGAATATTGGAGCCAGTTGCCATTTCCTTCTCCAGGGGATCTTCCCAATCCGTGGATGGAAACCAGGTCTCCTGCATCACAGGCAGATTACATCAGAGCCCCGAGGGAAGCCCCTCTTCAGATTGTTTTTAATCACAACAAAGTTTAAGAACTAGACCTTCTTTAGGAAGTAAATTTTTGTACAGGTTGTAGTGTTAGAAATGAATATAATTCATGCTGGCTACAATTTGGTGTTTTGTTACTGATAAAGAATGATCAAAATTTTTTTTTATGAAACCAAGCATATCCCGTACTATGTGATTAGGGTGGAGTTCTGAGATTCTCCTTATATAAAGCCCATGTATTTTGTTGGTTGTATCAATATTATCTTTAATCAGGTAACTGATTTTGTTTTAACTCCCCTCCATTTCCCTGTTAGTATAGGAATTAATGCTTTTACTAATGTAGCATTTTACTGAAATGGCTTCTGAAGTTTTTGAGAATTACTTTAGGAAAATAAACAGTATTTTTACCAACATCTTTGAGTGACTTGTTGAAAGGTAACTTCTGGCTCTATTCATAGACTTCATGGTGAAGAGGGCTGTGTTGGCTGCTGGTCAGTGTCAGTGTTCTTTTCCACCCTGCAGGCTCTTTGTCTCATTTCCTGCTCCCTCCTCCCTCCTTTGTAAACTCAGGGACCTACATGATGGAGTTAAAGATTTGTCTCACTCTGATTTTTAGGAAAATTTTGTGTCATTGTTGAGCTCAGTGAAATCAACTGCTTCATTTATTGAGTAGGATTACAGATAACTTGGCTTCCCTGGTGGCTCAGATGGTTAAGCGTCTGCCTACATGCAGGAGACCCCGGTTCAATCCCTGGGTTGGGAAGATCTCCTGGAGAAGGAAGTGGCACCCCACTCCAGTATTCTTGCCTGGAAAATCCCACGGACGGAAGAGCCTGGTGGGCTGCAGTCCATGGGGTCACAAAGAGTTGGACACGACTGAGTGACTTCATTTTCACTTTCACAGATAACTTATTCTAAAGATATCTTTTGTTATTTTCTTGTTCCCTGAAGGGATGTGTAAACAGGATATGGGATTTTTATAATGAATAATTTTAAAATTATTATTTTAAATTGGGGATTTAAATATTGGGGGAAGTTGGCGATTATTTTACTGTTTGGAGGCAAGCACATGTTTCCTTTTTTTATGTTGCCCTGTAAAGAATACTGTCTCATAGAGTAAGAAGTAACTTGCATTTCACAAAACCTGTGACAGTTTTTGCCCCAGTGCAAGGATATATGTCCCCCCGGGGGTTGATTATACCTGTGCTATCCAATATGGTAGCCACTAGCCACATGTGGCTGTTTAAATATAAATTAATTAGAAGTAAATAAAAATTCAGTTCAGTTGAACCAACTACATTTTAAGTACTCACTGGCCATGTATCACAAATAACTACTGTTTGGGACACTGGTAACTCAGGTAGTTTCTATCATTGTAGAAAGTGCTCTTGGACAATGCTGTATTAGGCTAGCCATTTTTAAGAAGAGAAAGAGGTGAGAATTCTCTGGTGGTCCAGTGGTCAGGACTGTGTGCTGTCACTGCTGAGGCCGTGAGTTCAATCCCTGGTCAAANTAAACTCAGAACAAAATCTGATTTCCAAGTATATTCTTGAGGTAATTTGCTTTCATTATCATGTCTCTGTGGTTCCACCCTTCTGAAAATAGTCTTTAGCAAGTTGAGAGATCAGTTTGAGTTCCAGGTATGTCTTTAGTAAACAGCAGCTTCAATAACATGTACAGAGAGACTAAGTGGAGTGGAACAGTCCAGCCTTTTAGAGAAATCATTCATTTCCTGCTGCTGGTCAGGCAGGAAAGTACAGATTCTGTCCTTTCCCTTTGTAAAGTTGACTTGGGCTACATGAAGCCCTTGTTAGAATGGTCCCACAGTTGAAGATACATGTCTCATGAATGCGTTCTGAATCACATGCATACTCTCAGTATGTGTGTGCAAGAGAGAGACAGACAGGGAGAATTTCATTGCCATGTGTCTTTATGTTCTTTTTCACGATAATTTCAAAGATGGAAATCCTGTTGAGGCCACTAAGCTGGATTAGAAAACTGGATTGTAAGTGAAAGGTTTTCTGAACCTGTTATCAGGGTGTGTCTGCATGAGTGCTCAGTCACTTGAGTAGTGTCCAACTCTTTTTGACCCCATGGACTGCAGCCCACGAGGCTCCCTCTGTTCATGGGATTCTCCAGGCAGGAATAGTAGAGTGGGTTGCCGTTCCCTCCCCCAGGGGGGTCTTCTCCACCCAGGGATCGAACCTGTGTCTCCTGCATTGTAAGTGGATTCTTTATTGCTAAAGCCACCGGGAAAGCCCTGTTATCAGTATACATTCTGCTTATAAACTATAAATCTGTTAAGAATTATAAAAGTTGTATTTGATACCTTTTCATAGATGTTATTTTGCTTTAAAATGATTGCTCCACAAATTGACCTTAAAGTAGACAGGTATCAGCAGTATACCACATTTGATCACAATAAATAAAATCCTTTAACTGGTTGAACGGGTACACATAGGCAGATGCTTAGTAACTGGGATCTTGGTGTGTGTGGTTTGATGTCCACAACAATTCAGTCATTCAGTTAGTGACTTAGTATTAGTCAGAATATAGCAAATCTAGTGAAGGATAATTAGTAGAAGTAAGTGATCTGAACCAGAAGATTTGTGTCACTTTTTTTTTTTTTTGCTTATTTGCCATATACTATGTCTAGCATTCTCTTGACTAGTGTGAATTAATTTTATGTCTGAAAAATCAAACCTTTAAAGTTTTGAAAGGAAACTCAATTAACAAATAAGTCTATATCCTTCGTATTTTTTTCTGTTTAGTGAGTCAGCTGGTTACAGTTGGTTATTTTTAAGAACCATCTCCAGTCTCCAGTGGCTGTGCTATACTCATTTTTACCAAGCTGCTGGAACTGAGCCACCAGCTCAAGGGCCTCCAATTGTTTGTGCTGAATTAAATTTTAATTGAACTTAAGCCACTTAAGTTGCTTAAAGTATTAGCTTCTCTAAGATGCCTGCTTTTCATTCCTTCTTTCTTTGTGTTTCTTGTTTTAGTTTTTTCTCTTTATATATTTCCTTTTCTTTATCTGGAAACAAAATAGGCAATAACAGAATAAATTTTTTTTTCATCTAAATAGAAGACTACTATTATAAAAAAAGACTTACTCTAATGAGTAACTGTGAAAATAAATAGCCTCTGAAACATTGGAGAATATTCATGCTCTCATATCAAGGCATGAATTCTATGCACTTTACTTTCCTAGATATCCACTAAGGGAAACATTTGAATGAATTTGAATGAATTGCTGAATACTTACTGAAGGCCTTTCATGAAATAAACCAAAGATGTCCTGAAAATTTTAGTCATTGCCTGTTCAGTTTCATTGTTCTCACATTGCAGTTCCTGAAACGTCAAGTTTCTGTGAAGCCTCTGTAAAAATGAGCCTTTGTGGGTCAAACAAAACACCTGAGACCTTAGAGTGCCCAGTGAGGACTCGAAGTTGAAGAATCTTAGATTCTATCTGGTTGCTGACTTGATAATAGCTTCTAAATGAGTCACTTCAGTGCTTACAGCTTGTCTGTTTGAAATCTGCTGATCTGTTTAGAGGCATTAAAGTTTCTTCTCAAATCTACTTTCACTTGGAGCAAGGACCTAACATGATTCAGTTTAGGTTCAGTCCTTCATCTTAACAGTTAATCCTGGAAAATAGTATCATCACCTTAAAAAAAAAAATCTATGTAGCCTTTCAGCAGAAAGAAGGAGGACTGTTCACTAGTTGTGCATGGTTTCACTTTACTTCACACTTGTGTGTTAATCAAATTCTTAGTACCAGCTAATGCTAAATAACCATCAGACTCAAATAGAATTTTGAACCATCAGACTCAAATAGAGTTTAAAATTGTCACTTTCGTGAACACTTGTATAAAGTTTAGTTCACTTTCATACCCATTGTTTGATTTGATCTTTACAGACAAACCAAGTCTTATATCCATAATGAGGAAATCTAGACCCACAGAGGTTGTGATTTATTTAGTCACATAGCTGAAGAATAGCAGAACTGTTCAATTTGGGACTTTAACCAGGTTCTTTTTATTTGGTTTTTTGGTTCTTTCTTCTCCACCGTGCTGACTTTATCCCTCCTCTAACAAATATTTTTGTTTGGAAACCTTGAAAATTGTCATAATTTGTTGTAGGAGTGATAACTTTTATTTTGCCACCCTCCCTTATGGATTATTTTACAGCATTGATTTCTTTCTTCTCTTTTACCTAACTCTGCCCTGTTCATGAAAAAATGATTCCCTTATACTTGAGCATTAATGGACGCTTTGTTAGTCATAAGAGTGTTAGTGGATATGTTTTATAACCTTTGAAGTGAGAAAGGTGTCTTCCAGGTGACCACAATTTGTGTGTGACAGATTAAAGGATGTTCTTATCATTACTGGCATTGATGGAAGATATGTATATTTTCTTTCTCTTGTGTATTTTATACAGTTTTATTAGCCCTCCTTGCAGTGATGAGATACTATTGTTCTTTCTTACCTTTGTGCTACTTTCTTAACTTTTTTAAGTGTTAGGAGTTGGAAATAAATATATAAACCCTAAATTGTTAGGGTTTCCAGACTCTTGATTTTGTGTATGGTCTTTCTGAGTTGAGGAGGAAATAAATTATAAGTGGGAACAAATGTGATTCTGAGTGAGAATATGAGTGGGTGACTTGAAAATGGGAGATGACTACCATCTTGGACATGCTGGACCCTTTAGTGATCAAAGGACGGTGATTAAGATGATGAGTAAGAAGGAATAACAGACAGAAACCAGTGGGAATTCCCTGGTGGTCCAGTGGTTAGGGCTGCCGTGTGCCCATGCCCAGGTTCAGTCCCTGGTCAGAGGAACTAATATTCTGCAAACCATGCAGAAGAGCCAAACACAAAAAAAGAAACCAGTGAAATGAAACACAGAACAATTCTGATCTGGAGTTGAGTACTTATATAAAAGTTACTGGAACCCTCTAGCCATACCTCACTATTTGACTGAATATGCATCTGGAAGACTTGCTCATGTTCCATGTACTCTGATTATTTTGTGCTCAACTTTACCTTGTCCAACCAAAGAATGCTCAGTAAAAGAATAAGAGTTGAAAATCAGATCAGATTTTGACTTTTAAAAGCTCTCTTTTGGAATTTAGGTTATTGCAGAAGTTGATAAATATTCTTATTTTTTTTTTTGGCTTGGGAAGGAGATATGCTGTAGAACCTGAGTAGAGGGAGGCCCTGAGTTAGAACATTTGAGCTATTTGGATA
The DNA here is from genome assembly GCA_006410935.1 of Redunca redunca. Classification (NCBI taxonomy): domain Eukaryota; kingdom Metazoa; phylum Chordata; class Mammalia; order Artiodactyla; family Bovidae; genus Redunca; species Redunca redunca. The sequence goes on along the minus strand of SJYQ01096308.1, from coordinate 75,472 downwards.
ATCACTAAGTCCTTGTATATTTGATTGGAATATAATAGTAGATGAGGCACTCTCCAGACCTAAACTGAGAGAGAGTTAATGGGGTGTTGTGTGGTAAGGGGAGCGAAAGAAAGGGAGAGAGAGAATTGATGTGAATAAGCCCAGGGGAAATTGATAAGCTGGACTGAGTATAGATTTTTGGGTACACTCTATTTTAAAAATTCTTTTTAATGACAAAATATTTTACCTTTATGATGCACTTAAAGATATCCTTTGTTTTATTCAAATTGTTTGCCTTTGTGGTAAGGAGGGAAGGAAGGAAGGTCTGTACTAGGGGAAAAGTTCTTTGAAGCAATGCATTATTTTTTTTAAGTTTTTAAAGTTCATCTTCTTAATTATGAGAGTTCTCAAACATATACAAAAATGAATCAACTTCCTCATAGCTTCAGTTCTGTTATCAAGATTTTGCTTCCATTTGCTTTGTCCCTTTTTTTTTTTCTTTCATGAAATATTTCAAAGTGCACCCCAGGAATACTGTCATTTCACCTCTACTTATTTCACTGTATATCTCCAAACAATAATGACATTTCCTTACCTAACCACAATGCCATTATAATATCTAGTTCCCAGTGTATAATCCAGTTTCCCTGTTGTTTAGTCACTCAGTCGTGTCCGACTCTTTTGCAATGCCATGGACTGTAGCCCCCACTCACCTCTGTCCATGGAATTTTCCAGGAAGGAATACTGGAGTGGGTTGTCATTTCCTTCTCCAAGGGATCTTCCTTGAGACCCGGGACTGAACCCGCAGCTCCTGCCGTGTATTCCTGCATTACAGGTGGATTCTTCACTGCTGAGCCCCTGGCAAGGTTCCCCTCTCCCCACGTCCAGCCGCAGTTTCCTTAGTTGTCTCCAAAATATTTTCTCTTTTGCTGGTTTGTTCAAATTACGATTCAAACAAATTAAATTCATATTTGGTTATGTGTCATAAATTTTTCTTAATCTACAACAATCCCTTCTAACTCCCACCTGTGGCTTTTTGTCCTTCTGCCATTGACTGGTGAAAATCCAGTTAGTTGAAGTGTAGATTGCCCCAAATTCTAGATTTGGCTGACTGGTTCCTTGTGGTATCACTTAACTTTGTCCTATAACTCCTCATGTTTCCTGTAAATAAACTTTTTGGTCCCAGGACCCCTTTATTCTTTTAAATTATTGAGGACCTCAAAGAGCTTTCAGTTAATATTGATTTTACTATATTAGAAATTAAAATGAGGAATAAAATTTTAAAATTTCTATTTAAAGTTAGAAATTTAAAATAATTATTTACAATTCATTTTGCTAATCACGAACTCATTGTCATCGCAGTTATTTTTAANAAAATTTCTATTTAAAGTTAGAAATTTAAAATAATTATTTACTAATTCATTTTGCTAATCACGAACTCATTGTCATCGCAGTTATTTTTAATTAAAAATAACTTTATTCTACAAAACAAAATTAGTAAGAAGAGTGGCATTGTTTTATATTTTTGTACATACCTAATGACCTTCTTAATAGAAGACAGATTCTTATATCTGCTTCTGTATTTGTTACTTTGTGATATCTCCAGGTAACCTATGGAAAATTCCACTATACAACATGAGAGTGAAAAAGGTACATGATGTCTTTGTATTATTCAAGTGGTTCTGACCTCATGGACTATCTGGTGAAAAAGTGAAAGTTGCTCAGCCGTGTCAGACTCTTTGCGACCCTATGGGCTATACAGTCCATGGAATTCTCCAGGCCAGAACACTGACGTGGGCAGCTGCTCCCTTTTCCAGGGGACCCTGGGTTCCCTAAGGAATTCCCTGGTGGCTCAGATGGTAAAGCATCTTCCTACAATGCGGGAGACCTGGGTTCGAACCCTGGGTCAGGAAGATCCTCTGGAGAAGGAAATGGCAACCCACTCCAGTACTCTTGCCTGGAAAATCCGTGAATGGAAGAGCTTGGTTAAGCTACAGTATGTGGAGTCGCAGAGTTTGACACGACTGAGCGACTTCACCCTGCCTGGTTCCCTAGATCACAGATTGAGAGACAGCTGCCCTAGGGCTTGGTTTGTTAAGAATGGTGGTTAGGTGGTGATGTGTGCTTCATGTTTTGTCAGTAGGATGCGCATCATATCTGGTCATGTTATTGATTCTAGGATTCACTGGGCTTAGGTGAGGCATTTTGCTTTTTAATAGGGCAGCATACCAGTTTTACCATTTTTATTAGTGTTCTGTGTAGTTTCAGTTTTTCCTAATTAACAGGAGGAAAATATCTTCATTATTTAATTTTAAATTTCTGTGATAATTGGATTTATGGACATTTTTCCATATGTTCACTTATCTGTTGCTTATCAATTTATTTTGACCCATACCCATTAGAATTTTTTAATTTGGACAAAGTCCTTCTTAATTACTATCATATTTGGTCTATTCTGTGTTGCCTTTTATCTTTGTTTATGCTATCTTTTATATATTAAAGTATTTTAATACTAGTCAAATCTTGTGATTTTTTTTCCCATCAAGTCTGGACTTGGAAAATGGAAAGGAAGTAACACCTGAATTTGAAATGTTATGGAAAAGGACTGTGGCAATCAGCTACTCCTCTCCCTTATTTAAAAAATAAAAGGCCTAGAGAAGTAGAGAAGTTATAGTTTGTCCATCTTTACACAGTGAGTTAGTGCCAGGGTTTAGACTAGAGACTGACTTTCCCAAGTCTTCTTCCCCTCATTCTATCTCCATTTCTAATAAATACCTCCGTTAAATTTGGAATATGAATGAAGGACTTTGTAATTAAAATCAAAGGTTTAAAATTTTCTTATGATAAATTATATGCTTTGTGGAGGTTTGCCTCTTACTAGAGTACTGTTGTGGCTGTTATACTTAGTGGAAAAAGTATATTTTTTCTTATTCATTTCTATATACTTTAAAATTTAGAATCACTCTGAGAATGTAAAGTATTGTTACCTTTTTTAGAGTTAAAAATGACCTGATTTTGACCACTGTTTTGCCTAACAGGAAGCCTGCAGACCTGCAGAACTTGGCTCCGGGGACCCACCCTCCATTTATAACTTTCAACAATGAGGTCAAAACGGATGTAAATAAGATTGAAGAATTTCTTGAAGAAGTCTTATGCCCCCCCAAGTGAGTATCCAAGAAAATATGCCTGGAAATATTTCCATTTTTTAAAGCTTTGTCTTATTTGGCCCTTAGAGACATTTCTCTTGTTGTACTTAAGTTAAATTGTCCCAGAATTAAGTTGGAATGACTAGGACTTCTCTTCATTCATTATAATGCTACACAGATGTCAGAATTGGCTGCTGGCTAGGCCCGTAAGCCATACTAAGAAAGATAGGAATCGGAGTAAGCTGGAGAATACCTGGTGAAAGTAGGTTTGGGATATGTGAGATAGGTCAGGAAAGACTGATTATTTGAGGTCCCAAAATGAGAGTGAAGTTTAAGGATAAGAAGAGATGGGGAAAGACATACTTACATTGAACCCAGCCAGAATGTCTAAGCAGGAGTGTGGTACAGGTTGCCGGGAGATTTCCTATCTGGCCATTTTATAGGTAATTTTCTGAAGCTACTACCCAAGGGCATTAACTTTTTAGACTGTATCCCTGGGGTTCCATTTATATATATATATTTCTTAGAGGTGTTCTAGATCCCCTGGTCCTGCATATTAGCCCATGTGAAAAGTACTCAACTATTGCCTATAATGTGAAATGTAATTAAGAAATAAATGTACTGCAAAGAGTTGGACCCGACTGAGTGACTGAACTGAACTGAATGACAGTTAACTAAATTGCAGCTATGCAGGTTTGTAATCTTGGCATAGATTCAAAGCCTCATTAATTGCTTTTAGGCTTTTCCAGTTTGATTATCCTGAAAACCAGGTTTCTTTTTTGGGGGCCCAAGCCTTTTCTTGTTAGTTGTCTTTACTCTCCACTCATACAGATAAATTTCCTTGGAATGGGATTATTGAGTTAGAGAGTTCTAAAATAATAGTTACTCAGTATTCCTTCCTTCATTCATTGGTTTATTCTGCAAACAGTTACTGGGCAACAATACAGTATGAGATAGTTCATGCTCTCTAGAGGTGCAGTTGAATATGGACAGATAGTGGTGCTATGGGAAGGTGAGTGGAATCAGGAAAGGCTTTAGAGAAAGAACATTTGAATCAAGCTATAATTGAAAAAAAAAAAAGATTGACATTCAGCAGGTGAATGAGAAGATGACAAACATTCCAAGCAGAAAAATAATTTTGAATAAACTTTCTTTGGAGGACCTAAGGATGTGACTGGGTTGAAGATGGTAGGCAGGAAGGCTGCCAGGAGGTATGTGAGCAATGACACCTCTGTTTGCAACTAGTTCGTCTTCAATTGGGAACAGAATTGCCCTCTATTCAGCAGTCTTATACTAAGCTTAAAATTTCATTTTCTTAATCCTGTATTCTAAAGTTTATCCTCTGCCTTCCTGTCTTTCTGAGAACCTCAAACTTCTTTTATCTTTACTTTCCAAGAGTCCTAACCTACCTTCCATCCCTAGTAAAGTTTCTGTAGACAAATATCTATAAAACTATGTTTAACTTTTCCTCTAGACCATGTATACAGTTATAATACTGATAAACTGAAATGAAGATCTTTATAAGATAGAAACTGAAGCTTTATATACATCAGTAATGAACAATTATGAACATTCATTCAACTTAGTGGAAATAACTTTTGAGAGAACATAGAACCTGCCAGATCTCTTTTTATTCTTTTTGTGTATGTATGTATATATGTATGTATGTATATCTTACCCTTTTCATTTTTAAGGTCTGTCAACTGTGAGGAAAGGTCCATATTCACTGGTTTATCCTCAGATGCTAATGAAAGTAGTCTTTCTCTCATAACTGTAGATTATTGTATCAGCATTAAATTATAAATAGAGAAACAGTTGGAATGACATTCATTTTCTGGAAGGGAAACTATGTTGTTTCAAGTCATAGTCTGAAATGTTTATGGTATAAATCCTTCCAAGGATATTTACATTTTTGAAGTCAGTATGCTGATAACATTATATACCATTTCAGTAAAATGGGGGCATTTTTACATATTCTCTCCTAACCTTCTTCTTCAACAATATCAGCAATAATAACAAAAATTTCATTATTCTTATTTTTTCTAAGAGGAAATAAATATTAAGTAATATTGAAGTTAATAAATAATAATGTTAGCTCCATAATAAATATTAATGGAGCTAATATTAAAATATTCTAATTTTTTGGCATCTAGGACTCTCTAAGACATCATAGCATTTTTAATTTGATTTGGACTTTGAAAATAAACATTTTCACTTTTTTTTTTGGCCACATTGTATGGCTTGTGGGATTTCAATTCCCCAACCAGGGATTGAATCTGGGTGCTCAGCAGTGACAGCAGGGTCCTAACCACTGGACCACCAGGTAATTTCTTCACTTTGTTTTTCATATACAGAAAATTTAGCTTCATTTCATTTAGGCATATTTGAAGAGATACTCTAACCATAGATGATCTTTTCATTTAAATAATTTTAAAAATTGGGTGATCTTTCTATAAAGAGTTCATAATCTGCTAAATTCTCTCTGTGGTTAATTTTCCTTGTTTTTATGTTGATGTTTCTGATGGCTCAGATGGTTAAAGAATCTGCCTGCAATGCAGGAGACCTGGGTTCAACCCCTGGGTAGGGAAGATCCCCTGGAGCAGGGAATGGCAGCCCACTCCAGTATTCTTGCCTGGAAAATTCCATGGACAGAGGAGCCTGGCAGGCTACAGTCCATGGGATTGCAAAGAGTCAGACACAACTGAATGACTAACAACTCTGACTTTATATTCTGAAGAGAGTTTCTAAATAAAGTTAAAAATTTTACTTTAAAAAGAAGGGAGTATTTTTGATGTTACTAATGCCTCTGCTGTTATTAACTAACATTCAAGTATTAATTATGTGCCATGCACTGTGCATTATGGAGTATTTTGTGGAGTATCTCAATCTTCTCCAAGACTTTATGGAAAAACTGAAGATGAGTAATCAAAATAATTTGTCTGAGGTTTCACAGCTAATGGTGGCAGAGTTGGCATATGCATGCTGCATGCTAAGTCGCTTCAGTTGTGTCCAACTTTGTGTGACCCCATGGACTGTAGCCTGCCAGTCTCCTTTGTCCATGGGAATTCTCCAGGCAAGAATACTGGAGTGGGTTGCCATGCCCTCCTCCAGGGGATCTTCCCCACCCAGGGATTGAACCTGCTTCTCTAATGTCTCCTGCACTGACAGGCGGGTTCTTCACCACCAGCACCACCTGAGCAGAGTTGGCATACTTCCTTTCAAAGCTAGATCTATATGCCTTCAAAAACCTGTTTCCTCTTCTGTTTTTCATTTGGTTGAGTTTGACTTTTGTTAAAGATAAAATGTGAGTCTTTAATTGGAATTGTGCTTTAGTGAGTACAAAATTGAAGCCTAGCTCAAGTTTAGAGGAAGGGTAGGGTAGAAAGCGAAGGGAGTTTGTTTTACTGTGATGACCAAGTGGGACTGAAAGTGGTTGTCCAGCTTAATTTAGTGAATCCTTTTTGAAAAGTAGGGGAGGTTTAACTTCTGATGAGTTTTTGTTTATATGCATGGGAGCAGCATGTTTCGGAGAAGGCAATGGCACCCAGCTCCAGTACTCTTGCCTGGAAAATCCCATGGACAGAGGAGCCTGGTAGGCTGCAGTCCATGGGGTCACACAGAGTCGGACACGACTGCAACGACTTAGCAGCAGCAGCAGCATGTTTGCATTGAGAGTACTTTGCCCTTAGTGGGTTCTGTAACCCATAAAGTGAAATACTGATCAAACAGCGTGTTCTCTCACGCAGACTTATTTCTAGAGGATGAGAGAGAGAGAGAAGGAAGTGTTTCTGGGATCATCACATGGATTCTTTTCCCTTTCCTCTGTTCTAGGGCAGTCAGGGATCAGTCATTTCCCTAGGATGAGGTCTTCAGATGCTTCAGTTCAGTTCAGTCGCTCAGTCGTGTCCGACTCTTTGCGACCCCATGAATCGCAGCACGCCAGGTCTCCCTGTCCATCACCAACTCCCGGAGTTAACTCAGACTCGTGTCCATTGAGTCAGTGATGCCACCCAGCCATCTCATCCTCTGTCGTCCCCTTCTCCTCCTGCCCCCAATCCCTCCCAGCATCAGAGTCTTTTCCAATGAGTCAACTCTTCGCATGAGGTGGCTACAGCACTGGAGTTTCAGCCTTAGCATCATTCCTTCCAAAGAAATCCCAGGGCTGATCTCCTTCAGAATGGACTGGTTGGATTTCCTTACAGTCCAAGGGACTCTCAAGAGTCTTCTCCAACACCACAGTTCAAAAGCATCAATTCTTCAGCGCTCAGCCTTCTTCACAGTCCAACTCTCACATCCATACATGACCACTGGAAAAACCATAGCCTTGACTAGACGGACCTTTGTTGGCAAAGTAATGTCTCTGCTTTTCAACATGCTATCTAGGTTGGTCATAACTTTTCTTCCAAGGAGTAAGTGT
>SJYQ01096308.1:14311-66436 GCA_006410935.1 Redunca redunca | reverse complement strand
CCTACTTTCTTCAATTTAAGTCTGAATTTGGCAATAAGGAGTTCATGATCTGAGCTACAGTCAGCTCCCGGTCTTGTTTTTGCTGACTGTATAGAGCTTCTCCATCTTTGGCTGCAGAGAATATAATCAGTCTGATTTCAGTGTTGACCATCTGGTGATGTCCATGTGTAGAGTCTTCTCTTGTGTTGTTGGAAGAGGGTGTTTGCTATGACCAGTGCATTTTCTTGACAAAACTCTATTAGTCTTTGCCCTGCTTCATTCTGTACTCCAAGGCCAAATTTGCCTGTTACTCCAGGTGTTTCTTGACTTCCTACTTTTGCATTCCAGTCCCCTATAATGAAAAGGACATCTTTTTTGGATGTTAGTTCTAAATGATCTTGTATGTCTTCATAAAACCGTTCAACTTCAGTTTCCTCAGTGTTACTGGTTGGGGCATAAACTTGAATAACTGTGGTATTGAATGGTTTACCTTGGAGACGAACAGAGATCATTCTGTCGTTTTTGAGATTGCATCCAAGTACTGCATTTTGGACTCTTCTGTTGATCATGATGGCTGATGGCTACTCCATTTCTTCTGAGGGATTCCTGCCCGCAGTAGTAGATGTAATGGTCATCTGAGTTAAATTAACCCATTCCAGTCCATTTTAGTTCACTGATTCCTAGAATGTCGACGTTCACTCTTGCCATCTCTTGTTTGACCACTTCCAATTTGCCTTGATTCATGGACCTGACATTCCAGGTTCCTATGCAAGATTGCTCTTTACAGCATCGGATCTTGCTTCTATCACCGGTCACATCCACAACTGGGTATTGTTTTTGCTTTGGCTCCATTCCTTCATTCTTTCTTGAGTTATTTCTCCACTGACCTCCAGTAGCATATTGGGCACCTAATGACCTGGCGAGTTCCTCTTTTGATATCCTATCATTTTGCCTTTTCCTACTGTTCATGGGGTTCTCAAGGCAAGAATACTGAAGTGGCTTGCCATTCCCTTCTCCAGTGGACCACATTCTGTCAGGCCTTGCCACCATGACCTGCCCGTGTTGGGTTGCCCCCCAGGCATGGCTTGGTTTTATTGTGTTAGACAAGGCTGTGATCCTAGTGTGATTAGATTGACTAGTTTTCTGTGAGTATGGTTTCAGTGTGTCTGCCCTCTGATGCCTTCTTGCAACACTTACCATCTTACTTGGGTTTGTCTTACCTTGGGCGTGGGGTATCTCTTCACCGCTGCTCCAGCAAAGCACAGCCGCTGTTCCTTACTTTGGACGAGAGGCCGCCCTTCCTGACCTTCAACGTTGGATAGCTCCTCTAGGCCCTCCTGCGCTCCTTGGACGTGGATTGATCTTCCCGGCTGCAGCCCTGGCCTCGGGCGCGGGGTGGCTCCTCCTGGCCACCTTCCCTGGCCTTGGGACGCGGGGTGTCTCCTCCCAGCCCCCGACCCTGGCCTCGGACGTCGGGGTGGCTCCTCCAGACTGTTGCTCCTGACCTCGTACCCAGGGTGGCTCCTCCTGGCCACCACCCGTGACCTCGGACAGGGCGTGGCTCCTCTCGGCCGCGCGCGCTGAATGCGCCGGCCGTCGCAGGTATTCTAGAGTTGTTTAGAATTTAGAGACTAATGAAAAGCTAAAATCAAGGAGTTTTTGCTAGTCTAGGTAACTATAGGTTTTAATGGAGAAACTATCTTCTCTTCTGGGGTATTTTTTTCAGTTTCCCCCTTGCTTGAAAGAAGGAACTACTTTGCCACCTCCTACCCCTACCCCCACCAAAAGCTTTTTAAAAACTTTCAAATTTGGATTTTTAACTGAAGCAGGCTTGTATACTTGGCCCACTTACTGATAAAAGAAGAGAAGAATAGAGGAAGCTAGATAATTTTGGAGAAAAGTTCTATAAACTGTTGTTAAGCCTTCTTTCTTTCTTTCTTTCTTTTTTAAGAAAAATAACAATGAAATTTGAATTTACAGGTGTAATTTCATAGACTTGTATAACCACCCTTTATTCTCATATTAAGAAGGAGAGAGAAGAGAAAGGAGAAAATGTCTGAGATTTTCCTTAAAGGATGGAAATATTCTTAGTCTACCATAAATACTAGTCAGGATGTGATACAGGATGTAATAAAGGACTGATCTTAAAGTCTCAGTGCCCTGGATGTGCATGTCTGTTCTGTGGTTGACACATAGCCTTTTATTATCATTTACTTTTGTTAAATGTTAAAGTAAATGTTCATAATAGTTGAAAGGTATTGCTTAGTCAAGCAGTTTGCCAATACTACTGCTAATGAATTATTAAAATCCAGTATTTGGGGGAAATGCAAAAAAGTTGACAACTGATTTTGGACCTAATGGTTTAGTATTTGATTTATCTTTTTGAACTTGATTTGTAATAAAACAAAAACAACAGCACTGGACTTGGGAACAGGAGATGTGAGTTTGATGATACTTTTATTTAGTCCAATGATTTGAGGGTAACTATGTACGTTTTCTGAAATATAATTTCCTTTTAACAAAATGAGAGATTGAGGTTGAGTGGGCTCTTGTACCTATAGTATTGTATGCATTAAATTAATAATACAAGTTTAATTGTCTTGGAGAAGAATAGGGCATGTTTAACCTGTTTTAGAGAACAGTAGTTTTTTGTTTTTTTAAAGAGTTGTATAGTATCTGTTTCCACGTAATAAAGGATATGCTAATTGCAAGTCCTACATTTTTACCTATTCATTAAAATAGGTCTCTGGTAAGTATGATTCTGTGTGTTCATCTTTATAACCCCAGTACTTAGTACAACTTCTGACACATACCTAATTATGAGAATAAATAAATATATGCATAAAATGAATATATAAATCTATAATTCAAATCTGTTTCCCTATAAGTTACTTTGAGAATTATGAAGTTTACTTCATTAGAAAAAGTAGGTACTCTTAAATATTGGTTGGGGAAAAGAAGAGTAAATTTGGAAACTTGGCTAGAGGAAGACATAGGTGTACTGAAGAGGCGCTTTTGTTCCTTGCACTATATTTTCTTTGGAATGAGTCAATGAAGGTACTGTATTATAAGTGGTGGAAATATTTAAACTACAGGCTGGTTATTTTCATAGTCAAGGGAAATCCAGGGATGTTGAAGCTGGAATTAACTGTTTCAGCTCAGGCAGGGGGGAAAAAAAGGAGAGAGAGAGATGATAAAGTTTTCTGTAGTTAACAGGAAAAAAACCATGTTATATATGTATATATATAAACACACATCACACACATATATAATATACATACATTCAGGTGAAATTTATTTACTGTAATCATTCACTGAAAAGCTCATTATGTAGTTAATTTAACTTCTAATTATAAGAACCTTTCAAGCTTAAAAATAGATATTAAAAAGGAAATAACTTGAGCATATAGGTATTCAATAGATATTTTATATTCTCCTTCCCAGTATAGTACTGTGTCTAATTTAGAAGATACCTTTTCTTGAATTTAAAATGGTAAACGTAAAAAACATGAATATAAAAACTAGCCTGAAACTACAACTTTCAACTGGACTAAATTTTTTTCCTAAAAATTTTTGTTTTCAGTTTAAAGAAAAGTGGTAAGGAAGCATCTTAAAATGTATGAATAAATCTGAATAGCTAGTTCAATGCAAGATTTTTTTCTGTAGTTTTACTGCCCCAGTCCATTTTCCAGGGAAGTTTTGCAAGGCTTTTAAGAAAAGAACAATCTTTCCTAAGGTGGTGCTAAGAGTCTGAATTTCTCTAGTTCTGACGAGTTGCTGCAAACTCTACTGAAGGGAAAAGTAAAGAATTGGGCTTTTCATGTGTATTTTCCAATTTAAGGAAGAAATAAAAATTAAGTATGTGTATTTTAAATTTAAGTGTATAAAATACACGTGTGTGTGTCTTTTTAAAAAAGCTGTTGTGTCATGAAATGTCTCTTCTCAAAGCAGAAAGACTTTGTAATAGCACAACAGAGCACTTGTTAGCAGAATTCTGATGTCTTATTTTCCTGTTGCTCATTGTCACCCTTACAGTATTTCGTATATGAGAAGTTTCAGAAAATCCTGAATGTAGGGCTAAAGTGAATGATCGGCCTCCTGCTGTTCTTGTCCTTGACCTAAATTTGGCCAGTCCAGATTCTTTTCCTACTGCCAGGGTTCTGTGGCACTGTTGTACACGGCTGGCTCAGTACATGGCATACCAAAGATGTCTGTTTGGCATTCCTATCTGAGAAAGCTCTGCAGTTGAAATGTGGCTAGTGCAACTGAGGAAATGAGTTTTAACTTTATTATGATTAATTTAGATTCCTATTTGGATAGCCACAAGTCGCTAACGGCTACCGTATTGGACAATTCAGATATATAATATCTCCGTCAGCACAGAAAGTTCTCTTGGACAGCTCTACTCTAGAGTTCTCTTACTAAGACGCCCATTGGCTTGGCACCACTCTCTGAACAAGTAGACTGTTTTCCCAGAATTTTAATTTATAAAATGGAGATGGGGTGCGGATGCCCTTTGGATGCCAAGAATACTAATATGTGAACAAAAGCACTGTGCAGAACTTTGTTTCCTAAGGAAAAAGCACATCTTAAAAATACTGTGGAAAACTGATGATGGCATTTCGTAGAGTAATAACTATTAAAAGACGTCTAGTAACTGCTAGCACAATGGTTTGATTGAGAGGATCTATGCTAATGTATCTTTGGAGGTTCTATAATCCATTATTACATTTTTCATTTAGGTACTTAAAGCTTTCACCAAAACACCCAGAATCAAATACTGCTGGAATGGACATCTTTGCCAAATTCTCTGCATATATCAAGAATTCAAGGCCAGAGGCTAATGAAGGTAAAAAAAAAAACACAACAAGTGGTTGAATTAGCAGCATAGAACCAGTCCCTCCTACCTATGCCCCAAAAAACCTCCAAAAAAAAACCAAAAACAGGAACAAAGATCAGAATACATTATTATGACAGTAATTATAAATGATTACTTTGGAGGCTATTCCTTAAAGTATTAGAAACTAGCTTTCAGAGTTGATCAGAGATTTGATGATAAACCAGAGTAAGTCCTTAAATTGTTCTTTTTCTCTGTTTCTTGTTGATTAACTGTGCCTAGCATAAAGTGGGTGTGTGATTAAGCGTTTATTGAATTAATTAGTTATTATATTCTTCTGAAAAGTTACCATGAAGGGAGCTATACAGAAAATTACAGTGTCTCAGAAACAATGGATTGGGTGGTTGTAGTGGTCGGAATAGATTGATAAAGCTTAATTTAAACTATTACTGAAGCTTTTGTTTATTGTTGGGTGCCAGGAACCTAAAGTCAGCCTGGGTGGATTTTTGTGCTAATTATGAGCAGTTTTTGGAGTTGCTCTGAGAGAGCATTTGGACATACCAGCCTTGCAAAGATCTCTGTATCCTAAAACTAAGGTTTTCCTTATGAGCAGTTTTTGGAGTTGCTCTGAGAGAGCATTTGGACATACCAGCCTTGCAAAGATCTCTGTATCCTAAAACTAAGGTTTTCCCTTCAAGTCCTAAATTCCTGGTGAGAGTGGTTTATGTAGTACAGATGCTACCTCCTTTTTTTATTTATTAAAGGACACTGTCTTATCATTTCATTTAGCAAACTTACATATACTAAAAGGGAAGTCTCTTTAAAAGACATCCCTTGAATGAACCTTGTCCTAACTACACTGTTCAGTTGCTTGCCCTTTTCTTCTCTTTAGGATGTTAAGCATTGTTCTTTCTGCCAAAAACTATATAGAGAGAGCATTTAGTTCAGTTCAGTTCAGTCTCTTAGTTGTGTCCAACTCTTTGATACCCCATGAATCTCAGCACACTAGGCCTCCCTGTCCATCACCAACTCCCGGAGTTCACTCAGACTCACGTCCATCGAGTCAGTGACACCATCCAACCATCTCATCCTCTGTTGTCCCCTTCTCCTCCTGCCCCCAATCCCTCCCAGCATCAGAGTCTTTTCCGATGAGTCAACTCTTCGCATGAGGTGGCCAAAGTACTGGAGTTTCAGCTTTAGCATCCATCCTTCCAAAGAAATCCCAGGGTTGATCTCCTTCAGAATGGACTGGTTGGATCTCCTTGCAGTCCAAGGGACTCTCAAGAGTCTTCTCCAACACCACAGTTCAAAAGCATCAATTCTTAGGCGCTCAGCCTTTTTCACAGTCCAACTCTCACATCCATACATGACCATAGGAAAAACCATAGCCTTGACTAGACGGACCTTAGTCGGCAAAGTAATGTCTCTGCTTTTGAATATGCTATCTAGGTTGCTCATAACTTTTCTTCCAAGGAGTAAGTGTCTTTTAATTTCATGGCTGCAGTCACCATCTGCAGTGATTTTGGAGCCCTGAAAAGTAGTCTGTCAGTGTTTCCATTGTTTCCCCATCCATTTGCCATGAAGTGATGGGACCGGATGCCATGATCTTCGTTTTCTGAATGTTGAGCTTTAAGCCAACTTTTTCACTCTCCTCTTTCACTTTCATCAAGAGGCTTTTTAGTTTTAGTATTTAATTAAAAGTAACAATAATTACCAAAGAGCCAATTCCTAAAGACACTATAATCCATCATAATTTTAGACTGTTCGGTAGCTAGGGTGGGGTTCTTTGGGTGGAGTTTATGGCCGCAAATGAGCAAGAATACCAAAGGGAAAAAATATCTCAGTGCCAGTTGAGCAAGAATAAACATCTTTTAAAAAGTTGACACATTTGCCGATTTCCTTCTGTTATTTCGGTGGGTAGATTTCCAAGCTATTCAGGCTTTTAAGAATTACTATTAAATTTTTAAATTGCAGCATTTTACAATTTAGTATTGAATTTCAGTGGTTTCTGGAATGATATTCACTGCATGAAATCGTGTTTCTATAGGGAAGGGGAAAACTTTAGTGCTCAGGCCTGTCTTACATCTATTAAATGTATTTCAGTAGCTGCCACAGCTAGGGAGCAATTTTCCTCAGTAATTGTCTTTTTTTCTGACTAATGGTTCTGCATGAGTCTTATACACTCAGTAAACAGTGCATTGGGGCCCCTCCCATCCATAGACAGTACCTCTTCTGTTATACCTTCCTTCCTGCAGGGGACTGTTCTCTGTACACCCAGATGTTCTTGCTGAACATCTATGAACTCTTAAAGTCATATGTTTTTATTTCTCACTGTGGCTCTTGGAAACCAGAGGGCAGTTGAAATTTCTTTTGATGCTTGGTAAAGAGGAGAGGAAAATAAAATGTGTCTGCTTTAAACAAAATTGCTTTGAGGGATGGGAATGGAGGAGGAGACTAGGGGAGAAAGTGACTCACTTAAGTATAACTTTGTATTCTATTTTTTCCTATCAGTTTGTTCCTGTCTTAAGTAGCCACCTACGTTTACTGTCCTTCGAATGCTGTAACCAATAAGAACAAACAACATAATGGATTAAAGCACTCATAACTTAGAAGCCTTTTTATATTAAATTACCTATTGGTAAATAAGAATTCCAGTTGCCAAGCAACTTCCCCCCACACTGCCATGAGACTTTAGAAAACAGTATTCCAAATCACTTTGGAGCTTAATGGGTCTCTCTTGTGTATATTTGTTGCAGGTCTTTTATCTGTCTGTTTAGTACAATTAAATACCTTAAATAAGCCTTAATAATCTACCTCCTTATTCCCCCAAATAATAAACAGCCTACATACACATCGATAGATTTTTCATTTTACATGGTAAATTAGAGTAGGCAAGTCTTTGATTGGTTTTAAAAATGTATTAAATATTTCACAAAATCCAGTGCGTCTGGACAGTTTTAAGGCCTTTTAAGACCTCCTTCTATCTGTGTAAGGGATTAGATGTTTGGACGCATTAGCAGTTGGGCTAGTGAAACAGAAGGGCCAGTGCTTATATCAGGGTACAGAATAAACAAAAAAGATTTAGAGAATAAAATAAAAGGAAACAAATAAAACATAGAAACCTTTAGTAACATGTCTAAGGTGACTGAGAATAACTGTGTTTTCTTTTGAAACATTAAAGGAGAAATTAATGGGTAATTACTTTTATGGGATGGATTAGGTATGACCTGTCCCAGATCTCACACTATTTTTTCAGTTCTGTGATTTCATTAATTTATATACTTTAAGCTCCCAAATGTAACTTATAGATAATTTGTTAGTCTGTTGATGTTTATAATACTCTTAAGAGGTCAGTGAATTTAGCATGATGAAATCTGCCGTCATATCCTCAGAGGCATACTCCATAAAAAAATCCATATTATGGAATATTAAGCAGCATTTCTTAAAGTGAGGTAGAGCTGCACTTTGAAATGGAAGTATTTCTACCATGTAATACATGATAAAGGCAACTGCTGTGTGTATGTATGTATGTGTGTATGTATATATACACACATATACACACATACACACACACATAAATACACATTTAAGTACAATGTGTGTGCATAGAAAAAAGAAGGAGACATCCTAACTGGTGGGGAACAGTCTCAATTCCCATTTTTAAATGGAGGCAAGGAATCTTTTGGTTCTGGTTAATTTCTTTTCATTCAAGGTTTATTATCCCTTCCTATTTACCTCCTCTCTTGTGCTGCCTGCCCTCTGCCAAAAAGTGTGTGAAATCAGAGGATGATTGTTCATCATTGTAGTAGTGAAGCTGTATTGGGTATTTAATTGTGATTAAATGAACTCTGGGAGTTGGTGATGGACAGGGAGGCCTGGCGTGCTGCGATTCATGGGGTCGCAAAGAGTCGGACACGACTGAGCGACTGAACTGAACTGAAGTACTTAATACCTCTCTCTGTTTTCTGCCAACGTATTACCAGACCTTTAAAAATTGCTTGTGTAATATTATCTCTTTATTAAAACTAGCAGTAGCTTTAAAATAGTTTTATTGATGTAAGTGCATGTAATTTTTTTCTTCACTGACAATTGTATTCTTTTTCTGTAACAGAAATTGTCTTGTTATAGTTAATGCCTTCTGCATTGTTCTTACTCATTCAAATTACACAGTTCATAGAGTAATGCATGCTTATTGAAGAAGTTAAAATAGTACAGCAATTAATAAAACTTCAGTGTCCTTTTTGAGTCGTATCATACAACCTGTTCCCAACAGTTAGGATGTCTCCTTCTTTTTTCTGTGCACATACATTGTACTTAAATGTGTATTTATGTGTGTGTGTGTGTATATATATACATATATACATACACACAGCAGTTGTCTTTATCATGTATTATATGGTAGAAATACTTCCATTTCATAGTGCAGCTCTACCTCACTTTAAGAAATGCTGCTTAATATTCCATAATATGGATTTTTTAGTTAGCTATTTCACTACTGACATTTAGATTGCCTCAAGTTTTTCATTATGACAAACTATGCTGCCACTGATGTCCTTGTGCTAGATTTCAAATAGGTCAAAAGATTTTGTTCTCCAAAGACTATACCAGTTTATCGTCCCACCGTGAAGGTATTCATTTCCCCACACTTCTGATCCTGGTGTGTTTGTGTGTTTGTGAGAGTGTTTGTTAATATTTTGATTTTTCACAATTAAATTTAAAAATGATTTGTATAGCCTCTGTTGTACCTAGTAATGTTTTTTTTAGAACTTTTGAAATACCTTCTTAGAGATACAGCATTGGTACAGTAGGGGTATTAGAGAATAATAGTGCTTGTTATTAGTTACAGAAGACAAGGAGCTTAAAAAAGGAGTTGCGTTCTTTTTTTTAAAATATAAATTTATATTAATTGGAAGCTAATTACTTTACAATATTGTATTGGTTTTGCCGTACATCAACTTGAAAGGAGTTACTTTCTGACGGCCTGCTACTGCCTTCTAGTGGTTAATCTTGAGATTTTCATCTTAACCGATTTCAAATTCTTTGTGATGGTTTGTCTTCAAAACTTTATTATGTTTATTAAATGATGATCTTTAGCTCTTGTTACCTCATTTTTTAGTTCTCGTTACCTCGTTTTTCATTGTTATCCATTCCTTATATTCTTACATAAAAATTGTATCAAACTAATTCATCCTTCTTTGTTTTCATTAATACACCCTTTATTCCAGCATTCTTAACTATGAAAAATCACTAACACTGGCCGAGTACAGCAAGTTGACTTCATTGCAAGTATTTTGCTAAGTCCAAAATTACAGGGCAGCAATTGTAATCTTCTGTTAGCCTCTGAATTTTAGTGCCTTACAGCTATAAATGTAAACGTTGTATGTTATATGTAAATTTAGGATACTTTATTTTTCTTTTGGATACTTTTGAGAATTAATTCATGAAAAGGATTTATTTAGAGCAGATCAGAGATCATAAACTTGCTCAGACTGGTCATGCCACTCAAGTGCCGTTTGAGACATTATTTCAATGTTTGAATTCAGTATCATCTTCCTTGTAGGCCACGATCCTGTTCATTGTAATCTGATCAAAGAACATCCTTGTATCTAATGTGTATTTATTCTGTATTCACTGCTTTTGACAGAAGCATATTGCATCTTCAAAAGTGAAAGCAAGCACTTCCAAGTATTTTATTTTTGCCTCAAGATTTGACACTTATATTTAGAGCCCTGGGTCCATATAAGGGCTTCCCTGATAGCTCAGTTGGTAAAGGATCCACTTGCTATGCAGGAGACCCTGGTTCGATTCCTGGATCAGGAAGATCCACTGGATCCATATACTTGCTAACCAGTCAGCTCTTTCTTACTGCCTTCTCTGTGAGCCTCTGAAATGTACAGTTCACTTTATAATATCAAGGAGTTGTAATAAGTCAAATTCCAAGATGTCAGATCTCCTTTCTTTGATGTTGAGAAAGGACAAATTCTCTTCTCCTTTATCTCAGTTATCTATAAGATAGGATAATATCTACTTTATATCTTTTGGCTTCTCTGAGCATCAGTTCTCTTAACATATGTTCATCAAGTTTTTCAACTGAACAATAAGAAAGTAATAATTGTTTTTATTTATGAATTGTAAATGGTAAAGGCAAAATAGACATTTTCAAATAAACAGAAACCAAACATTCATGTTAGCAGACTCATACTAAATGAAATACTACTAAAAGTAGCTTTTCAGGCAGAAGGAAAATGATTTCAAATGAATACCCAGAGATGGAGGAAGGAAGAGAAACCAAAAAGTAGTACAAATATATTACAAAATATAGATGAATACTGTCTGTATAGAACAGTAATAACTTCTGAGATTTAAAATATATGTCAAATTAATACAAAAAACAATAGTAGCATGTGAGTGAAGTGAAGCCACTTAGTCGTGTCTGACTCTTTGCAACCCCATGGACTGTATAGTCCATGGAATTCTCCAGGCCAGAATACTGGAGTGGGTAACCTTTCCCTTCTCCAGGGGATCTTCCCAACCTAGGGATCGAACCCAGGTATCCTGCATTGCACGTGGATTCTTTACCAGCTGAGCCACAAGGGAAGCCCAGGTGAGACAGGAAGGCAATTAAATACAATTAGTGTTCTAGGGCTCTTGTATTATCCTGGAAATGGTAAAAATTATAATTAAGCTTTAGTAAGTCAAGGAAACATTCTAGCCAAAAAAAATGTGTAATACACAAGTAGAGGGAGAAAGGAATAATAAGTTTTTTTAAAATTAGTCCAAAAGAAGGCAATAAAGAAGAGAACAAGAATAGGCAAATAGAAAACAAATGTATGATGGCACTTCTAAACCAAAGTTTGTTTAGATGTAAATGATTCAGATACTCCCAAGTAGGAAAAAAAGTTTGCTAGCAGGATTAAAAGTAGTTGTTTTTGTACAAGAAGAAATACTCCCCCTTCACACACATTTGAAACACACACAGATAGATAGACAGACATGTCATCAGACCCAGGAAAGCTGAATGTAACAGTGTAAATAGTAACCAAAAGAAAGATAGTAAAGCTATATAGACATTGCACAAAGTAGACTTTGAGGAAAGAAGCATTGCTAGAGATAATGAAACATGTTTCACAGTGATTTAAAAAGATCAACCCACCAAGAAAATAAAATAACTCTAGATTTATATTTATAAATAAATTCATTACCCTGGCCTGGAGAATTCCGTGGACTGTATAGTCCATGGGATCGCAGTCGGACATTACTGAGCGACTTTCACTTTCACCCTCAAAATATATAAACCAGATTGACAGAGCTAAAAGAGAAATAAACTAATCCACAATCTTGGTGGGAGATTTTAACTGACTCCTTTAGCAGTAGCAGTTAGTAACTGTTAGAATCTGCCAAAAAGAAAAATTCAGTGAGAATATAGAAGAATTGATAAGGCAGTAAACAAGTTTAATCTCACTGATACTATAAATTTAATCTCACAGTGCCCCCAAACTGCGGAATATACCCTTGTTTTTCAAATGCACGTGGAACACAAAATTGACTTTAAAGCTGATGTGTGTGTATGCTTAGTCAGCTAGTTGTGTCTGACTCTTTGCGACCCCGTGGACTATAGCCTGCCAGGCTCCCCTGTCTATGGGGATTCTCCAGGTGAGAATACTAGAGTGGGTTGCCATGCCCTTCTCGAGGGGATCTTCCCAACCCAGGAATTGAACCCAGGTCTCCCACACTGCAGACAGATTCTTTACTACTTGAGCCACTCAGTTCAGTTCAATTGTTCAGTCATGTCTGACCCTTTGCGACCCCATGAACTGCAGCATGCAGGCCTCCCTATCCATCACCAACTCCTGGAGTTTACTCAAACTCATGTCTATTGAGTCGGTGATGCCATCCAACCATCTCATCCTCTGTCGCCCCTTTCTTCTCCCACCTCAATCTTTCCCAGCATCAAGGTCTTTCCCAGTGAGTCAGTTCTTCACATCAGGTGGTCAACGTATTGGAGTTTCAGCTTTAGCATCAGTCCTTCCAATGAACACTCAGGACTGATTTCCTTTAGGATGGACAGGTTGGATCTCCTTGCACTCCAAGGGGCTCTCAAGAGTCTTCTCCAACACTGCAGTTCAAAAGCATCAATTCTTTGACACTCAGCTTTCTTTATAGTCCAACTCTCACATCCATACATGACTACTGGAAAAACCACAGCTTTGACTAGATGGACCTTTGTTGGCAAAGTAATGTCTCTGCTTTTTAATATGCTGTCTAGGTTGGTCATAACTTTTCTGCCAAGGAGCAAGCATCTTAATTTCATGGCTGCAGTCACCATCTGCAGTGATTTTGGAGCCCAGAAAAATAGTTTGTCACTGTTTCCATTGTTTCCCCATATCCATTTGCCATGGAGTGATGGGACCAGATGCCATGATCTTCGTTTTCTGAATGTTGAGCTTTAAGCCAGCTTTTTCACTCTCCTTTCACTTTCATCAAGAGGCTCTTTAGTTCCTCTTCACTTTCTGCCATAAGGGTGGTGTCATCTGCATATCTGAGGTTATTGATATTTCTCCTGGCAATCTTGATTCCGTCTTGTGCTTTTCCAGCCCAGCATTTCTCATGATGTACTCTGCATATAAGTTAAATAAACAGGGTGACAGTAAATAGCCTTGACTTATTCCTTTCCTGATTTGGACCCAGTCTGATGCTCCTTGTCCAGGTCTAACTGTTCCTTCCTGACCTGCATGCAGGTCTTTCAAGAGGCAGGCCAGGTGGTCTGGGATTCTGAGCCACTAGGGAAGCCCATAAAGCTGAACCATAAAGCAAATCTGAAAAATTTCCCAAAAGAAATTGACGTCGTATCAACCACAAAGAAAATAAGCTAGGTATTGGTAGCAAAAGTAAAGCTAGAAAATTTCTACATGTTTGAAAAATAAGCAGTGTCTTTCTGAATAACCCATGGGTTGAAGAATAACATGATGAAATTATACCACGTCAAAATTTATATGCTATCATTTGGGCTTCCCAGGTGGTGCTAGTGGTAAAGAATCTACCTGCCAGTGCAGGGGACACGAAAGATGCAGGTTCAGTCCCTGGGTTGGGAAGATCCCCTGGAGTAGGAAGTAACCACCCATTCTAGTATTCTTGTCTGGAAAATTCTATGGACAGAGGAGCCTGGCAGGCTACAGTGTATGGGGCCATAAAGAGTCTGACAAAACTGATTGTACACACACACACACACAAAGCTTCGTTTAGAGGAAAATTTATAGCTCTAAATGCATATATTAGGAAAAAAGAGCTAAAAATTGGTATCCTTAAAGTATCCACCTCAGGGATTTAGTTAGATCAGCAAATTAAACCCAAGAAAGTAGAAGGAATGAGATACTCAAAGAGTAGAATTTTATGAAATAGAAAATAACTAGGACAGGATTAGCAAAGCTAAAAGTTCTTTAAAAAGTATAATAAGAAAATTGATGAATTCTTCACAGGAAAAATCAAGATAAATAAAAGAAGGTAATAACCAGTATTATGAATGAAAGGGAATTACTACAGATCTTACATTTAAATGATTTGGGGAGGATATTATGAAAATGTTTATGTTTATAAATTTGACAACACTATTGCATAAATTTACAGAGAGTACCATGTAAGAAAACTGTTACAAGAAGTGATTCAAGATGTGAATTGTCTTATATCTGTAATTAAAAACCGTCTCACAAAGATGGCTTCACTGATGAATTCTTCTAAGTATTTGGGGAAGATGTAACATCAGTTTGCATATACCCTTCCAGGAAACAGAAAAGAGGAAATATTTCCCAGCTTGCTTTTTGAGGTCAAACGATACAAAAACATCAAAAGGAAGGAGTCTTTCAGGCCAGTCTGTCTCAAACAGAGTCATAAAATACTAAAACAAAATATGCCAGATCCAGCAATATGATAAAAGATAATACATAAAGTCAAGTTGAGTTTAATTCAGGAATGGAAGATTGGACAGTCAAAAAAAAATCTATTCAAATTGCCACAATAATAGAATACAAGAGAGAAAATCATGATATTATTTGAATTGATGCAGAAAAAGTACTTGATAAAATTTAAATTTACTTATTAAAATGTTTATTTTTAAAAAATAAACTATATATAGCAAGGAATTTCCTTAATCTGATAGAGAATCCACAGAAAAGTCCTACCTAATAGAGGAATAGTGAAAGATTTCCTCTTCAAACCAAAACTAGAAAACAGTGCTATTGTCACCACTTCTATTTAGCATTGTATTGGTGGTTTTGACCAGTATAATAGGCAAGAAAAAGTAATGAATTATATGAGACTTGTGAAAGAAGGGATAAATTTGTCATTATTCTTAACATAATCAAAAATATAGAAAATCCAAAGTAATCTACAGCAAACCCTAAGAATTAAAAAAAAGTGAATTATCAGTGATTACATATGAGGCTATTATAAAAGTCAGTTTTATTATTTGTGCCTGCTAGCAAGCAGCAATAGAAAATGTGATAAAAATATTTATACAATAAAAAATATCAGATATTTAGGAATAAACTTAACAAAAATGGACAAGACTTCTGCATAGAAAACATAGAAGAAATCTCTTAATTTCATAAAATTGAATAAAACTTTTTTAAAATGATATTCATAGATTGGGACACTCAAAATTATAAAGATGCCAGTTCTCAAATTGAAGTTGTATTGAACCTATAGATCATTCAAAAGTTCATCAGTTTGTGTGTGTGTGTGTGTGTGTGTGTGTGTGCGTGCGCGCGCGCACACGCATGCTTACACACATGTAAATTAACATACTAATTCTATAATTTATTAGGGAAATGTAAGGAGCCAGGAATAGCCAAGATGATCTTGAAGAAAGATGTGTTTGAAAACTTACACTGCCTGATGTCAGGATGTGTTGTAAAGGTACAGTAGCTAAAACAGTGTGGTAATAACGAAGGACAGACAAATAGAACAATAAAACAGAATACAGAGTCAAAAAACACCCTCTATACACAATCAATTCTAAGTGGATTAGAAATATAAATATACTTGGTAAAATATCTTCCAGAAGATAATGGAGAATAGCTTCATAATTTGGGTTTAGATAACCAAGGCAAACCATTCAATATCACAGTAGTCCAAGTCTATGCCTCAACCAGTAATGCTGAAGAAGCTGAAGGTGAACGGTTCTGTGAGGACCTTCTAGAACTAACACCAAAAAAAGATGTCATTTTCATCATAGGGGACTGGAATGCAAAAGTTGGAAGTCAAGAGATTCCTGGAGTAACAGACAAGTTTGGCCTTAGAATACAAAATGAAGCAAGGCAAAGGCTGACAGTTTTGCCAACAGAACGCACTAGTCATAGCAAGCACCCTCTTCCAACAACACAAGAGACGACTCTACACATGGACATCACCAGATGGTCAATACCGAAATCAGATTGATTATATCCTTTGTAGCTGAAGATGGAGAAGTATACACAGTCAGCAAAA
Source organism: Redunca redunca (assembly GCA_006410935.1). NCBI lineage: Eukaryota > Metazoa > Chordata > Mammalia > Artiodactyla > Bovidae > Redunca > Redunca redunca. The sequence goes on along the minus strand of SJYQ01096308.1, from coordinate 50,139 downwards.
ACAAGACCAGGAGCTGATTGTGGCTCATATCATGAACTCCTTAATGCCAAATTGAGACTTAAATTGAAGAAAGTAGGGGAAACCACTAGTAGTTTTCAGGTATGACTTAAATCAAATCCCTCATGATTGATTATACAGTTCAGTTCAGTTCAGTCGCTCAGTTGTGTCCGACTCTTTGCGACCCCATGAACTGCAGCACGCCAGGCCTCCCTGTCCATCACCAGCTCCCGGAGCTCGCTCAAACTCACTTCCGTCGAGTCGGTGATGCCATACAGCCATCTCATCCTCAGTCGTCCCCTTCTCCTCCTGCCCCTAATCCCTCCCAGCATCAGAGTCTTTTCCAATGAGTCAACTCTTCGCATGAGGTGGCTGAAGTACTGGAGTTTCAGCTTTAGCATCATTCCTTCCAAAGAACATCCAGGACTGATCTCCTTCAGAATGGACTGGTTGGATCTCCTTGCAGTCCAAGGGACTCTCAAGAGTCTTCTCCAACACCACAGTTCAAAGTGACAAATAGATTCAAGGAATTAGATCTGATAGAGTACATGAAGAACTATGGACAGAGGTTCATGACATTGTACAGGAGGCAGTGATCAAGACCATCTCCAAGAAAAAGAAATGTCAAAAGACAAAATGGTTGTCTGAGGAGGCCTTACATATAGCTGAGAAAAGAAGAGAAGAGAAAGGCAAAGGAAAAAAGGAAAGATATACCCATTTGAATGCAAAGTTCCAAAGAATAACAAGGAGAGGGATAAGGTCTTCCTCAGTGATCAATGCAAAGAAATAGAGGAAAACAACAGAATGGGAAAGACTAGAGATCTCTTCAAGAAAATTTAGAGATACTAAAGGAACATTTCATGCAAAGTTGGGCACAATAAAGGACAAATGGTATGGACGTAACAGAAGCAGAAGATATTAAGAAAAGGTGGCAAGAATACACAGAAATATCTTAATGACCCAGGTAATCATGATGATCACTCACCTAGAGCCAGACATCCTGGAATGTGAAGTCAAGTGGGCCTTAGGAAGCATAACTACAAATAAAGCTAGTGGAGGTGATAGAACTCAAGTTGAGCTATTTCAAATCCTAAAAGATGATGCTGTGAAAGTGCTGCACTCAATATGCCAGCAACTTTGGAAAACTCAGCAGTGGCCACAGGACTGGAAAAGGTCAGTTTTCATTCCAATCCCAAGGAAAGGTGCTGCTAAGTCGCTTCAGTCGTGTCCGTCTCTGTTCGACCCCAAAGACAGCAGCCGCCATCCCTGGGATTCTCCAGGCAAGAACGCTGGAGTGGGTTGCCATTTCCTTCTCCAATGCGTGAAAGTGAAAAGTGAAAGTGTAGTTGCTCAGTCGTTCCCGACTCTTAGCAAGCCCATGGACTGCAGCCTACCAGGCTCCTTCGTCCATGGGATTTTCCAGGCACGAGTACTGGAGTGGGGTGCCATTGCCTTCTCCTAATGCCAAAGAATACTCAAACTACTGTACAGTTGCACTCATCTCACACTCTAGCAAAGTAATGCTCAAAATTCTCCAAGCCAGGCTTCAACAGTATGTGAACTGTGAACTTCCAGATATTCAAGCTGGATTTAGAAAAGGCAAAGGAGCCAGAGATCAAATTGCCATCATCCATTGGAAAATTGAAAAAGCAAGAGAATTCCAGAAAAACATCTGCTTTATTGACTACGCCAAAACCTTTGGCTGTGTGGATCACAATAAACTGTGGAAAATTATGAAGGAGATAGGAATACCAGAGCACCTTACCTGCCTCCTGAGAAATCTGTATGCAGGTCAAGAAGCAACAGTTAGAACTGGACATGGAACAATGGACTGGTTCCAAATCGGGAAAGGAGTATGTCACGGATGTATATTGTCACCTTGCTTATTTAACTTATATGTAGAGTACATCATGCAAAATGCCAGGCTGGATGAAGCACAAGCTGGAATCAAGATTGCTGGGAGAAATATCAGTAACCTCAGATGTGCAGATGACAGCACCCTTATGGCAGAAAGCAAAGAGGAATTGAAGAGCTTCTTGATGAAAGTGAAAGAGGAGAGTGAAAAAGTTGGCTTAAAGCTCAACATTCAGAAAACTAAGATCATGGCAAATGGATGGGGACCCATGAAAACAGTGACAGACTTTTTTATTTTGGGGGGCTCTAAAATCACTGCAGATGGTGACTGCAGCCATGAAATTAAAAGACGCTTGCTCCTTGGCAGAAAAGTTATGACCAACCTAGACAGCATATTAAAAAGCAGAGACATTACTTTGCCAACAAAGGTCCATCTAGTCAAAGCTGTGGTTTTTCCAGTAGTCATGTATGGATGTGAGAGTTGGACCATAAAGAAAGCTGAGTGCCAAGGAGTTGATGCTTTTGAACAGTGGTTTTGTAGAAGACTTGAGAGTCCCTTGGATGGCAAGGAGATCCAACCAGTCCATCCTAAAGAAAATCAGTCCTGAATATTCATTGGAAGTCCTGATGCTGAAGCTGAAACTCCAGTACTTTGGTCACCTGATGCGAAGGGCTGACTCATTGGTAAAGACCCTGATGCCAGGAAAGACTGAAGCCAGGAGGAGAAGGGGCTGACAGAGGATGAGATGATTGGATGGCATCACCAACTCGATGGACATGAGTTTGAGTAAACTCCGGGAGTTGGTGATGGACAGAGAGGCCTGGTGCGCTGCAGCCCATGAGGTCGTAAAGAGTCAGACACAACTGAGCAGCTGAACTGAACAGAAGGCTTCTTAAGCTGAACACAAAGTACTGATCATAAAAGAAAAAAATAAATGGGACTGCATTAGGTTTAGTAATTTATGTTCATCAGAAGCCATCATTAAGCAAGTGAAAAGCAAGAAGGAGGGCATAATACATGTAAGCACAAAGAATTTGCATCTGCCGTATGTAAAAATCTGCAAGTCAGTACAACAGGTAGTCCAAGAGAAAAATGAGCAAACGGCACTTCACGAAAAGAGGCTATCCAAAGAGGCAATAAAGAGGAAAAGATTAAAACCGAATCTGTCATCCTCAAAAAGGGTTAAAATTAAAGAGGCTATACCAAATGCTGAAGATGTGAAGTCACCGGAACGTCCATACCTGCTGCTTGCTGTGCTGAACTTGGAAAACTGATACACGTATACCCTATAACCTACACCTCCACTTTAGCTGAAGGGACTTCCCTGGTGGTCCAGTGGCTAAGACTCCGCACTTCCACTGAAGGGATCACCCCGAGAGTCTTTTGTTGATCAGCTTCTCTATACTACTTTCATTTTCCCAGGTATAAACTCAGAGAGTAGGGATGTTTTATATTTTATTCAGTAGTGGATTTAACAATGCTTAGAACAAAACTTGGCATGTAGTAGGGCTTCAGTTTGTATTTTGTTGAATACTTCTTTTTCCATATTCAGCTTGGTTTCTAAGCTCAGAAGGTTATCTCTTATGTACTTCTAAACCCCTTTTTATACCTACAGCCCTCTGCCCAAGATTACCATCTATTGTCTGGACTCCTTTGAAGGGATCAAGGGATGAGTTAGGGGGAGCAGTCTGGAACAAGTGTTGTGTTTGGACATTTATGTTGCTGGTGAAATATCTAATATATAGCGTATAAAGCTTTGCCTTTTTCTGTAATGGATCCAACTTTATTCAAACTTACAAGTAATACGGAGTGTCACCTCATGATTTTAACGCTCTTTTATGGCAAGTACATGTACTGTACTCATCATTGTGAACTCATCTATTCTGGGAGTGGGAGATAAAGGTGGGTTGAGAAGATAAAAGGTAAAAAAAAAAATTTATTTAAATGGATCATTACTTCATACCCACGCTAATGGTGTTCCCATCCCCTCTTTGCTAAGGGTCACCAACCTTGACTTTCTAGATATACAGAGTGGCTACTACTCTCCGAATTATAATAATTCTAGCATCTCAATCTATTTTGCAGGCTTCCTTGATGGCTTAGCGGCAGAGAAGCCACCTGCCAGTGCAGGAGATGCAGGTCTGACCCCTGGGTCGGGAAGAGCCTCTGTAGAAGGAAATGGTAGCCCACGCCATTACTCTTGCCTGGTAAGGCCCATGGGCAGAAGAGCCTGGTGGGCTACAGTCCACAGGGCTGCAAAGAGTCAGATCCGACTTGGTGAATAGACAACAAGAAAACCTATTTTGCTAAAAGTGAAGTCGCTCAGTCGTGTCCGACTCTTTGTAACCCCATAGACTGTAACCCACCAGGCTTCTCCATCCATGGGATTTTCTAGGCAAGAGTACTGGAGTGGGTTGCCATTTCCTTCTCCAGAGGATCTTCCCGACCCAGGGATCGAACCCGGGTCTCCCGCCTTGTAGGCAGACGCTTTACCGTCTGAGCCACCAGGGAGACCTGAAGAGGGCTCCAGTTCAGTATTGTAGATTGAACTCTAATCTGACCTCTGTTTTTCATATTATTATAAGATAGTGCTGTTTTTGGCTTCTTGTGTATGTTAAGGCAGTGCAGAAACTTCAGGCTTCTCTACTTGAATTGGTGTTTCTTAACACATTTCATGGATGGAAATCCAAAAATTTTTACAGGAGCAGGTTTTAAAATTGAGGGCAAGAATCTCTGTCTCAGCAAGACTTTTTCCCCTATATTTGAAATAATAGGTTTGTGTTTTCTCACCCATTTTTTTTTGTTTTATTTTCTGGTTTAGACATCAACTGTGTTGGGCCATGATGCATTTGTATATGGGGCATTTAATTATTAACAAATATTTATAGATGACACTATCTGAAATTATCATACTTGTTTTTATATTTATCTGTAGTTTTACCTGTAAATTTGTCTCATCTCTCTCCCCCAAGTGAATAAATAAGCTCCAGGAGAGTAGGAACCTTGTCTATTTTGTCCCCATGTCAGAGAGACCAGTTACTGACTGAAGGAATAACACTTCTAGACTTTGGGGGTTGGGTGGTTTTCCTTCCTATAGCATTTCCATTTTTCTTTCAGCTTTGGAGCGGGGTCTCTTGAAAACACTGCAGAAACTAGATGAATATCTGAATTCTCCCCTCCCTGATGAAATTGATGAGAATAGTATGGAGGACATTAAGTTTTCCACACGTAAATTTCTGGATGGCAATGAAATGACCCTCGCTGACTGCAACCTGCTGCCCAAGCTGCACATTGTCAAGGTAGGCCTGCAGGTGTGGGGTCACGTTGCTGCTAAACCTGATACCTTTTTACGAAGACAGGACTCCCCTGTTAAACCTGATACCTTTTTACGAAGACAGGACTTCCCCTGTGTGTAAAACTTGGCTGATATTCCGACACTCACTATTTAGAACCTCCAAACAGTGTAACTTAATGTTGTCTAGGCAATAGGTGAAACACCCTAAGGTGTATTAAATGGAAAATTGTGTATTAAAATCAATGCCTATGAGAAATGGAATTTTTTTTTCTATGACTGCATAAAAATTCAAGGTAACTTTAAAGTGCTTGCTACACTTCCATACAGCATCAAACTTTGTTCTTTGATCACCTGGCTTTTTCTTTTCAAGGCAGAAAATATTTCTTGAGCGTTTATTGTGTGAATACATTTACTGGGTTTCCCAGGTAACACTAGTGGGGAGACATAAGAGACCTGGGTTCGATCCCTGAGTTGGGAAGATCCCCTGGAGGAGGGCACGGCAACCCACTCCAGTATTCTTGCCTGGAGCACCCTATGGACAGAGGCGCCTGGCGGGCGGTGGTCCAGAGGGTCGCAAGGAGTCGGACTCCTGAGTGACTAACACAAGTGACAGTGTGTGAAACCCCATGTTGTGCACTAAAGGTCAAGGTCAGGAAAGACAGATCCTGACTAGTGTGTGTGTTTGCAGCAGTATCTTTTTCAGTCCATCTCTCAGAATAATGGAAATAAAAACAAGAATAAACAAGTGGGACCTACCTAAACTCAAAACCTTTTGCACAGCTAAGGAAACAAACAAAGTGAAAAGACAACCCACAGATTGGGAGAAAATATTTGCAAACGATGTGACTGGCAGGAGATTAGCCTCCAAAATTTACAAACATCTCATGATTTTTAACAACATCAAAACAACCCAATCAAAAAATGGGCCGAAGACCTAAACTAGCATGTATGTTTTAAAGTATTTATCCAGTGATTACACATGACTGCTTCTCTTGTTGGTAGAGGCAGGCATTTGCAGTCACCACCACACTTCTGAATCTCTGGTGTAGTTTGCGGTCCTTATCATTATTTTAAATGTCTAGTTATAATGAAGGGGACAGACTTCAAGTAGAGGCAGTTTTGAGAGGTTCACGGAGTTAATTTGCCCTAAAATCAGATACATGTCTGGTTTATAAGACATGGCATATAAACACTAACTTTTGATCTCTTTGTATTTCAGGTGGTGGCGAAAAAATACCGCAACTTCGATATTCCGAAAGGAATGACTGGCATCTGGAGATACCTAAGTAATGCCTACAGTAGGGATGAGTTCACCAACACCTGCCCCAGTGACAAGGAGGTTGAAATAGCATACAGTGATGTAGCCAAGAGACTTACCAAGTAAAAGAGCACTTACGAGAGAAGCGTCTTCACATCTTCCCCTGACTAAGAACATACTTTTCCTAACAGACTGCTCCTCTTCCTAGAAAGTAGAAACTATTTGGCACGAACATGCAGTTATTCCAGATTAGGATAAAGGATAGAAAAGGTATAGTAGCTGTCTTGAAATATATATACTCCTAAGCAGTATTATTTTAAAATTCCTTTACCCTGCCTGTATCCCCTAGCCCACATCCTCCTCTCCTCCAATTTGGAGCACTCCATCACAAACTTTCACTTTAACGGTAGTTTAAAGGCAGTTTGCCATCTCTCTGGAGCCTTCATCACTGGAGTCCATTCACTGTGTATCGATGACAGAACTTTTGAGGTGCACTGTTCAACTGTTAAAATAGTAACCGTAAAAAAAATAAATAGTAACCATGACCCCTTCAGTCAGGCCCAAACTGGTGCATAATGCATGGTACAAGAAATATGTATGTATTTTTGGAATTTTATAATATTTAGTAAGAGTATATGAAAGGATTGCTACTGTATCAAAATATTCTATCTCAATTTAGTCTATCCTGGATATGTACTAAAGGATGTTACCACCCGAGGAGTGCTTTCTACCGAAAGTCAGTGCAGATTTTGTTATTTTACTTTGTACATGGATTTTTACTTTTGCCTAAAAGCATTTTTCTTTCATACTAATGATAACATCTGACACTACTTAGAAGCTGAAAGTTTAGGGGGAAGGATGGTATTTTCAAGATCTTCTCAAGCATATTATGAATATAAGAGAAACCATTGGGCACCTGATACACTCAGTCTAAACATGTTACTGGTTATATGTATTTTGTCCAGTGCCATTCATTTGGAACATTATTGCTTTCTTCCTATATTTTAAAAGTGCTCTTTTTTAAGTTAAGCATCAGCCTTGCTGTCTGTAGATCTTCTGAGCAACATTATGTAAACTGGTATTTCGTTCATTTAGCTCTAGCAGTACGATGATTAGTAATGTAAAAGTTAACCTAAGGAATATAGCATGGGTTTGTCAACCTGTCAAGTAGAGTTTTGTTTATAAAGCATATTTAATGTGGATAATCTAAAGAGTGCAGTATACATCCTATATTAAAAACAAGATAAAACAGGTTATTATTCCACCCCATTTACTGTTAGACTTCCGGCAGAGGATGGGTCACTCCTTTTGGACTAAATTATAGTTGTGATGGTGACTTAATATTTACTGCAGTTTTGCCTAATCTCAATCATTGCATTTCCTTCAATTAAATTTATCTGAAGCTACATTGAGGAATAGCACTCTGCATGTTTGTTTCTTAAACTGAAGTCCTAAACCAGGAATTTTTTATGTTGTAACAAGGGAGGATAAACTTGATGAAAATAAAAGTTTGCTAAGTATTTATTCACTTAAAAAAGAAAAAAATGACTTCATGTGTACTACTCCAAAGACCGTGGTTGTGACTATAGTAATGTTTTTGGTCATTTTCATACCTAACTTGTTTAAGAAGTGCTATTTCTCATAGGCTGTTTTTGGAAATTTTAAGTATATTGCTTTAAGATAGCAATGTTTTTTTCCCTATGATATGCTAACATTTAGTAAACACTGGCTTTATGGAAGCAGCCTGATTTTTTATAAGCATTATGCATTTATTTAAATCTATCAGTAATTAGCTTGGTGTAGAAAGATAAGAAAAACTCCGTATTGTATCCATTTGGCTCAGGGAGATTTATTTGCTTTACCTTTTTTAGAACTCCTTATTGCTGAACAAAGTTAGGGTACCACCATTTTGTAATGAAGTATTGGATGATGACTTATCTTGTTCCAGGAAGAAGCACTGTCAGGTTATATATGTTGAGAAATTCTATGGCAGCAGCTTCCGTGGGTGAATTGCGTCACCTCTGCACCAGTACACAGACAGCCATCTTCACTTTTCACTTACTTCTGTAATAGGACTAACTTGGTGTCAGTTATTGAATCTTGCCTCATAGCTTAAAGCATAATTCAGGAGAAGCAGGGCGTCTGTTTCAAGTGAATGGTGGACTCAGAGATGCAGAGTAGAGGGCTAAGGAGGAAAGAGCTGCAGTCCTCAAAACAGGGATGGAAAACACATTCTGAAATTCAGTTGTGAAGAGTTTGCCACTTTGGATATCTATTCTTCTTTTTAAAAAATGTACCCCTTGGCTGTCTCTCTAGATATCCAAGGAAGGGAGGGTCTTTCTGTTATAATTTTGATGAAGGCAGAGTTGTGTTTCTGTAGAAAGACAGATCTTATTACTTTATCAGGAAAGTTAGTCAGATGAGATTGAGATTGGCAAATGGACAAAAGCTAGTAAAAAAAGATGATCCTAGAACATACCTTTTTTACCCCATCTTACATTTGTGGAAAAATCATAGCTTACAATCTTGGGAGATTTGGGACATGAAAAATTTTCATGGTAGTTCATGTAGTGTATGGGTTGATACAATGGAAATAATCTGATATTATTTCTACAACTACTGAATCATTCCCCCCTTCATTTAAACCCCTTTTGTTTCATTTAAGAGTCTGAATGGAAGATCTTATAGTTTCCAAGGGATTCTGAGAAATTTTTGTGTTCAACATTTGGAAGGCTGCCTACTATTTCAGTTGATATAAATTCCCCCTTTAAAAAAAAATACAGATGTGGACTTTCTGTATAGTTCTGTTATTTTCTTTTACCAAGATTGTTGACTTTTGTGATAAAATTCATACAAGATTTTATTTCTTGGTAACTTCGGCTTATACAACTATCTTTAAACCCTTGAGCAATCTGTATACAATGAAGAGGTTTCTGACATTTATTCTTACACTCATTTGTTTGACTTTGGAATTTAGGCACATTTACTTCTGTTGTTTTGAATCTCTTTAGAGCTGCGTGTAGATAGCTTTTATTTCTGTGCATTTAAAATAATCCATTTAGAAAATACGTGGTAAAAATGAGGAGAAATAGAAATGTATTTTTTCATGAACATTTTGATACACATTTCATCAAATTTATTGATTAACCAATTTCTTACACTGGTTATAATTAGTATTTGATTCAAAGAGAGGGAAGCATTCATTATTATACTTTATCATCATTTTTATTCGATCCTTTACAAATTACTAAGGTTGGGGTTGTCAAAATTATACTTTTATTATGGAAAAAAATTTCAATTCCCCCAAATCATAATGTTGAACAGAATTGAAGTATTTTTTTAATTACTTGAAAAGGAAAATGAAAGCTTATTATAGAATGCTTGTATTTTCTTTTCTCTCTCTGGAACCAGTATATTGCTGGCAGCTATTGTATTAAAAAATAAAGTATATTTTCACTATCATAAAAGGTTCTTTTTTCCCCCCACTAATGAAAATAAATAACAATTTGGGGTAAAAGTGTTTATTTGAGACTATCTTTGTTTTTCTTGAGGGGGCAGTTCAGCCCATTTAATAGATTAAAGGGAAAAACCATACGATCATCTCAGTAGGTGCATAAAATAACTTACAAAAACTTTCACGATACCCATTCTTAGCAAAACGGGATCAAAGATTAACTTTTTTTTAACCCAATAAAGACATCTGCCAAAAACCTACAGCAAATTTCGTAAATAAATGTGAAACAAGTCCTCATTAAAGTCAAGCAAAATACGATTGCCTTCTATCACAGCTATTACTCAGCTATTTTACATAACTACTGTATTAGAGGTATCCTACACCAATGCAGTAAAATGTAAAAGGAATAAGGAATGGAAAAAGATGGACCAAATGACTTCTCCTTTGTAGATGATACATATTATATATATATAAAAAAAGAAATTCAAAATAACCTATTAGAAATAATAAAATTCAGTTGCTTACTGGATGCAAGATTGAACTATATACTAACATTAACCACATTAAAAATAAATAGATAAGATTCATTTCTTCTAGAAGAAGTGACATTCTAGTAATATTCATTTCTTTTAGAAGAAAACTGGGTGACAGAAAATTGGATGAAAATTGTCAGTGTTACTTTTTTGAGCTTTTGGAAATTTGTACTATAAATACATTACCTATTCTTTTTAAAAAGTACTTTAAAAGATCATCTCTAAGGTATTTGGGATAAAACCTGATGAAGTATGTGCAATTCCTTGATGGAGAAAAGTACAAAATATTATTAAAGGACCTAGAAGAAACCTACCATGTTCGTGGATGGAGAATGTAAAAGTTAAAAGAATTTCAATTGTTTTAAGTAATTTATAAATTCAATATATTTTCCCAACAAAATCCCAAGAGGGTTTTTTTGGGGGGGGTGGGGGTGGGGAACACAGATAATGGATTTAAAACATTCATGTGGAAGAAGTATGCTCCCCAAATAGCCAACATATATCTGAAAGGAGAGAGAAAGAAAAGAAACTTGCTTGACAGGATATAAAGTCTTAAAAGCTTAATATAATTGATGAGTATTAGGTCATATCAACACAACACTCCTGCTGCAACTACCAGAAAAAAACTGGTTTAAAATACCCAAAATTCAATACTGCTTTTAAACATCAGAAAACCATGGAGGCAATAAGGACTAAATGAATTGAATTTCAGAGGAGGAAGCCTTTCTGAGGTAAACTGACGGTCTGGCCACTGAAATTTTCCTTAGGGAGCCTTAGCTGATTCTGAGCCAGGAACTGAAGACTGGGTTTAGCTCACGAAGAGGGGCGCTACTGGGTAAAAGAAAATATAAGGTCCCTGGTGACAACACACTGGAAACCTGAGACACCCTAAATAAGTGACTGGTTTTCTCCCAGGACATTTGCTGAATTCCAGAGCTCTACATATTTTTTTGGGCTCCAAAATCACTGCAGATGGTGACTGCAGCCATGAAATTAAAAGACACTTACTCCTTGGAAGAAAAGTTAGGACCAACCTAGACAGCCTATTCAAAAGCAGAGACATTACTTTGCCGACTAGGGTCCGTCTAGTCAAGGCTATGGTTTTTCCAGTGGTCATGTATGGATGTGAGAGTTGGACTGTGAAGAAGGCTGAGCGCTGAAGAATTGATGCTTTTGAACTGTGGTGTTGNACCCGCCCCCCGGCCCGGGGCCGCGCTCGGAGCCGCTTCTTGCAGCTCTGCGCCCTTCTGCACGCGCTGGGCCCGCGGCGGCTGGAGGAAGCGCCTCGGAAGCGAAACTCTTGGCAGGTCTGGAGGCAGCTGGGACGCGGGGGCCCGGACGCAGCCGACGTTAAGGCCCGGGCCTCCTCCCAGCTTCGCCCTCGCGCCGGGGGCGGGCCCCGTACTCCTGGGTCCAGCTCCCGCAAGGTGCCTGGCCCGCGTGCCTCCGCGAGGGGGCTCCCCGCGCTGAACTTGACCCTGTCCCCCGGGAGGAGGGCCCCGCCTGCGAGACGGCCTCGGAGGGGGGACTGTCCTCAAGAGAGGCGAGCTGCCTTTGGGACGGCCATTGGGGGCGGGGGGCGGGGGTGGGAAGAAAAAGCCAGCCACCCATTTCTGGTCTCATTTCTTATAAGAAATGGACCTGTTTCCGTTGCTTCCAGTGTTTCTTCGTTCTCCGATTTCCTCAAAGAAGAATAAATGCTTTTCTTTAAACACCATGTGCCCGACTCTTGGTGATCCCGTGGACTTGTAGCCCACCGGGCTCCTCTGTCCGTGGAATTCTCCAGGCAAGAATACTGAAGTTGGTAGTCATTCCCTCCTCCAGGGGATCTTCCCAACCCGGGGATCGAACCTAGGTTTCCCGCATTGCAGGAGGATTCTTCCCCTTCTGAACCAACAGGGAAGCCCCTGCCAATTACCCGACTTTATATACGTATAGGTATAAATATAGTTTTAATATAAGTAACTGTTTCATCTTTTCAGCTTGTCAACAGTCTCTTGGAGTATTAACCCCATTTTAAAGATAAGAAACATTGAGCATCCAGAGTTTCAGTAATTGGCCCAAGCTCATGCAGTCAAGAGCACTGGGTTCCGGGCTATCACCTCTCCAGTGTTGGAAGGAGCTCAAGTTGGGGACACAAGAAGGCTGATTCCGTGGCACTGTGGTGGAGCAGCCCTGAGCTTCCCACTGGACTTTTCTCGTGGGGAGTTTGGGAGTTCCTGGCTACACCATGCCCAGCTCCAGTCTCTGAAGTGCATGCAAGTGTGGGCAAAGCAAGAGGAGCTCAGGGCCCTAATACCAAGAACCAGGCTTCAGGGGTCGGCGCTCCATTTCTGTGTGATCAAGAGGGTCCTGGTTGATAAGAGGGGACTCTGGAAGTCCAGGGAGAGCCGGAGGGGCCTCTCCAGCTCTTTGGCTCAGAGACAGACATGCAACACCCTGCTGTCTGCAGAGGTCACTATAAACCAGCGAAACCACCCTGCTGCGGATGAATGGGAGAATTCTGGACCAAGGAGGGGCAAGAGAAGAAAAGCCCAGGATCCTCTCCATTCTCTGCCCTCACTGGAAACACTGACGTTTCAGTGAGTCATCTCATTGTCTGAAGTCACTGACCGCAAGAGGAATTGTTGCTGATCTCTACAGATGCTCCAGGAGTCCCAGGGTCCTTGCCAGAACCTTAAGGTTGCCTAATTTAATTATTAAAGATTGACGATAAAGACAAAAATGTCAGTGAAGTGGAGCCCAGCTCACGGGTGCACGTTATTGATTTGGTTTATCCATAGAGGGTGCTTTGCTTTTTTTTTTTTTTTTAAGAAAAATTCTGCCATGTTCTGAAGATCCCTTTCACCTTGGTATTCCAAACCAACTTTCACTCTCAGATGATTTTTAGAAATCCTAGTGACAGCAAGCTAAAAATACTCCAGCACCTTTGGTTCACCCATGAGTGAACTAATGACGCGTGACTTGCCCAGGGTCCCGTAGGTAGTTACCTGCAGCACGAGGGCTCCTAGGACAGTGCTTGCAGGACCAGACAGCAGCTTTGGCATAAACACCTGATGGCTTCCGGGTTGGGGCAGAGTTGCCACTAGAATCCCTTTTTCATCTCCTTGTTCTTGGCTTTCAGGGAGTTCTACTTCAGGAGGCTTGGGTTTAACACAGTCTTTGGCATCCTGAATCTTTATCTCATGTGAAAAAACACTTAACTGTATGATATGCCCCATTCATTTAAAAATAACATTTGGAGCTCCTCCTGGGTTCAAGGCACTGGCTGAATGTGAATAAATGGAGACACGTGATTTCTGCCTTCTGAGACCTTCCAGAGTCACGAGGGAGAAAGACATATACACAAATAGCCAGGCAATAAAAGCAGAAAGTGAGAAATAATTCACAAGAGTCTTAAAAGCATTATTCACTCATTTGCTCACGAATATTTGTTGAACCTACGAGTCAATTCGTAAAGGGAACAATTGCTTTTCACTAGAAAAATCGACTGTATCAAGGAGAATAATTTTTTTTTTTTTTTACAGATTTTAACTACTTAAGTGATTATCAAAATAATTCTGCACACTGAAGACATTTTGGAAAGCACGGAAAACGGTAAAGAAGCACATGTACAAACTTCCCCTAAGCTCCCCAGCCAGAGACAATCCATGTGTGGTGTGTTTTCCCTTCTATTGGCTAAAATTTTTTTTCTTTAAGAAATTGAGAGCTTACTTCCCACTGCAAACCTATTACCTCATAAGCGTTTCCCCACATCGTTTGGAACCCTCGACTGTTGTAAGGTTTATTACCCAGTGCTTTTAGTCACATGGACGTACGGTAATTGCCTCACCCGCTCCCCAACTGTAGGTCACTTAGGTTCTTTCCAGCTTTTCGTTATAGCCTGTTCACATTGCAGCAGACATCTCTTTACGTACGTCCATCTTCAGCCGAATGTCAACTTTTAGATTTCGGAGAAAATAATCAGAAATATGAGTCAAAAGTACAAACATCTCAAGAAGATTGATAAATATCACCAAATTATTTGCTGAAACAGTAAAAAAAAAAAATGTGAACAAAGTAGGAACATTTTTCAGGCTTTTGATAAAGATCACTGAGAGGCTTGCCAGAAATAGCTCATGAATTTACACGCCCCAGTGCCTACTCGAATGCTATCCCTCTGTGCTTCAGTTAGCAGGGAGCAGTGTCTTTGATAACTTAATCTATCTTATTGCTATTTGCGTTTCTTTGACCTTTAGAGAGATCGAGCATTCTTTCCGCCTCCAAATGTTTGTTAGCCTCTTATATTTGCTTTTTATTAAGCCACTTGCCCTTTTATCCATGAGCATCTTTGTATATGTATCTTCAAAACTGATTTATGTGGGTTCTTTATAAAGTAAGGGTCCTCGCCATCTGTCTGTGGTATTTGTTGCTAACATTTTCCCCCAGTTGTTTGTCTTTTAATTTTGCTTGATTTTCTTAATCGCACCGGAATTTCTTGTTTTTATGTAGCGTGGGACTGTCAAGCATTTCCTCTGTGGTTTCTTCCACAGCTTTGAAGCTTAGAAAGCCCTTCCCCATGTAAAGATCATTTGGTGAAGGGGGTTCCCAGGTGATAGATACAGTGGGCTCTTGGCCAGGTTGGCCGGAGGTGACACAGTCTGGGGTGCCTGGGTTGGATCTGTTACTTTTTACCATGCTGGGCCAGATCAGAGACGCTTTTTAAGGTTGTGCTGGGGGTTACGTGGGGGAATCCACTGACCATTCTTGAGCTGGGAGAGAGCATACGGACGGAGGGTGCCAGAGTCTGTGTCTTCAGGATGCTACCAAATACTGTAATGTGTGATTTCTACTGAGAACAATGTGGAACCTGTTCTGGAAAGCTGGTATGGGAAATCCAAAATTTATAGCTCAATGAAATTGGAGGATTTTCTCCACTGTCTTCTGAGCCTGAAGCTGTTTGGGGGTTTGAAGGTGATATTTCTGATGCTATTACTATCGGCACTGGGAGGGTTCCTCCAGGCCTGCAAATTTCCTTACTTCACAGCAAATTAATACCTGCTGCTCTGTTTGCCCACAACGTCACCGATACCTCCTGTCCACCTGGCCTAGCTTCTCTCCACGAACAGCCGGACAGTAAACGTTGAGCGCGGGCGCCCACTTTTCTGCTTAATGAGGACGGCAGTTTCAATAACTGATTCTGCTAGAGAAACCACACTTGAACAACGGGTGAAATCTCTGGGAAGGCGTTATTCTGGGTGGTCAGATTTTGGGTGAATAAAAAGCTTACTCCTTACAGGATCGTATTTTAGTTTCTGGTTAGACCCCCCTGTGAAAATGTATTATACCTCTCAGCCCTTTATTCATTCTCTCTGACAAGACAGTCTAGTATATTCCTAAATGAAATACTTAAAAGATTTTTAAGTTGCCCAGAATCCCTGCCTCGCAGCACAAACATTTCATCTCTTTTCCATCTTGCCTTCTGTGTGTGTTTTACAGGACTGCAGATCATTGTGCAGGCTCTCCTGAAGTTCTTCCCTTTTCCTGGCCCAGAACCTCATTTTCGGTCTCTAGATTTCAAACGGTATCCATACAATGATCATTTAGAGATATTTCATGTTGAAATATAGTGTGCATACAGACTACAGCATGCATCATAAATGTATAGCTTGATGCGTTTTTACAAAAGACACATACCCGTGATCTAAACTATACAGCCCCCAGGCTATGGCCATACCACCCTGAATGTGGCCGATCTGGTCTAAAGTATATAGCCCCCAGCCCAAGAAGTGAAGCGTTATGAGCACCTAGAGGCCCCTGCTAACTGGTCCCGGTGGCGACCACGCTTCCCCTCCCAGAAAAGAACCACTATGCAGACAGCAAAGATTAACTTTGCGTGTTTAGGATCTTTGTGCCAATAAAATCACAGAGAATGTCCTCTTTGGTATCTGGCTTCTTTGGCTTAACACTGTGATTGTGAAATTCATTGTTTATGAAATTCATCTTGTTTGTGAAACTACGGCTATTGTGTGAATAACAGTAGTTTAATCACTGTTTACTTTCGCTGGTGTATGAACTCCATCATGTCTATTGCTCTCAAACAAATGACCCAAATCCTAGTGACTTAAAACAGTCGCGTTTATTGTCTCTCATAGTTTCTATCTGTTAAGAATGTCAAGAGCAGCTTAGCTGGGCAATTCTGGCTTGGGGCCTGTCATGAGTTTGCCCTTGAGATGTCAGGTAGGGCTGAAGTCATCTGAAGGCTTGACTGGGGCTGGCCATCCATTCCCAAAGTGGTGCACTCACCTGGCTCTTGGCTGGAGGCCCCAGGCCTTCTTCGTGGCTTGGGTTTCTTTACAGTGTGGTGGCTGGCCTCCCACAGAGTGAATGATCAAGAGACCAAGGCAGAAGCTGAAACATGTTCCAGGACCTCTCCTTAGAAGTCACACGTGGTCACTTCCACCCAACCCTACTGGTTACTAAGTCAGTTCTATTCAGCATCAAGAAGGGAACTTCACCAGGCCATGCCTACCAGGAGGTGAGACTCACAGAGGGCATCTTGGGGATTGGCTACCACATATGGAAAAACTACTCATCATAAAAAGTCACGTTCTAAAGCATCTCCCATCACATTGCTGGGGCTTCCCCTGGTGGCTCAGCTGTAAAGAACCCGCCTGCAGTGTAGATGTGGCAGGGGATGTGTGTTTGATCCTTGAGTCGGGGAGATCCCCTGGAAAAGAGAGTGGCAACCCACTCCAGTATTCTTGCTTGGAAAATCCCATGGACAGCCTAAGGGGTCGAAAAAGAGTTGGATACGACTTTGCAACTAAGCAACAAAATCACATCTGTCGTGTTGTAAGTCATTTGCTATTGTAGTTAATACCGACACGAACATCTTGATGCATGTCAATTTCTATTTTTTTCTGCTGAAGTAATTCTTAGAAATACACGCTGGGGAATGGAATTCCTGAGTCAAAAGACCTTAACTTGTTTATGAGTCTTGCTCTACTGTCACCTATTGCTTCCAAAAGGGGTTGTACTGATTTTCTGTGCTACCGGCAACCAAATGGCAGATGGAGTCCGCTGCAGCTTTCCCTGCATTAGGCATTAACCCTTCCAGATAAAACACTGTATACAGAACATAAAAATGACCTCTGTCATCAAAAGACTTGGCAAACAGTAGCTGGAAGGGCAGCTGTGTTGTGAGAAACTGGTGACTCTTCTCCAAGAAGCCCTGGCTAATGGATACTCTAAAGCAAACTGGCTCGCTTGTTTGTTTGTCTGATATGTGTCAGGTCTCAGCTGCATCATGCGGAATCTGTCGTTGCAGCTCACAGACTCCCTAGTGGTGGCACTTGGGCTCCAGAGCAGGCAGGCTCAGTTGCTGTGGGGTGTGGTCCCTCTGAAGCGTGTGGGGTGTTGGTTCCCACACCAGGGATCAAACTCGCGTCCCTTGCATTACAACGTGGATTCTTGTCCACTGGCTCTCCAGGGAAGTCACCAAACTGGCTTTGGAGCTGCATTTTTCTGCCACCTCTTGGAGAATCAGCATGGTGAGTGGAAAGTTGCTTTCACTCTCAGCGCCTGCATCTGTAAAATGGGGATCAAGGCACCGAACTCCCGGGGTCGGTGTGAAGATTGAAGAGATAATGGATGAGGGGTTCCTAGCCCTATGCTTGCCACATAATAGGCACCCAACAAATATTGGTCATCCCCCTTGCACCCTCTCCTATTCTCTCTTCTTGTTTAACAAGAGTCACACATTTTATCTTCATTTGGATGAATTACTTCCTGCGATATGTCCTTGGTATCTCCTGCAAGGGAAAAAAAAACACAGTAAATTTTTTTCTAATTATAACACTGACGTGTGCTCACCCAATAAAAATTTGGAAACTGTGGGAAAGTACAAAGAAGGAAATAAAAATTACCCGCAATTTCACGCCTCAGATCTGCCACTGTGAACATCGGGGTGTGTCCTCGGGGTGTCGGAGCTGCTGCTTATTCTCAGAATTCTAAGGTGTGGCTCCAGGCCAGCGTGGCAACACCTCTGTCTGGGCCCTGCCCCAGAGATGCGGAGGATGGGGTGCCCTGGAGCGGTCGGGTCCCAGCTGTGACCAGCTGCCCCCCGGCAGCCTCACCTTTCGCTGTTCACGGGAAGCAGATAGGATTTCAAGACACCCTCACCGCCCATGGAGAGCAAGTCCACGTGGGGCAAGCCCTGTGGGGCGAAGGGCGGTCTTTGTTCTTCCCCTTTCCTCTGCAAGGCCCTGACCAGACTCATCCAGACTCGGGCACTTCCTGTCTCCAGGCCTCGGTTTCCTCATCTGTCCGGTGAGCAGCTGGGCCTTGATTTGCAGGATTAGCCCTGGGTGGTCTTGGCGGTATCTGTGTCACCTGAACACACGTGCGCGTCTCCTTTATTCCTCCGGCGCCCACCCCTTCTCCTCCTTAGAAGAAGATGGGCACCTCCCCCAGCTTCAGATCATGCTGCCACCTGGACCGTCTCCAATCAGGCTCCTCAGTTGCTCTGGGAGTCTCGAGTCAGGCGAGGAGCCTTCCGAGAGCTCCACGAGGAGGAAAGGGAACAGCACTGTGTACCGGCCTCTGTGCTGATACAGTAGAGTGTCATGGTGCCACGGGTAGAGAAGGACTGCCCAGGTTCAGATGCCAGCTTTGCCACTAACTGTGTGGCCTTGGGTAAGTTCCTTAAAGAGCTGTGTCTCACTCATCTGTAAACCAGGAAGGCTGAAGATGGTGATGTGTGTTACATGGCATGTGGCTTAGCTGAGTTAGTGTGCCTAAGACCCTTGGCGTGTGGTACGTACTGTTATTGTTCAGTTGCTCAGTCATGTTCGATTCTTTGCAACTCACTGGACTGCAGCACTCCAGGCTTCCCTGTCCTTCGGTATCTCTCAGAGTTTGCCCAGACTCTGGTCCACTGAGTCAGTGATGCCGTCCAACCATCTCGTCCTCTGTCACCACCTTCTCCTCCTGCCTTCAATCTTTCCCAGCATCAGGGTCTTTTTCAATGAGTTGGCTCTTCTCCATTGGGTTATGGAACATCAGCATCAGTCCTTTCAAAATGAGTATTCAAGGTTGAGTCCCTTTAGGATTGACTGGTTTGATCTCCCTGCAGTCCTATGTGGGTATTGGTATTACGACACTGTCCAGAAGGTAGTCAGTGATCTGAGATCTGTGCTGTGTAGAACTGTAAGCAGTTTCCAAAAAATGCAAATGTGATTGACGTGGAAAGTGAGTTTCTTCTCCGTCACCTACTCTCACACTCCAGAAATAACCACTGAGAACAGATCAGTGGGCCACCTTCCAGAACATATACAGGGACTGTTCTCTCTTAAAGGTATTACCTATTCTGCAGTTTGCCTTTTCACTCAGGATTTTATTGAACATACTTTCATGTCACAAGGCGCAGAGACATGGTTGTTAAATTTATGCCTCCAACTCCCTGTAAATGGACAGTTAGACTATTTCCATTTTTTGACTATGCAGAGTACAGCAAGGAACATCCCTTTTTAGAGTTTCTCTTTCCCAAAAGCGTACCCCGGGAGGAGGGGGTGGGGGGCACGAGCTGCTCATCGCTCCTACCCTGGGAAGGTCCCGTCAGTGCTAGTGAGTGTTCTGAGTGGATCTACCGTGTCACCCTGGGAGGACCCCCTCCATGTCCCCAAAGGAAACAGGAGTCCACCCAGGAGGGTCCCTCCTGGAGGTGAAGACGGCAGAGCACGTTGAGGAGAGGACGACGGGCTCTCAGATGACTCGAGAGCCCCTTTCTCACCCTTCCCTTCTTAAAAATTATTATTTAAATATCTATTATAAATTTATCTGCTGCTGCTGCTGCTGCTAAGTCAGTTCAGTCGCGTCCAACTCTGTGCGACCCCAGAGATGGCAGCCCACCAGGCTCCCTCGTCCCTGAGATTCTCCAGGCAAGAACACTGGAGTAGGTTGCCATTTCCTTCTCCAGTGCATGAAAGTGAAGAGTGAAAGTGAAGTCGCTCAGTCGTGTCCGACTCTTAGCGACCCCATGGACTGCAGCCTACCAGGCTCGTCCATCCATGGGATTTTCCAGGCAAGAGTACTGGAGTGGGGTGCCATCGCCTTCTCCTATAAAATTATCAAGAACATATAAAAGATGCAAGACTCGTCTAACAAATATGCACACAGTAGTAGAAGAAGGGTTAGTCGCTCAGCTGTGTCCCACTCTCTGCAACCCCATGGACTAGACAGTCCAAGGAATTCCCAGGCGAGAATACTGGAGTGGGTAGCCCTTGCCTTCTCCCCAGAATCTTCCTGACCCAGGGATCTCGCCTGGGGTTCCTGCACTGCAGGCAGATTCTTTACCGACTGAACCCCTGGGGAAGCGGACGTGCGTATATCTACCATTAAATGTAACGACTGTTGCCACTTGGCCATGTGTGTTTTCCCCATTTATATTATACCTTTCTCTAGCCCTACAGTTTGGCTGGAATATTTCAAAGTAAGCTGTAAACTTCACAACATATCCCTCCTAAATAACTCAACATTCATCTGCTAAGAATATAGATATTCTTCTATATAACCCAAGACCTGAGGAAATTAAAAAGCATTTCCTAATATCATCTAATAATAATGGATTTTCAAATTTCCCAAGTTGTCCTCCATATAAAATAATTTTACAAACCAGGCAGACTCCAGTGACGCGGGGCTGGATGAGAGTCCTCGGCAAAGGCTGATACTGGCCCTGTGATGGGAAGTGGCCTGAGCGCCGCAAAACCCATCACTACCCGTGTGGTGCTTTCGGGAAGAGTAGAAAACATGGCCCTTGTGGGCACAGCTCACATGCCAGTGTGCCTGGCTCAGTGGAAGCAGGTTGGATTCCAGCCCCAAGGCTGGCGACAGCACTTTCTGCGGTGCGCAGACCAGGCAACTGCATGCGGCAACCCTGACTGGGAGGGGCAGTTTGGTCAGCAAGGCAGGGCAGAGAGCTTCCAGCCTGAAAGTGAGCAAGGCAGTGGTTACCAGCGGGCTCCCTACCACCCAGCGACTGCAGTGACAGCAGCAGTGTTTACTGGGCGTCTCTCTGTGCTGAGCCCTGCCCTGGGCGCTGTCTCGGATTCTCTCGCCTTGTTTCATTGGTGCCAGTGTTACCCTCACTCGAGGGAGGAGAATACAGGCTCAGAGAGGTTCGGTTGTTTGCCCAAGGCTGCACTGCTCATAAGGGGCTGAATCAGGGCTCCATCCTGGGTCTGTTGGCTCTTGGGATCGTGCCTTAAGAATTGTGCCCCAGGTGGCATTGTTAGGGGCCCAGGGGCGCATTCCAGGGCCAGGACCTTAGGGGTTCCGTTTCACAAGTCTGAAGTGGGGTCTGTGTAGTCAGGTTTCAAATGAGGCCCTCTCCACCCACTCCAGGGCACACTCATGTGCCCCCTACCCCTACCGTTTAGGAACCACTGGGCGACAAAAATATCTGGAAATCCAGGGCCCTGGCCTCTCTTGGCAACTGTCGATGACTGTGTTGACCCGTAGGTCCCCAAGCAGAAGTCCCACCACCCGGAGGTGCAGAGGGGCATCAGGAAGGCCACAGCGGGTCCCAGTCTTGTCGCTCCCCCCTCCCTGGGGCATCAGACACGGGGCAGGGTGGCGGGAAGGAGGTGAGGTTGGGTGTGACCCACAAAGGCACCCAGTTGTCCTGGTGACCCTGCCAGCTGCGTGGCCCCTGAGAGATTGGGGATTGCGGCTTGCCCCGGACTCCCCCAAAATGCAGTGATGTTGCTGGTTCCTCTGGCTGTGACCATAACTGGGGCCTGGGGAGCCCTGGAGAGGGGGGTGCAGGTGCTGAAGTCTGCGGCCCTGACAAGGCCCACCCCCTCCGCAGGCCCCAGGCTGTCTTCTAGACAATGAACAGTTTACCACCCGCCTGCCCAGAAGTTGGCTCGCAGGGATGTGGGTTCTGACGGGCACTCCCTCTTGGCAGAACCTGTTGTTAACTTAGATGAATTGACTACATGGCCTCTGCAGTCTGGGTAGGTGCTTGAGAAGGCTGGGGTGCGGCCTTGAATAATCTCAACTCTGCACTCACCGGCCTGGGACTTGCCAGGTTACCTGTTCTCCAGAACAAACATCAGAACCTGGCGCTGTTTCTCAATTGTCAGATAAAGTGATGTTTTGTATAAAGGGGTCCTAAAAGAAATCAGGCGGGACTTCAGGGAGATCCACAGTAGACCCAAAAGACACTTGGATCGTGACTCCTGGATTGTTTGTTTTGGAGGGAGAGGCAATTAGAAATTCTTGGCTGCTGCCTGTGCTAGGGAGGCTCGGGGTGAGGCGGAGGGCACAGGTTTGGGTGTGCAGGAACCACGCTTGGTGGGCTCAGTGGGAAGGGCCAGACTGAGCTACAGATGGTGGGGAGGAGGGACCCCGAGATTCCCAGAGAGGAAACTGAGCCTCGGAGTGGTCAGGGGTGACCCCAGGGTCACACACTTCGGGGCAAATCTCCTAAATACAACTGAGCGGACACCAGACATCTTTGCAGGCCACTCCCTGTCCCTCCTCCTGACAGACCACCCCTCCCCACCACCCATGTCAGTGGTAGGTGCTCAGGCTCCATCCTCAGGGGACCTGGGGGGTCCCTGCTCTCATTCACGTCCAGTTTCCCTTTCTGACTGCTGTCTAGGTGACCTGCGGTGATGCAGGCCTCACCCCAGCTCCCTAACCCTACTGCGGGCCCTCCCTGAGCTCCTCGGATGGGCCTGGTCTCTGCTGGGACACTGCTCAGCAATCCCGCCTTGATCCCTTGTGCTCTGGCTTCCTTGGTCTTCTTCCATCTCCCTCACCTTCCCCACCCCAAATACAGGGTCTGCCAAGGTCCCTGCTGATGATAAGAGCATGACATAAAAATAATATCGCCCGTTTACCAAGACTGTACCAGGCCCTGCAGCTAAGCGCTTGCAGGTCTCATCGGGCCTCAGGCCACACCACGTGGGGAAAACTGTCTCTTCCTGCAGCCCAGGGGATAGGGCGCTGGCAATTTTGGACACTACCCCCCCACCCCCCCATGGAGGACCTTCTGATGGTTTTGACGGTTTGGTCAAGATGTGTAGATGAGTGTGAGGGAAAGAAGTGGAGCCAGGCCCAGCTCCTCCGCGCTTTGGGAGGGGCAGGGGGACAGGAAGTGAGACTCGGCTGTCCCGGGCGGGTGACCCTGCCCTGGAGGGTTCTGACCAAGAGGGTCTGCGTGGGATGGTCCCAGAGTTCTGACCTTGCGGGTGTCTTTTCTCCCCAGCCCCTTTCTTCTGGGACCAATTCTGTGTGTGTGTGTGTGTGTGTGTGTGAGTGTGTGGCACACGTGTGTTTGTATCCACCGTGATCTGATTTCCTGCATCTCGCGACTCGCCATCCCCTAGACTTTCCGGAGTCGTCCTCGTTAGCGGCCGCGCGGTTCCTCGTGTGAGGGGATTTAATGCGGCTCGTAAAACACCGGCTTGACGATGTTTACTTTCCCCCGCTTTTCTCTCTCCCGGCAGCCCGGGTTTCTCCCCTGCATTTGGCCAGATCTATAAAATAAATACATCCACTGCTCAGGAGGAAGTGACCTTCGGGTCTGGGGGCCTTTTTAATGGGGCCTGAGCTCTGCTGACAGCTCCTGGCTTCCCGGCTTTACCCGCTGGGGTAAAGCCTCGGGAAGCCCTCCAGTCACTCCCATTTCTTGCTCGGAGTTACCAGCTGAACCTCTGTTATAACTTCTGACAGCTTTGTGCTTTCTTTCTTTCCTTTTTTTCTTTTTTCAAGTAATAAAAAATGTGTCTTTAAGACTGTAAAGAACCCAGACCCGAATGTCCTCGTCTCTTCTTGTCTGAATGGCCTGCACTGTCTTGGGAGCAGGTATGGATTTATCATCCCTCACCTGGAGTAGGAATTGCTCGAGGCCCCTGTTGGAATCCTCTACGCTCCTCCCATCCTCGGCAGGGAGCCCTCCACAAGGGGGCTTGTGTATCCATCTCAGGAGGTGGGCGTGTGTCCTTTCCTCGAAGCAGGAAGCCTGGCTTGCTACAGGCCCCTGGCAAAGGTTGAGTGAATGAATGAGCAAATGAATGAAGGAGTGAATGCATGGGTGGGTGAATGAATGAGTGAGTGAATGGATGGATGGGTGAATGAATGAGTGAGTGAATGGGTGGGTGGGTGAAGATGTGCTGAGCAGTCGGTCCCCACATGGGTGGACCATCCCAGGGGGCACCCTATTCAGCTTTCCTGTGGCTCCACCCCTTCCTCCTCTGTGACCTGGGGCAGTTGTCCTTTCTAGAAACTTCAGTTTTTCCATCTGCTGACTGGGGATATCACCTGCCTGCTTCCCATCAGGGGCCTGTGAAGGTCAAGGTAGAAGGCAGGAGGGAAACACGTCCTGGAAGCACCAGGACGTCTGTGGGACAAAGTGCTGATGGGAAAATCAAGTTCAGGCCAAGCCATACACGCTGGTGATGCTCGTTTTTTTAACTCACAGCCCCCCCCCCGCCCCCGCCGTACCCCTTCCCCTGCCTTATCTCTCCAGATGCGGTGGAACGGTCTGGAATGGAAATTACTCACCAAGCCAACAGCGGTTGCTAGGAGCTCATCAGCTTTATTTGCAATGTTTTGGTAACAGGAACGTACTGAGGTTGTCCTTTTGTATTGGAAAGCTTTTAATTTATTTGCAGAAGAATAAATAACATTAATCATGGTCTCCATTGATTGGACTCTGTCCCTGTAGCAGACTGTGAGGGTTATTAAGATGTCCCTTTTCCGGGTGAGGAAACCAAAGCCCAGAAGAGTGGGTGGCTGTCCCAGGGTCACACAGCCAGGAAAGGCCGAGGCCGATTCTGGCCTCCTGCACAGCTGACCCCTGGGGGACAGTTGGTCCCTAAGCAGCCCTTGACCACAGCAGCCCCTGGGTGACCTGCTGGGCAGGGCAGGACGCAGAGCGGCTTCCTGGCACAAGGCGAGCAGCAGCCCACAGAGTGTGTCACCAGGGCCAGAACTCACAACATCCTGTCGAAGAGCGGGCAAGGGTTTTAGCATCAGAAAGACAGGCCTGTGTCCCGGTTCTGCCGCTTGCTGGCTGTGTGACCTCAGGCAGGTCCCTTCACCTCTCTGAGCCTTTGTTCGTCTTCGGAAGGGGTGACAAGCCACCTGCTGCTGGGCTTGTGTGGACTGAACATGTGGCGGGCCCGAGGGCGCCGTGTAAGCTGCTGAGCGCTGCACCCGTGACACCCCTGCTTTCGTGCCTGGCAGGCCCTCCTCACAACGGACTGAGTTCTGGTCCCCCGAGGTGACCTGCGATGCTGGGAACCGACAGGCAACCCAGATGCCAGGGAGAGTTTGCCGCGGTGGTGACCCGGCTGGGGTGGAGGGTGGGCGCGGGCGCTGAGTGGGCGGCCAGAGAAGGCCTCTGGGGAAGGTGACTTCTGACCGAGGCCAAGACGTGGGAGGTCAGCGTGGGAAGCTCCTCAGGGGAGTGCCCAGGCAGGGGGCAGCCCCGAGGAAGGGAGGAACTGGTGTGGTTGAGGTGCTAGGAAGGCCAGGGCAGGGAGAGCAGAGAGAGGCTGGGGGCCGGGACAGAGCTGGAAGGCCTCGTGGGGACAGTAGATGGCTTTCCTGGGGTCTCATGTGCCTCCTCGATGTCCCCCATCCTCAGCCAGAGGCCCTTCGCAGGGGGCTTGTGTATGCATCTCAGGAGGTGGGCGTGTGTCTGAGGACGAGTGTCATTTCCTGGAAGCAGAGAGAGGCTTTCCTGCTGAGATCAGGGAAGAGCAGGAGCGCTTTGGGCAGGGCTGCTGGGAGGCAGGAGGAAGAGACACCCGTCCAGAGGCCTTGGTCCCTGGGAGCCGCCAGGGTGGATTAAAGGGCGGCAGTGGGGCACAAAGTAGGGGAGCTCAAGGGGCAAGAAGAGCCTAATGTCCCCAGATTTGGGAGGATGTGGACAGACCCAAAGTGGGGGGCCAGCGGGGGACCCAGGAGGCCTTCAGAAAGGGGCTCAGAGAGGTGCCCAGGGAGGCTCTGGAATGTACTCTCCCAGGCACCCCCATTGAAGGCAGGGGTTTGGACTGGTCCCTGGAGTTGCCTGCCACACCCTCAAAAACCCCAGACATCTAATGCCCATCAGCAGCTCATGATCCTTAGCAAGATGGGTCTTTCTAGAAATGCCATTTTCTCCCCAGTGCAATTGGTCTGATGGGCATGCCCGTGGGACGTCTCTAGGAGGGCGCCTGCGGGGGTGGAGCCTGCCAGTCACTCTGCACCCCGAGTTTCCCCCCTGCCTGCAGCTTTGCTGGGAGGCTTGAGGCGCTTGTGCTTGCAGAGCCCTCTGCTTAGCACTGCTTAGTGAGGAACCGGCAAGGGGGCTGTTCCAGTCCTGGGTCCCCCAGATCACGGACTCTCAGGGTGGAAGGGAGGTCCCCACCCCTCCACCCACTGACCGGTCACTTCTGTGGAGCCCTGCTGGGCATCGCCCACCTCAGCCGGGTCTCCTCTGATGACAGGGTGCTCACTCCCCACCCCTCAAGACAGCTCAGTCCAGTCTTAGGCAGGCCCGCTGGCAGTTCTCCCTTTTGCAGAGCCCAGCTTTATAGCCTTTGTCCCCTCCCAGGGGTTCCAGTCTCTTCTCCTGGGACTGCAAAGGGCACGCGGGGACCTCGAGTTTAGTCGCTCAGGCGTGTCTGACTCTGTGACCCTGTGGACGGTAGCCCGCCAGGCTCCTCTGTCCTTGGGATTCTCCAGGCAGGAATACTGGAGCGTGTTGCCCTGCCCTCCTCCAGCGGATCTTCCTGACCCAGGGATTGAACCCTCTCTCCTGTGTCTCCTGCATTGGCAGGAGGATATTTTTGACCACTGAGCCTCCTGGGAAGTCCCCGCATAGAGCACATCACGCGTCTAATCCACACACAGATTGCAGTTGCCTGGGTGTGCTCTCTGGTCCCCCCAGCCACCCTCCATCAGGATGTTCTAACTCTGATTCCCCACCTCTCACCCCTTCATTTGTCTGGATTCCTTTTCCATGCAGGGCTGAGCACAAGACCAGGTACAGATCGCAGAGAAGACACAGGGGCCTCCGGCCTCCTCCGTGTACGAGGTAGGCTTATCTGACATCGGGGCCTTTGCCAGCCCTCTCCCATCCTGTCCTTTCTCTGTCATCCTAAAAGCACAGACACAGCTGTCTGAGTCATGGAGCGGGCTCCTAGATGCCCCCTTCCTTAGCAGAGACGAGTCAGGCTGAGCCAGCCATGCCCGGAGACCAGAGGAGACTCCAGCCAACCATGGGCATTTTTAGCTGGAAACGCGTTTTCTTCCTCTCGTCTTTAAGTGACAAAAGTAAAACAAGCTCGCTGTAAAAGTATGAAGCAATTCCAAAGTGTATAGAGTACAAAGCAAAGGCCCCTTTCATAGCTCTCTCTCTCCAAATTTTAACCTCTGTCGACAGATTGGTGGGGCGCCTTCAAACATTTTTCCTTCCTCATGGAAGTAAATCTCTTTTCCTTCCAAAGGGAGCACTACCCACAGTGATCATTCATTTATCAGGAAGAGGCTTCCTCGTTAGCACCTTGAGCACAACCTCATTCTTTTTATTAAAAAAATCAAATATGAAAAACAACTTTACTGTTCTTAGAATAATGCTGTGCCCATTTCGGCCATGTAAATAGCATAAAGGATTTATTGTGAAAAACGAGTTATCCTTCCACCCTGCCCCTGCTTCCGCTACTGACCTTTGCTCTGAGCTCTCTGTACCCTAAACACACAGGGCAGGGCAAGTCACATCGCGTTTGGTCAAACAGCTGCCTAGGGGTGGGCCGACTATGCTTTGTGACTGAACTCCTGCTGACGTCACTTAGGTTATCTCTAGCTTTTCACTTCTGTTCTTGTATTTTTGGGGCTGCTCCGTGGCATGTGGGATCTTACTGCCTTGACTAGGGATTAAACCCATGCCCCTGCATTGGAAGCGATAGTCTTAACCACTGGACCAGCAGGGAAATCCCTAGCTTGTCACATTTAAAAGCTTAGGGCTGCATAGAAAACCTTCCCAAGAGTGGGCTGGCTAGGCCGCTGCAGCACCAGTCCCTGCCAGGATGCCAGCAGCCCTGAAGACCCCGATTCACTCCTGGGAGGTGGCCGGGCATGGGACAACGCAGGAGGAGAAAGGGCACCAGGCCAGGAGTCAGGAGGCCTGGGTTTAGAGGGAGCCACTTCCCCATTCTAACCCTCGTTCTTCCTCCTCGAATGAGGATGCTGGCCCAGAGGGCACTGGTGGCCTTTCCTGGCTTGCATCAGACCCCAGTGCATAAGACAGCGCGGAGTCTCCTCCAGTGCCCCGAAGTTCTTCCCCGCCATTCAGGACTCTCTGCTCTGGTGGCTGCGAAAGGCTGCTGGGCTTGTCTGGTGGTCTGGAGGAGGTTCAGTCTCTGCTCCAGGACCTGTCTGGGTGGAGGCAGCCAGTCCGGTGCCACATCAGAGGGAAGATGGCACTGGGATGGGAGGGGAGGACCCGGGTGAGAGTCAAAGGCTTACGAAGGACCTTCTGGGACCTCCTCAGGACAAGGCTTTTCATGTGGCTTCAGTAAGGGCTTCCCTGATGGCTCAGACGGTAAAGCGTCTGCCTGCAATGCGGGAGACCCGAGTTCAATCCCTGGGTCGGGAAGCTCCCGTTGAGAAGGAAATGGCAACCCACTCCAGTACTCTTGCCTGGAAAATCCCATGGATGGAGGAGCCTGGTGGGCTACAGTTCATGGGGTCGCAAAGAGTCAGACACGACTGAGCGCCTTCACTTCACACTTTCAGTAAGGACTTGTGGCATTTCAGGTTTAGTTAAGTAACAGACACACTCTAGGCATTTCAGGTTGTTGTCATTCAGTCACTAAGTCTTGTCCAGCTCTTTGCAACCCCATGGACAGCAGCAAGCTAGGCTCCTCTGTCCTCCATTGTCTCCTGGAGTTTTCTCGAATTCATGTCCATTGAGTCGGTGATGCTATCTGACCATCTCATCCTCTGCCGCTCCCTTTTCCTCTTGCCCTCAAACTTCCGCAGCATCACAGTCTTTTCCAATGAGTCTTTTCACATCAGGTGGCCACAGTATTGGAGCTTCAGCTTCAGTATCCGTCCTTTCAGTGAATATTCAGGGTTGACTGACTGGTTTGATCTCCTTGCAGTCCAAGGGTACTTCAGATAGATGTACTTAAAACAGGGTGCTGGTTCCCTAGGTTGTTTATAGGGGAGCTGAGAAGCCAAAGCAGGGAATGATGAGTCAACCCAGAGATCAGCCACCGTGGGAAACGGCCACCACTCGGGGTGGAGGGACCAGGGGAGGCGCTGGGGTGTGCAGGGCCCAGAATCCCGGGCTACTTGGTGCCAGCTGGAACCTGGCTGGGTGGAGCGCAGAGGAAATGCAGCAGCCTCCAGGTGACTGTCCCCCCCTGCCCCCGAGGCAGACTTGAACGTGGGAGGAATAGTCCAGCTTCTCCCTTCATGCCCCCCTCCTCCATTTCCCCGGTACCTCAACAGGGCAGAACGTAACTGAAAACTGACTGGCAAGGGAACCTGGGCAATAGAGCCCACAGGCATCAACCCCCTCTGAAACACAGACAGGACAGTGTTTGAGGCTGGAAGCCCACACCTGGCCTGTGACCATTTGTGCTTAAATGCTGCAGGTGCTGGGGAGCTCACTCTCTAACCTTAGGGGCAGCAGCAGTAGTCCATTTCACTGCCTGCTGAGTACAAACCACTGGCTTGGGATAAAGGAGAAGTGTCTGTGACCCCCATCCTGAAGATGAGGGTTTGTCTTTGCAGCAGGAACCCCCTGTGTGAGACAGTGGCCTCATGCCTCCCGGCTTCGCTCGTGCTGCTGTAACTGCCAGGAATGCCCCTTCCACCCAGTTGACTCTCACCCATCTGATGAAATTCAGCTCCTCCAGAAAATCTCCCAGCACCCCATACTGCATGATGGCACCTTGTTGCCCATTCAAAGCACCTCATGCCCCCTTCCCTATTTAGCACTAAGTACATCACGTCACGCTCGAATCTCCCTGTTGGTCTGTCTGAGTCATCGGGGAGTAGAACTTGATGGACTTGACTTTGCCTCTTCAGTGCTACTTTGCATACATTATTTAATTCTCCCAACTACATGAAAGTAGCTACCATTATTCTCATTTCTCAGCTGGGGAATCTGAGGTTCAGAGAGGAGAGTGTCCACGCCCACTTGGCTCTGGGAAACAGAGCTGGGATCTGAACCCACTTCTCATCTGTGAAGGCCAGTTTCCGTAAGTGCCGGGCCAGCCCACACGGTCTTGCCCTGGTACAGCTGGACAGTGGGGTGGAAGCGCACAGGATACCTCCCTGGGAGCGTTTTCAGTTCAGCTCCAGTGCCTCGTCCCTTACCCTCCATCCAAGCCCCTGCGTCAGTCCCCTGCAGATGAGGAGGCCGTTCCCGTGGCCACTTCTCCATTCTGAAATGACCGAGAGGCTGGGCTTGGGCGGCAGGTCTAACCGCAGCTTGACAGATGTTTCCACGTGTGGAAGTGGGGCTTGAGCCTTGACGTGCGTTTTCACGGTTCCCTTTTCACTCTCTCCCTCGGGTAATGTGTCTAGTCGTGGTCTTGATGCTCTGAGGTGTTTCATGTCTATTGCACACACTCCTTAGACTGTTCTTACCACTTTTTCTCATTAGCAGAGCACTTTCTAGTTTGCATAGCACTTTTATATGCAACAGCTCAGTGGATCTTCCTGGCAAACCTGGGACCTGTGTCTGTTTGATAGATGGAGGCTCAGAGAAACTAAGAAATGACGGTGACAATTTATTGCCTTTATTGAGCTCTTCTATGCCTTTCTAAAATCAAGACTCTCAATCACACTGCATACAGTTCTCCTTTAATCTTCCCAGCAGCTATATAAGGTAGATGATATTTGCGACCCTACTGACTGTAGCCCACCAGGCTCCTCCGTTCACAGGATTTTCCAGGCAAAGATCCTGGAATGGGTTGCCAGGGGATCTTTCTGGCCCAGGTATCGAACCTGGGTCACCTGCATTGCATTGGATTCTTTACTGACTGAGCCACCAGGAAAGTCCCCAGAGGATATTGTCATCCCTATTTTATTTTATTTTGGCCACCCCCTTGGGGTGGCATGTGGAACTTTCCCAACCAGGAATCGAACCCGTGCCCCCCTGCAGTGGAAGCTTGGAGTCTTAACCCCGGGACTACCAGGGAAGCTCTCCTGCCTGTTTTAGAGGTAGGAAAACTGAAGTTCAGAGAGGATAACTGACTTGCTCAAGGTCACACAGCAGCAGATCTAGACCTAGAACCCGTCTTGTGATTGCTGGCCCAGTGTTCTAACCAGCTCTTGAGAATAGCCGTAAAACTAGAAAAAAACCACATTAGTATATTTCAATAAATCAACATCACTGAACATAGGTATACTAGTATTTTATATATCCTAGGAAATAGGAATGCTGTCAGTTAAACTAAGACACGGTACTTTATCACTTAGAATTTGTTTCCTACTTAGTGAAAGAACCCTTTTAGACTTAGATGCATATCGTATATATGTATATTTATATACAACAGTCTTGTATATACATAAGAGGAAATTTGTATGAAAACAAATTTATGTGAAATGAAACTAAATTTATATAAAAATAAACTTCTTCACATACAAAATCTGACTCCGACTCAGGGAACAGCCAGGGCTCATGCTTTTTCACACAACATCATCCACTGAGCCGGCCAGTACTGGTGATACAGACCTCACTCTCCCTTTCTGTCTTTTAGAAACATTTTATGAAACCAAAGTTCTCATAATATACACAAATCATAAGTATTTCTGATGGGCTTTTACCCAAGTATGTGTACATGTATGATCAGTGATGGGCTGATTGTTAAGTATTAATAGCTAGGACTTTTCCAAACCAGTTTTTAAATTAAACTCTTAGTCGCCATGGTGGGAATATCTACACCATGGAAATTGGCAAGAGCTATAGTTCAGGGGTCCCCTTCCCCATCACCCTCAGAGGTTGGTATACCAGCACCCCCTCATTGACTGTAACCACTATCAGAAGGTGGGGCCGAGGATGAGATGGCTGGATGGCATCACCGAATCAATGAACATGAGTTTGGGTAGACTCTGGGAGTTGGTGATGGACAGGGAGGCCTGGCATGCTGCAGTCCGTGGGGTCACAAAGAGTCAGACACGACTGAGCGACTGAACTGAACTGAACTGAACCATCAGGGTCAGGAGCGAGTTTTCTAGCCACCTAGAAGGCCCCTCTGTGCTCTCCTAACCCATCTCCACCAAGGAACCTCTGAAGCAGCATTTTTTTCACACGAATTCCACAGAGTGTCTGAGAGGTGAGGGTCCGTACACTGGCCCTGCCTTTTGCGGCTCTTTCCACATTTGATTCCCAGTGAGGAATGTGGCTGAACGCGTCTGTCTGCTTTACCCACGATGGGGTTGTTTCCTAAAGGTTAAAAGAATGCTTCTCTATTGTCTCTAGGGTTTTCTTCCAAGCCACAGAAACCCATCCCAGAGTGGTGGGCAGGCACTGGTGACTCCATCCAGAGGGCTCCTGGCCAGCAGAAACTGGGAGACGCACCCTGATTTCAGAGCTATTAAAATGTGAAGGCCATGCCTCTTAGGATGGCTGAGATACAGGGTATTATTACTTTTTTGAACTTCCTTTGTGGAAGCAGTTTCCTTTGAGAAGTAGCTTGTCTTGATGGTTAAGCCCCGTGGAGGGGAAGCATCTCGATTTTCTCGTGGCCAGCAGTCTCTGTGGTGGTCCCGTCCCTAAGCCGCTGGCATCTGCCCATTTCTTCAGGGTCAGCTGGGTGTTACCACCTCTAGCTCTGACCTGGAAAGACAGGGAAACCGTGGCTCTGACACCAGACTGCTTCTGGATCATCTGTTCTGGGTGCAGACGAAAGTAGGGCTTGTGCCCTCCGGGAGTGGTTCAAGGGGTTCTTTATGGGCTTCCACCACAGACACACCCCTGTGATGACTATTTCAAAGGGTCAGCGTCCTCTTCCCAGCCCAGCAGTGACCTTCTGCAAATTTGCACGTGTGTGTGCCAAGTTGCTTCAGTTGTGTCCGACTCTTTGTGACCCTATGGACTGTAGCCCACCAGGCTCCTCTGTCCATGGGATTCTCCAAGCCAGAATACGGGAGTGGGTTGCCATGCCTTTCTCCAGGGGATCTTCCTGACCCAGCAATAGAACCTGCATCTCTTATTTCTCTGCAGTGGCTTCTTTACCACTAGAGCCACTGGGGAAGCCCCATATATTATGTTTCCTCAAAGTCCAGCATGCCATTGACGTGGAGCAAGTGCCCAGGAAATATTTAAATGAAGGAGCCAATGGCAGACCTGGGTGGAGAGACGTCATTCTGCAGCCTGTCTGATTCCTTGCCCTGGAGAAAAACCACTTCTCTGAAACTAACAGGAACAACTAGGATGGTATGCATCCTGGCTTCATGCGGGCTCGGAGGGGTTCATTGAAAGCATCGTAGGTGACCCCTTTGGAGACCTCAGGACCACTCCTTCCTTCTGTGTCTTGGTTCAGGCTGCCCTACCCCAACCCTGCCTGCCAGGGCCAAGTCCTGGGTCTCTGGCAGGTGGGGCTGAGAGTGACAGGGAGGGTCAGGCTGAGACCTGCTCTGGAGCTGGAGGAGGCCGTGGCAGGACACAGCATCCTGAGTGAAGCCAATCCAGAGTGGTGGGTTTAGATCAAACTGCAGAAGAGCAAGCAGACTGCAGGTGTTTGCTGGAGATGGACTGAGTGGGTTGGAGCACTGGGAGTTTGGAAAGGACCTAGCATGTTCTTCAGGAGCTGGGGGGAATCAGAGGGAAGTGCGTGGACCAGAATGTCCAGGCTCAAGTCCCAGCCTGGCTCCCTCCCATCCTCATGCCTCCAGGCGGCTACTGCCTTTTCTAGACCTCAGTTTCACCACTCAGATGATAACCCTGGTTCTGCAAACCTCCCAGTTGTGGTTGTGAGGAAGAATTAAAATGTGCTTATGTGATAGTGAGTCCTTGTTCAGGGGCCAGACTCAGAGCACTTTTCATGAATTAATTCAGCACGTCGCAAAGTGTGGTCCCTAGACCAGCAGCATTGTCAGTATCACTTGGGAACTTGTTAGAAATGCAAATTCTTGGGCTCCTGCTGAATCTGAAGCCCTGGGA
The DNA here is from genome assembly GCA_006410935.1 of Redunca redunca. Lineage (NCBI taxonomy): Eukaryota > Metazoa > Chordata > Mammalia > Artiodactyla > Bovidae > Redunca > Redunca redunca. The sequence goes on along the minus strand of SJYQ01096308.1, from coordinate 15,587 downwards.
ACGTGGCCCGCAGTTTGTATTTGAACAAACTCTCTCGGAGATTCTGCTGAAAGCTAAAATTTGAGAATCGTGGCGTTAGCTTCTTGGTCTGCTCATTCCACTGTGAGGTGAGTTCTGGTATTGTAAAGAGTGAAAGCCTCAGTCATGCTGGATGGTGCCCAATTTTTCCAGACTCAAAATCGGTTTTTTTGAAAAATGATACGATTCATATATTGTACAATTAACCCTTTTACAGAGTGTGCAATTCAGTGATTTTTAGTATATTCACATCGTCATGTAGCCATTACCACTAATTCCAGACTATTTTCACTGACCCCCAAAGAAATGATGTACAGTTTAGCGGTCACACTCCATTCCTCTTTCCTCTTAGGCCTTAGGATCCCTTAATCCATTCTGTTTTAAGGATAGACATTTCTGGACATTGTGGACAATAGACAATGTTAATGTCAATATCTCTTCTGGATATTTCCTATAAATGGGATCATGCTCTTTTGTTTCACTTAGCATAATGGTTTCGAGCTTCTTCCATGTGTACTTGATTCCTTTTTATGGCCTAATAATACTCCACTGTATGGATATACCACATTTTGTTTACACTTTCTACTACTGATGAGCGGTTGGATTTTTCCCCATTTTTTGTTAACTCATTGTGCACTGAATGTACAATATTATGAAACCATCACCTCTACCTAGTTGCAAACATTTCATCACCCCTAAAAGAGACCCTTGCACCTACTTTTCACTCCTCCTTCCCCTAAGCTCTGGCAACCACCCATCTGCTTTCTGTCTCCATGGATTTAACTATTCTGGATATTTCATATAAAAGGACTTATTCAGTATGAGATCTTCTGTGTCTGACTTATTTGATTGAGCATAATATTTTCAAAGTTCATCTATGTAGTCAGCATGCCTCAGTCCATTTTTTTTTAAATGGCAGAATAATAGTTTATTGTACGATAGACCACATTTTGTTTACCCATCCACCCGCTGACATTTTCGTTGTTTCCACTTTTAGCTAAGGTGGATAGTGCTTCAGNTTTTGAACTGTGGTATTGGAGAAGACTCTTGAGAGCCCCTTGGACTGCAAGGAGATTCAACTAGTCCCTCTTAAAGGAGATCAGTCTTGGGTGTTCTTTGGAAGGAATGATGCTAAAGCTGAAACTTCAATACTTTGGCCACCTGATGTGAAGAGCTGACTCACTGGAAAAGACCCTGATGCTGGGAAAGATTGAAGGTGGGAGGAGAAGGGGACGACAGAGGATGAGATGGCTGGATG